>CM035783.1:53830736-53865736 GCA_020466265.1 Siphamia tubifer
GTATTTTATTATTTCACTGTAACATGTGTTCAATGACAATAAAATTTATTCAATTATTTAATTCATTTACTTTTACAATTTAATTAAAATAAACCATTTTATAATGATTATTTTTATTTATTTATTTTATTTTTTAAATGAATGTTATTGTATGGTATTTATTCATTTATTTATTTACATTTTTCAAAAGTGTAAATAAATTCAAAAATTATTTTTCTTTTATTAAAAAAAAAGGTAAAGGTTTATACTCACTACCCAAATGCTACTTGATTACAAACCTGGTCCTCATGACACACGTAAACGAGTGTGTGTGTGTGTGTATGTGTGTGTGTGTGTGTGTTTGTGTGTGTGTGTGTTTGTGTGTATGTGTGTGTGTGTATGTGTGTGTGTGTGTGTGTGTGTGTGTTTGTGTGTGTGTGTGTTTGTGTGTGTGTGTGTGTGTGTGTTTGTGTGTATGTGTGTGTGTGTGTGTGTGTGTGTGTTTGTGTGTGTGTGTGGTTGTGTGTATGTGGTGGTGGGATTTACAACAACACAACAGTATTTTTGACAATATTTTTTTGTCTACACTTTACAAACACACGTGTCCATCATTAAAGCAGTGGTTCAGTCACAGCAGTTTTTCTAACTTTAGTCTCAAATACGTTATATGGGTCAAAATTATCAACGTTTATTGATATTTATTTTATTTGTTAAATTCCTAGCGTAACTTCTTCAAATCATGTCTTTTAGGAAGAACAACAACTGACTCTGACAGTAATTAAGTCTAAAACTAAGACAAATCGACTCCAAACACGACTTTCCTTGGCGCTGGCGTTAGGTATTTCCCCGTCATGTTTGGTACCGTTGGAAAGATGGGGATTCCCTCTAGACAACCCTTAAATAAAAATCTATATAATTATAGATTTGAACCAATGGGAGGCCTCAGAACAAAGCCTTCTACACTAAACTAAAGCCCTTGTTGCTATGGCGATGTTGGAAAAACAGCCTCTGATTGGTTGAATTAGTGTCACACAAACATTTTATATAAACTTTAAGATAAATATAAAATATGAATTTAGGAAATTTGACCAAAGTGACTGGTTTAGTTCTGGAGGGTCACAAATAATGTTAAACTTATCCCATAAACCTAGATTTAAAGTGTTTTATTTTTGATGTATTTTTAATTTTAAAATGTCAATAGTTGTTGAAACAATATAGTTGAGTAAATAGAGTATTTATTTATTTATTTATTTATTTATTCTTCTTTCTTTCATATCTTATTCCCATAAATGTGGCTGTAACCGTTGAGTCTGAACATACTTTCCTGTGTCCGTCATTGTCTCAGTCAGGTTCTAGTATTTTTTTAATCCATGTGATTTATCATGTGATTGTGTTTTTATTGTGTCCAGTTCGACAGACGGAAACTAACGTCTCTGATAAATCTGTTGCATGCATCTTGTTTTTTTAAACTAAAGTAGATCATTTATGTCAGAGTGGAAATAATTCTGATCAGAGCACAGGTCCGTCCTGCCGGTCCTACATATTTTAAAGCTTTTCCTTGGTCCAGTAAACCTGACAGTTGTTTGTCCTGCTTCTGTCCTACATGATGACAGCTTTATCATTTGGATTAAGTCAGTTCACTGCAAAAATGTAAATCTTACTGAATGTATTTTTTTTATTATTTCTAGTCAAAATATATGAAGTGTGATGAAGAAGTTTAACAGGAAGTTGGACAAATACACTCAGTAATATTTAGATTTATTTTTTTACAGTCTGCTAGTCCTGTATTAGTGCAGTGTCTGTCTGTCTGCCTGTCTGTCTGTCTGCCTGTCTGTCTGTCTTTACTGTAAAAACCTAAATCTGCCCAAGTGTATTTTTTATCATTTCTAGTCCAAGTATTTCATCACATTTAAAATAAAACAGAATCACCTAAAGAGGAACTTTTCAGTCAGATATAAGAACTGGTTTATAGACAATAGTTCTGGGAAATATTACCAAGATAATGTTTATTTGTTCTATTGACAAAATAAAAAAGCACTCTGTGAGCCCAGAGCTACACCAAGGTAGACCCCCCCCCCCTAATCATTTCCAGATCTCCTCATTACCAACCTCCCCTGAAAATGTCATCAAAATCTGTCCATAGGTTTTTGAGTTAACTTGCGTACAAACAAACAAACAAACAAACAAACAGACAGACAGACAGACAGACAGACAGACAGACAGACAGACAGACAAACCCGGGCAAAAACATAACCTCCTTGGCGGAGGTAAAAATAACATACACTTTTTTCCAGTGCTGTTAACAGTCTGCTAGTCCTGTATTAGTGCAGTGTCTGTCTGTCTGTCTGTCTGTCTGTCTGTCTGTCTGTCTGTCTGTCTGTCTGTCTGTCTGTCTGTCTTTACTGTAAAAACCTAAATCTGACCAAGTGTATTTTTTATCATTTCTAGTCCAAGTATTTCATCACATTTAAAATAAAACAGAATCACCTAAAGAGGAACTTTTCAGTCAGATATAAGAACTGGTTTATTCAGATAACAGATCTGGAAAATATTATTTCAAGAAATGTTATTAATATCATTTCCATTTGTTCCATTGGCAGATTTTTTTTTTGTTTCATTCAAGCAAAAAAAAGAAAAAAAGAAAAATTCTTTATTTTCTATAAATCTTCCATCTACCTCCATACTGTAACATTTGTCTTTTTCATTTCAGACTTTTACTGAGTTCGAGATCGAGCAGCATCAGGAGTGTGCGTACGACCACCTGGAAGCCTTCGACGGGGACAGTGACACGGCGGCCATCTTGGGTCGACTGTGTGGCAGTAAAATCCCAGAGCCTCTGGTTTCCACTGGTAACAAGATGTACCTCCGCTTCATCTCTGACGCTTCTGTCCAAAGAAAAGGCTTTCAAGCTGCACACTCCACAGGTGTGTGTGTGTGTGTGTGTGTGTGTGTGTGTGCAGGTGGTGGTGGGATTTACAACAACACAATAGTATTTTTTTGTCTACACTTTACAAACACACGTGTCCATCATTAAAGCAGTGGTTCAGTCACAGCAGTTTCTCTAACTTTAGCCTCAAACACGTTATATGGGTCAAAATGATTGAAAGTTTATTGATAAAATCCCAGTAAAATGTCTCCTGAACACTTCTAACTATGAGTGTTTGTTAAATTCCTAGCGTAACTTCTTCAAATCATGTCTTTTAGGAAGAACAACAACTGACTCTGACAGTAATTAAGTCTAAAACTAAGACAAATCGACTAAAACACGACTTTCCTTGGCGCTGGCGTTAGGTATTTCCCCGTCATGTTTGGTACCGTTGGAAAGATGGGGATTCCCTCTAGACAACCCTTAAATAAAAATCTACAGAATTATAGATTTGAACCAATGGGAGGCCTCAGAACAAAGCCTTCTGCACTAAACTAAAGCCCTTGTTGCTATGGCGATGTTGGAAAAACAGCCTCTGATTGGTTGAATTAGTGTCACACAAACATTTTTAATGAACTTTAAGATAAATATAAAATATGAATTTATTAAATTTGATCCAAGTGACTGGTTTAGTGCTGGAGGGTCACAAATGTCTCCAGAATCATTCCAGTACAGACCATTTTGTGAATTCATATTAGGAATGGGCGTGTGTAAAAGACCTCAAACCTTATGAGGTTTAAAGTACAGATATTTATGTAAATCTAAAGAGTATAAAGTACAGATTTTTATACAAAAATGTAGTGAGGAAAAGTAAAAATCTGCCAAAAAATAAAATAAAATAAAATAAATAATAATAATAATAATAATAATAATAATAATAATAATAATAATAATAATAATAATAATATATATATATATATATATATATATATATATATATATATATATATATATATATATATAATTTTTTATTTATTTTTTTTGGGGGGCAGATTTTGGGAACTAAAACTGAACTAAACTGTCATGAGTTTTATTGTGGAAGTGTTTTTTCTGTGCTGAACACTGCAGTCATTGAACTTATTAAGAAAAATATCTCCCTCTAGTGGATATTTGTAGTATGTGCAGGATAAACGTCATGAGTGAACCCACACTTTCTATTCATCAACCCCCAGTCAAAGGGTTAGTGAGGGGATTGTTTTTTATTAGTTTGTTTTAGATTGTCAGCAACTTTACACAAAAACTACTGCACCAATGTCAATGAAATGTTCAGGAAGAGTATGAAGGGGTCCAGAATAGATCCCATTTTAACTCCAGACTGATTTTGGAAACTTGATCCAACCATCATTTAAGACTTGACTTTTCTTTATCACTAACTATGTGGGAGCATTTTTATTATTATTATTATTATTATTATTATTATTATTATTATTATTATTATTATTATTATTATTATTATTATTATTTAACCTGTAGACCGTGTTTTATACATTACTGTATTTTCTGGTTAATAGTGAACTTAAAGGGACAGTTCAGTATTTTTCAGATGTGTCTTTACTCTGGTGCACCCACACTGACTCCGCCCCTTTACTCTGGTGCACCCACACTGACTTACCCCCCACAGTGTCCTGTGAGCCCAGTTCTGGTTCAGTTTTGGTCAAAGCCAAAGTAGTCGTGGCAGGTTTCCTGGGGTCAACAAAATAAAACGTGTTTCTTCTCAAAACAGTATGTGTTGGAATGAGTGATTTATTTACATAATAAAACCATAAAGGAACAAAAACTCATAATTGCTTGGAGCTACTTTGTCTCAATAGTGGGGCGGCTGTGGCTCAGTTGGTAGAGTGGGTCGCCCAATGACCAAGAGGTTGGCGGTTCGCGTCCCGGCTCTGGCTGTAGGACTTACCATAGACCTTACACACTCATACTGGTGAATGGGTGAATGAGAGGCTAATGTAAAGCGCTTTGAGCACCATGAAGGTGGAAAAGCGCTATATAAAAAAATGCAGTCCAATAGTGATCAATGTGCTAGCGTTGTCACTGCTAACAGCTGTGCTCCTTATCAAACTACTTTCATCAGTTGTTGGTCAGTGTTAGCGGCTGCTACGTGCAGGTGCACAGCTGTTAGCAGTGACAACGCTAGCACATTGATCACTATTGAGAGAAAGTAGCTCCAAGTAATTAGGAGGTGTGAGTTTTTGTTTTGTAAAGGTTTTAATAAACTTCGACTGACTGACTTATATGACTGTTTTGTTTCGCTTAATGTGCCTTAGTGTGCTTGATATATATATGAAACATTTTATATAAACCATTGACGGTGAGTCTTATAATCCAGTGTGTCCTATATATTTATAAATATATGTGAGCGGTTTCTGTCGTTCCAGAGTGTGGAGGTCGTCTAAAAGCAGAAGCCCGTCAGAAGAACCTTTATTCTCACGCTCAGTTCGGTGACAACAACTACCCGGGTCACACCGACTGTGAGTGGCTGCTGACGGCGGATCAGGGCTACGGCATCGAGCTGAGCTTCATCACATTTGAGGTAGAGGAGGAGGCCGACTGCGGCTACGACTACATCGAACTGTACAACGGATACGACGCCAACGCTCACAGACTGGGCCGGTTCTGCGGGTCAGGGGTAAGGCTCCTCTGGTTCTGTTTGTGTCAAAGGATGTTTTATATCGACTTATTTATGTACATTGGAGGTCAAAAGTTTACATACACTAGTAAAGAATATAATGTCATGACTGTTGAGTTTCCACCAATACCTACAACTCTGATTTAAACACACTCTTCTGTGTCACAAAAACATTCGTGAATTTTTGTTCTGTCATCAGTGTTTGTGTTTGTGTTTTTTTGTGGATTTTAGCATGTTTTATATATTTTTTCCAGCATTTTTTTTGTGTTTGTTACTTTCTTTTTTACAGATCAGCCTACAGGGTTGTGTAATATATCATATATGGAGATTTGAATATTTGATTAATAGAAAAAGTTCTAATTGTAAAATCCAAAGTCAAAATGATGAGATAAAAAGTTTAATTATCAGATAAAAACTGACATAAGTTTGGATGAAATAAATCAGACACTGTTCCTCTTTTTTCTTCTAAAAATGTTTGTCCATGTCAGGGGGTACTGGACTAAACATATGTTCTCAGTCTAAGGTCGATTTATCCAGATCCAGGAGCTCGTTGTTCACCTGGATGATGTTCCTGAAAGTCTAACCTATCCAAAAAAACCTAGCCTAGGATCTAGTGTGTCCCCAGTGGCCGCAAATGGTATTTGCTACGGGGAGACAGACTAGACAGCCTAGGATCTGAAAATCCAAAATGGGTCGGACCAATCAAATCACGAGGGGCGGGATTGGAGCCCGCCCTGCCTCATGACGACACAAATACGACACGTAATGTTGTAGTCGCAGAGACGTAGCAGCTAGCACACCAAAGAGAAGAAGAAGGCGTAGCTGCTAGCTAGCACACATTGCCGTAACACCAGTTGCTAGCTGCTAGACAACATGGCTCATCACCAGGAACAACCATTGGAGCTGGCTTTGGCAGCAACGCTAGGTGATTTAAAATTACAGTTTTCCCTGCGAGAGGAGCAGAAAACGGCACTTAAGCTGTTTTTGGAAAAAAGGGACGTTGTCGGAGTTTTGCCCACCGGGTATGGCAAAAGTTTGATTTATCCAATAGCGTGGCGTTGTGTAAAGAGAAAAACTTGACAGACAGCGGTTATCCCGCCCACAAATTCGCCTAGACTTTCTAGACTCTCCCCGTAGCAAATGCAGTTTGCGGCCACTGGGGACAGTCTAGATCCTAGGCTAAAAAAATACCCACAACCCTTTGCATCACAACATGACAGATTTTGTCCAAAAGTGTCCTTTGTCTCCTCATCTATAATGAACATAACAGGAGGGTTAATGAACGCTCTCTCATGTCTCTGTACTTTGTTTCTATCTTTAGCCCAGAGAGGGAATATACTCGCCGGGCGATGCCATGCTGATCCGTTTCCATAGCGATGACACAATCAGCAAGAAGGGCTTCCACATCCGCTACACGAGCACCAAGTTCCAGGAGAGTCTTCACACCAGGAAGTGACCTCGCAGACAGCCTCGTGACCTCTGACCTCTGTGCAGACCCTGACCTTCACCATGGCAATGAGAAAATTACACCCCCCCCTTTTTTTTTGTTTTATTGTTTATTTTGTTTTGTTTTGTTTTTTCACGGACGAGGAAGATAAACTCTTAACTTGAACATTTGTCCGGTCGTCATCGCTCTTGACGACGTAAGCGGACGAACGAGCAGAAATATCAACACATGGAGGAAACGCAGCAGGAGCTTCTGTTGGGAGCACGTTAGAGGCGTTTGATGACTGCAGGTGGAGCTGCCCTCGCTGAGGGAAGAGGGTCACAGAAGATTCAAAACAGTTTATCAACATTCTCACTGTTCCAAAAAAAAATAAAAAAATAAAAATGCAAACGTCAGAGCACAAACAAACACTCATATCCAGAAGTTAAAAACCATGGATGAAAACAAACTGAAAGAACTAAAGCTAGTGAGGGTTTACCTGACTGGCTGCTCCTTGTTTGACGGCTGCTTTTACCAACAACAACTGAAAGGAAACAAACATTTGCCTTTGATGCCTGGGAACTGGTGTCAGCCCAGCTCAGAACGGCACATTTGATTTTATTATTTCACATCTTATTGTAAAATGTTTGTGTTTACTGTGTGTGTGTGTGTGTGTCTGTGTGTGCGTGCGTGTGTGTGTATGTGTGTGTGTCTGTGTGTGTGTGTGTGTGTCTGCGTGTGTGCGTGTGTGTGTGCATGTGTGTGTGTGCATGTGTGCGTGTCTGTGTGTGTGTGCGTGTGTGTCTATCTGTGTGTGCGTGTGTGTGTCTGTCTGTGTGTCTGTGTGTGTGTGTGTTGTGTGTCTGTGTGCATGTGAGTGTCTATCTGTGTGTGCGTGTGTGTGTGTGTGTGTGTCTGTCTGTGTGTGTCTGTGTGTGTGTGTGTGTGTGTGTGCGTGTGTGTGTGCGTTTGTCTGTGTGTGTGTGTGCGTGTGTCTGTGTGTGTGTGTCTGTCTGTGTGTGTGTGTGTCTGTGTGTGTCTGTGTGTGCGTGTGTCTGTGTGTGTGTGTGTGTTGTGTGTCTCTGTGTGTGTGTGTGTTGTGTGTCTGTGTGTGTGTGTGTGTGTGTGTGTGTGTGCGTGTGTGTGTGTGTGTCTGTCTGTGTGTGCGTGTCTGTCTGTGTGTGTGTGTGTCTGTCTGTGTGTGTGTGTGTCTGTGTGTGTGTGTGTGTGTGTCTGTGTGTGTGTGTGTCTGTGTGTGCGTGTGTCTGTGTGTGCGTGTGTCTGTGTGTGTGTGTGTTGTGTGTCTCTGTGTGTGTGTGTGTTGTGTGTCTGTGTGTGTGTGTGTGTGTGTGTGTGTCTGTCTGTGTGTGCGTGTCTGTCTGTGTGTGTGTGTGTCTGTCTGTGTGTGTGTGTGTCTGTGTGTGTGTGTGTCTGTGTGTGCGTGTGTCTGTGTGTGCGTGTGTCTGTGTGTGTGTGTGTTGTGTGTCTCTGTGTGTGTGTGTGTTGTGTGTCTGTGTGTGTGTGTGTGCGTGTGTGTGTGTGTGTCTGTCTGTGTGTGTGTGTTGTGTGTGTGTGTGTCTGTTTCTTTTTCACACTGATTATCATGTTTTTGTTTTTTTGTTTTTCTTTTCTCAGTGGATATTGGAAGGGAATATTTTTTTTCACAGCTGTCTCTCAGAGTTGATGAAGATGTGACTGAACAGAGAGATTCCCACGGTGCTAAAAAAACAAACAAACACTGAATGACAGATCAGTACGATGGAGATGTGCAAACAGTGCACTGCATCAAACAGCACTAGTCCTGTGGAACTACAACTTTGCCTTAGAACCAAAAATGTACACGACTGGAGGTCGCTCCTGTGCTCTTGGAACAGGTGTCTTTGAGGTTTTTCGGCAGCGTATTATTCATTTATTTGAATATATTGAATGGTTTTATTGTTTAAAAAAACAACAAAACATGGGAAAAAATATAGTCTGTGTGTGAGATAGCGTGTCTACAGTGCATGTGTGTTTGTGTCATTTTATTAGCCTAGCCGTGCTAGCCCCCCTTAGCATCAGTAAATCTAATCATCGTAGTAGTCTGGGTTCATTCAATGTAACTTTTGTCTAGATTTCCCTGAAACTGGTCGACCAATCACAGTGAAGTATAGAGTCAGAGGGCGGGCCTAACAAAGTGATACTGCGATGATTGGGAGAGAAACAAGCGTAAACAGCCATAGAACAAGAACAACAACAGGTGTAGATTTCCTTTTATCACAGATGAGTGAAGAATGTGAGAAAACGTCAACAATCTTTAAATTCTTTTTACAGAAGCGACAACAGTCGTTAAAGGGACAGTTCAGTATTTTTCAGATGAATGTGTTTGTCATCAGTGTCTTTACTCTAATGCACGCACAGTGACTCTGCCCCTCTCTTCTGACTCCGCCCCTTTACTCTGGTGCACCCACACTGACTTACCCCCCACACTGTCCTGTGAGCCCAGTTCTGGTCCGGTTTTGGTCAAAGCCAAAGTAGTCCCGGCTGGTTTCCTGGGGTCAACAAAATAAAACAGTATGTGTTGGAATGAGTGATTTATTTACAAAACAAAACCGTCGTGGAACAAAAACTCACACCTCATAATTGCTTAGAGCTACTTTCTATCAGTAGCGATCAATGCGTGTTAATAAAACGTACTTTATTTGTCATTATACAATAAAAATTGTCCTCTGCATTTAATCCATCCTTGATGCCATTGGGGCACCTGTAAGGAGTCATTTGGTAGCGTTGTCACTGCTAACAGCTGTGCTCCTTAGCAAACTACTTTCATCAATTTTTGGTCAGTGTTAGCGGCTGCTACGTGCAGGCGCACAGCTGTTAGCAGTGACAACGATAGCGCATTGATCACTATTAAGAGAAAGTAGCTCCAGACAATTACGAGAAATCACTCATTCCAACACATTCTGTTTTGAGAAGAAACAGGTTTTATTTTGTTGACCCCAGGAAAACCTGCCGGGACTACTTTGGCTTTGACCAAAACTGGACCAGAACTGGGCTCACAGGACACTGTTTATTTGTCAGTATACAATTGGACAATGAAACATGTCCTCTGCATTTAACACATCCTTTGATGCCGTTGGGACACCTGTAAGGAGCAGTGGGCACCCATGGGTGGTACCCGTGGACCCGTGGACTGTTGTAGAACCAGGCTAATGGTCAGAATCAACTGGCTGGAGGATTTAACCCTAACAAACATGTTTTTGGGTAATGGGGGAAACCGGAGCACCTGGGAGAAGCCCATCCAAACTCCACACAGAAAGACCCACATGGTCCGGGAATCAAACCCGGGTCTTCTTGCTGTGAGGCAAGAGTGCTAACCGCTCAGCCACCGGTGCCGCAAGAGGTAAGTCAGTGTGGGTACACCAGAGTAAAGACACTAATGACAAACACATTCATCTGAAAAATACTGAACTGTCCCTTTAAGCTCCATAATCCACCATTTTGTTTAGTCATTCCTAACTTTCTCCAGACTCCTCCGTCAACGTTCAGGCGCTCTAACTACGTCATCCTAAAGATTACACTGATTGGTTGTAGTACCGTCCTATTGCATACAGAGGATTTGAAAGACAACCTTTTAGCCCCGCCTCCTCTGACTATGAAGCACCACTAGACCCATACATGGAATGAATAGGGATAGCACTGCTAGGCTAATATTTTATAGCTGCTCTCAGAGATACATCACATGTTAAAAGAAAACCTAAACAAACAAAAAAAACAAACACCAGACCGAAAGAGAAAAAAAATGTCACCATATCTGGAAAACTCACTTCCCTCTTCCTGTATATTTGAGAGAAACATGTCGTCACTGGGAAAGAAATACCCGACGCAACAATTCAGTGTTAAATGCAAAAACGTGTAAATGTGTGTTTTAGGAGACTGTAGTGAAATAATGATGTGTGTATGTTGTTGTAAGATGTGTGTGTTTTTGTTTCTGTTGGATCATTCATGACTGTATGTGCCAAGCTCCACCCATCTGACCCTTGACCCCTGACCTCCACCACCACCGATCCACTGTAGTTTGGTTCTGTCACTTTCACCTCTGTGTCTGTAGTTCAGAGACACTGACATGATGTCCTTTGCATTGGTCATTAAAATACACACAGGTAAAAACAACACATGTGCTTCAGAGGTTTTTATGGGTCGACAATGTGTGTGGCTTTTATTTTTAATTTCACCCAATATTGGTTTGGCGAGATTATTGTAAACATATAATGCGATAACTCAACGAATACTGGAGATATCACCATGAAATTACATGAGCATATACATATAGCTAATGTGCATCAGATGTAATGATCCATTTGAGTAAAGGTCAAAGGTCAACATCACATCATGGGTTATAACTCCAGAACAGAGGGTCACAGAACTTTCAGATTGGTACCAAACGATGCAGAATGAAGATTTATACAATTCTCATACTTTGTGTTATCACCTACGACCAATAGTTTCTGAGATCTTTGTCAAATGTTCCTCTCGTCCCACCTGGGCGGTGTCTCCTTCAGACTCGGGTCCTCTATCAGAGGTCTGGGAGCCTGTGGGTTCTGCACAGGATCTTAGCTGTTCCTAGCAATGTGCTCTTTTGTTCCTGGTATCTGCTGGAAACATTCTCCCAGCTTGGGGGTCACTGCCCCTAGTGCCCCCATCACTACTGGTACCACTGTTGCCTTCACACTCCACTCCACTTTCTCTAACTCCTCTTTCAGCCCTTGGTATTTCTCTCTCTCTCTCTCTCTCTCTCTCTCTCTCTCTCTCTCTCTCTCTCTCTCTCTCTATATATATATATATATATATATATATATATATATATATATATATATATATACTGTATGTATATATAAAGCCGCCTCTGTGGCTCAGGCTGGTAGAATATTTGTTGGACTAGATGGATGTAACCTGTCGTTATATCTCATGTTACCATCTGGGACCCTTCCACAACTGATCTGTTTTTAAAGGAGGGGCTTTATCTAAAATCCTTGCATGTGATTAGATGAAGAATGTGTCCTTCATCTTCACTGACTCAGGCCTACGGAACACTAGCTGCCAACATCCGTTGTCATTTCTTCTTTCCACTTCCATTACTGTCAGCCTCTTTGACCTCTACCAACGCAACCAGGGGGGTACCACAGTAACCATGGACTTCTGTACTGGTACTATTTCTGTATCCACCAGTGGAACCATCTGATAGATTCATGGTTCTCAAATGGGGGTACGTGTACCCCTATAGTACTGCGGGGGATAGGTGGAGATTTTAAAATTCTTTTTAAAAATAAGTACCATATTTTCAAAATCATGAAATAAAAAAAATTATATGAGTTTGGATTTAAAAAATCAGACACTGATTTTACAGCACTGTACCTGTTTTTAAGTTTCTAAGGGGGAACATCACAAAAAAAAGTTTGAGAACCATCTGATAGATCAAACTGTTGACAAACCTGGTCAGAAGAAGAAAGAAAACATCATTTTATTAACTAACTCTCCCAAAGTCTGTTAATGAATGAACATGTGGTAGAGTCGACCAAACACTGGAAATAGTCCAGTCCATAGACCAAACACTGGAAATAGTCCAGTCCATAGACCAAACACTGGAAATAGTCCAGTCCATAGACCGAACACTGGAAATAGTCCAGTCCATAGACCGAACACTGGAAATAGTCCAGTCCATAGACCGAACACTGGAAATAGTCAGGTCCATAGACCAAACACTGGAAATAGTCCAGTCCATAGACCAAACACTGGAAATAGTCCGGTCCATAGACCAAACACTGGAAATAGTCCGGTCCATAGACCAAACCCTGGAAATAGTCCAGTCCATAGACCAAACACTGGAAATAGTCCAGTCCATAGACCAAACACTGGAAATAGTCCAGTCCATAGACCAAACACTGGAAATAGTCCAGTCCATAGACCAAACACTGGAAATAGTCGTCCATAGACCAAACACTGGAAATAGTCCGGTCCATATGGACCCTGGGATGTGCTGCCATTGTTGTGTATGTGAAAAGACGACACTGGCGTCACTTCTGCTTTACCTCACACCAGACACAACACCACCAGGTGGTTCCACTGTTTGGCTCCTTCACTTTGAAGTAAACCTGAACCTCATGGTCCTCAGATGATGGTGTGATCGTAGACAAACGCAGCAGGATGATGTGAGTCAGGTTCAGATGGACGTGGGTTCATGTCAATATTTTAAAGTTCACACACAAATTGTGGATTTAATGGATGTTTTAACCACATTTGAAGATGGTCCAAAATGACCCTTTTGGAGCACATACCATAACCTTAACATTTGAACACCAGGGGGCGATGACGAGTTTTGGAAAAAAGGCCCAAAACATCTTCAGTAATGTGTAGATGGGCATCAATAATGATCTAGACCACGTTTTAACCAGATATGAGACGGTCCAAAATGTCCTTTTTTTAGCACATAAATAGTGGATTCCCATCCACACGACCCCACATGGTGTGTGTCCCATAGTTACGCCCCCCCCCCCCCCCCCACGTAGTCAGCCATGAAAATTCCTAATTTAGTTGTAAATTATTCTTAGATCACTTATAATGTAACTGTGTTTAGTCAAATCTTAGTTCAGCTTTATTTTATTTTTTTCCACAAATTTATCCCTGGTTTAGTTTAACATAAAATACATTAAAAATACACCAAAAAAATATGCTAAAATGCACAAAAATACACTAAAACAGACAAAAGATTAAGCTACAATACACTAAAATACACCAAAATGCATTGAAATTACACAAAAATTATGAACGAATGACTTCACTGTGATTGGTCGGCCAGTTTCAGGGAAGTGTAGCTAGGCTGCTACGGTAGCACGTTTGATTGGCTGCCGCAAGGGGGCAAGCACAGCTAGTGTGGCTAAGCTAATGTGGGAGGGGCTTCTCATGTGAACACAGGTCTGAGAACCAAACATAATAATAATAATAATAATAATAATAATAATAATAATAATAATAATAATAATAATAATAAATAATAAATAATAATAATAATAATAATAATAATAAATAACTAGAAAAGCACTCTGGAGCGCACACCTCCACCAAGATATAGACCCCCCCCCCCCCTAGATCACCACCAAAATCTAATCATTTCCAGATCTCCCCATTACCAACCTACCCTAAAAATGTCATTAAAATCTGTCCATAAGTTTTCGAGTTATCTTGAACACAGACAAAAATAAACGCCAGCAAAAACATAACCTCCTTGGCGGAGGTAATAATAATAATAATAATAATAATAATAATAATAATAATAATAATAATATTATCAGTCTAACCCTAACACAGAGGAGTCACTCAGAAGTTTATTAGTTTATAACAAAGTGAAAATAAAATGAAAAAAATTCAACAGACAACATCAACATCTGAAAATTTGTTACGGATCCATTTCATATTCAGTAAAAAACTCTTTTTTTTTAAATCAAAAAGCAATGGTCTACGTTAGGGCACTTAGGTCATTTGTAATCCCATAATGCAACATGATATTAAACAACATTATTTTAACATGTCTGCTTTGGTAAGTTCATTTAAAACCACAGTGCAATATGCTTAGTTCTGTCATAAACCAAAGCTTTCACCCCCAAATAATGTGCAATAATTACAACAACAACAACGACATAACGAGAAAATACCAGGATGTAGAACAGGAAATAAACCAAACAAACAGGAAGAAATAGAATACTTACTGTAATCCATGAATTCTTTTGTTTGTTTTTCAAAATAAAACCAAAAAGCCAAAAAAATAAACAACTAATTTCTTCATTATTTGTTTCCAAAACCAACATGAAAAACGGATAATGATGCACTTTTTCAGTTTTCCTTTTTGTGTTTAAATGAATAATAGAAAAAAACTGATAACGGCCGTTTCCCATTTTATCCAGTTTTGACCTGAAGCAAATTTGAGTAAACTGGAAATGACCTTTGACCCGCAGTGACAAAGATGTAAACCTACGTCCTATTTGGGGAGACTAAGAGGGTCACCCTAAGACCTGCAGATATGAACCACGGTATCAGACCATAACGATCCTCAGTCCAGTGGACATGTTTGTTCTGTTCTGTCTAAATGTTCATCCCGTCACATTGGGCTCTTCTGAGCATGCTCACAACCACCAAGTGTTTTTACAGAGAAAACTCCCGTCACTTTATTCATCCTCAGTCAGATGTGGAATTGACTTGGACGCTGGACGTAAGTAATACTCACTCATCATCTGAACCCGCTTTATCCTCACTAGGGTCACAGGGGTCACTGGGGTCACTGGGGGTCTAATCCAACTACAATGGGTGAAGGCGGGGTCAAAGGTCACCCTGTATGAGTCTCCAGTTCATCTCTGAACATATTTAGACAAACAATCACTGTCACATTCACACCTATGGGTGATTTAGATTAACCAGTTAACTAGTTAACCAGTTAACCAGTTAACCTATCAGTGCATGTGTTTGGATGTAAACTCCACACACAAAGGTCTGCTGTGGGAATAGAACCGAGTGCTAACCACTGCACCACTGTGCCGCACATAAGTCATACTTTGAAAGTATATTTATTTTATCGTGCCTTTGACCAGTAAACATGTAAACAATCACATGTGTACGATAGATTAGATATTAACGTTAGTAAGTTTGAAGTAAGTTTTGTATGATATGAACGTTATGTACATGAGTTGTCTGGGTGTTATTGTTTACGTTAGTTCAACGGACACAAACAATATAAATACAATATTATAAAAATAAAATATTAAAACAGTCTACCTTTAATGGGAGCATTATATGATATTAATAATAACGTTTCCAAATAAAAATTAACATATTTTGATGGAATAATGTAAAGTTGTAGCTTATTGTTAGTTGTGGCTGAAGGTGGATCATGTAGACGGGGTGAACATTTTGACAGAACATCAGTTTGCTTCAGTTCAACAGAGAAACAACAAACACAGACATTTGTCACAGATTAATACCATCATAACATCCCATAAATGAGTCCTTGTATTTTCCCTGAACACTATGGCATTTTGAACTCTTCCTTTTTGTTCATATTTTCACTTAAAGTCATATGTACATGCACCCACACACACATCCACTCTTCTGCACATGCTCAGAACCATCCACTCTTCTGCACATGCTCAGAACCATCCACTCTTCTGCACATGCTCAGAACCATCCACTCTTCTGCACATGCTCAGAACCATCCACTCTTCTGCACATGCTCAGAACCATCCACTCTTCTGCACATGCTCAGAACCATCCACTCTTCTGCACATGCTCAGAACCATCCACTCTTCTGCACATGCTCAGAACCATCCACTCTTCTGCACATGCTCAGAACCATCCACTCTTCTGCACATGCTCAGAACACACATTCGTCTTTAATCCACTGCTTTGGCGTCTTCGTTGGACTTCTTCAGGAGTCTGAGCAGTTTCTGGGACATGAAGTACGGTCTTTCTGCCGAGCCGTCATTACGTTCCAGATCCTCCACTGTGACACGGATAAAAAAACCAGGTGAGTGGGTCAGATTTTTACACCAGTGGTTTTTACTTTACTAAAAAAAAAAACCTGACAGTGTGATTTGTTTTAAGCCTGAGATATGAAAAATGACTGAGGAGTAAAAACTAGCTGTGTGGTGTCAACGCTAACGCTCAAACAGAACATTAAATAAAATTAATAATTTAAAATGAATAAATAAATAAATAAATACAACTAATAAAATTAAAATAAATAAAAAAGACCAAAGATTTTTTAAAATAAAAATTTAAATAAAAATATATACAAATAAATACATAAATAAATAAATAAAAAATACGACCAATAAAATGAAAATAAATAAAAAAGACCAATAAAATTTTTCATAAATGTAAAAATAATAATAAAATATATATATACTCATAAATTCATTACAAATTGAAAAAAACTCCTCAAAAAATAAAAAAAATAAATAATAAATAAATAAAAACCATAGATGTACAAATAACTAAATAATTATTAATTATAATAATGTAAAATAAATAAAAAAGACAAATAAAATAAATACATTTTAAAATAATAAAATATACAATATAAATATACAAATAACTCGATAAATACACATTTTAAATAATAATAATAAATGAAATTTAAAAAAGACCAATAAACACATTTAAAAATAAAAAAATATATTAAAAAAATACAAATAAATAAAAATACAAAAATTATATATATATATATATATATATATATATATATATCATGCAGCTCTAATTTTACTGACTCACTTTTTTTATCATTTCTAGTCTAAAGATCTCATCACACTTACAATTATATATATATACTGTGTATATATATATATATATATATATATATATATATATGATATACTTGTTTGATTTTTTTTTGTTTATTTTGTTTGAATTTTCTTTTATATCTACCAATGGAAGAAGTGATTTTTTTCTTGGCAATTTGTACTAAAATAAGATTTTCCAGGTGTATTGTGTAAAAATAAGTTTTTACACATCATTGAAACACATTACTCTTTAGGTGATTCTGTCTCATTTTAAATGTGAGGAGACATTTTAACTAAAAATGAGTAAAAATAACACTTGGTAACATTTTTCCCCATATTTTTGCATTGTGTAATTTGTCATCTATGTTCAACAAAAGGAAAATATGACTCACCTGGTTAATAAACATGCAAACTCAGCAGTTTATACCTTTAAAAACTCACATTCGTATCCATAACAGAACTACTGTCATTAAATACAATCACCTTTAATCAAGATCTACACTCAGTAAATATGGAATGTCAGCGCTTCCAGTGGAAAATCATCCAATATGTTTCACAATATGAGACAAAGAAAGAAACAAAAGGTACAAAAAGCGTATATAGACTTAATATGTTAGCATTCAGAAGGTCATGTCACCATGCAGTACTTACAGACGGACAGACAGAAAAGAGACAGACTGAAGGCAGGTGGGGGGCGGGGCTGTAAACAATGTGTGTGTGTGTGTGTGTGTGTGTGTGTGTGTGTGTGTGTGTGTGTGTGTGTGTGTGTGTGTGTGTGTGTGTGTGTGTGTGTGTGTGCGTGTGTGTGTGAGGGGAAGGGGCTGCAGAGTCCAAGAGGTCACAACAGCTGCGTCACAATCACAGCACTTACACCAGTCTGAAATACCAAGGCAAGTAGGTGGTAATTACAAGACAATACAGAGGATCCATCGGTTAAATGTACAGCAGTGTTTCCAAACTGTTTACGGCCGTGGTTCGTTATTACCTCCACCACGGAGGAATGGAATACAGGTCCGTTTGTCTGTCTGTCTGTCAGCAGGATTACGCAAAAAGTTCTGAACAGATGTTTCAACTTTCAGGAATAATAGATAATGGGTCAAGGAAGAACCCATTAGAAATTGAGCAATGAAGGTCAAAGGTCAACAGCCCAAACACATCAGTGGTAGTATGTCGGGTGTTGTTTTTCATTCACATGGTTTGACCTTCAGACATCAGATGAGTCAACGCCTATAACCCTAACCTTTGACCCCTAACCTTCAGACATCAGATGGGTCAACGCCTATAACCCTAACCTTTGACCTCTAACCTTCAGACATCAGATGGCTCAACACCTATAACCCTAACCTTTGACCTCTAACCTTCAGACATGTTGTAACCACACATTTAAAGGTGGGTGGGAGATCTTTTTTTGGAACATTTTTTACCATATTGTTGGAAACCTCTTCATGATCCCATATCACTGAAATAGAATGTTTGTAACAAACTAAATGTTTTAGTCCAGTCCAGAGGGCGGAACCAGAGGAAAACTCTGGACAATCATCATCTTTATACTGATTGATTTGATGAGACGTCCATCAAATATTAGATACTTCAGATTCACTGCAGTGGGGGAGGGGCTTAACCCCAGGTGGGTGACGCCAATGTCCACATGATGTAATAAGGACAGGCCTTTTCTGAGTGTCTCCTTTGTGTTGTTTTAATGAATGATGGTAAATCATCCAGTGGAGGGGACACGCATGTTGGTAACTGTGAGTGACCCATCACCATGGTAACTGTGAGTGACCCATCACCATGGTAACTGTGAGTGACCCGTCACCATGGTAACACTGGGTGACCCGTCACCATGGTAACTGTGAGTGACCCGTCACCATGGTAACTGTGAGTGACCCGTCAGATTCCAAAAGGACAGAAGTGGAAAAGTGGTTTTCAGTGGAATGACACCTTTAAGTCAGACCCTCCAGGATTTCATGATGTTGTGATTACACTACTACAACATAAATTCAGTCAATCCCTGTGAATTCAGCGCGATGTTGCAATTTTAACCAATCACTGTGATTTTCAGGCAAAATGTGACCAATCATTTGTGACGTCTTGAGCCTTTTCCTGTTTAACTTACAGTACGAAGAAACATGTGCGCAGCAGCAGTTCACATTTGACTCAAACGATGAACTAGAACCAACAGGTGCATTTGGAACAGTAGTTTTTCTGCTGCATTTTTTCATCCAGGTAATATTTTATTTGTCCTATTTCAAAGGTCAGTGTCTTTGTTCTATTTTAGTACAGTACATAGTACACATTACACAGTACATAGTACACAGTACTAGTAATAATAGATTTTTTGTTGATTGGCTGAGGCATTTATATTATGTTTTATAACTTGTACTGTTGTGAGGTCATATGACCTTTAACCTTTGAACCATCAGGTCCATTTGGAAAAAAATATATATTTAGTTGTATTTTTCTAATCCTCGTAATCATTTATTTTCCGTCTCGGTAAAAGGTAGTTTTAAGGACCATATCACAATGACTTTTAATACATTTTCCAGGAACTAAATATTTGAAATATTACTTAATTTTGATTACAGAAAGGGAATATTGCAACGATTTATCACGACTTTCACTTCTTCCCACAACACTACAACTTTCATCACAATTTTTCATTAAACCTTATGCAACATCAGACATTTTAGGCCAAAACAGTCTCTAAAAAGGCCTGACAAATCCTGGAGGGACTGTTAAGTGTTTTAGTTTGTCCCACTTAAGTGCCACGGCGCAGTAGTTGGGAAACACTGCTCTACAAGACTGAAAAATAAAACAGACATACACTCCTGTCTATACATAAGTTCCATAGGAAAAAAAAACAAAACAAGATCCAGTATTTGTACAAGATATCAAATGTGTCTGTATCATTTTGGCGTCAGCTGGTATTATTGTAAACAGTGAGAGACTCACCACTGATTGACTTGTGTTGTTTTCGACTGTAAACATGGTACTTAAGTGGTTCTGTAGTGCATTCATTAACAGGATTAAGACAACAAATATTAGTGACAGTAATCAGGCACAGTTTGAGCACTCACTACAGATGTACTACAGATCTGTTTACGATAGAAAAACCAACACTGTTCTAAAAACCAACACAACACAGCGTTTTTTTTTCTCCAAGCTACAGAGATGCACTGGGCTTTAAAACCTGCTTCACTCATCACACGTCAGCGACAGCCTTCTCCAAACGCACGTCACATCACTTAGAACATAGCAAGGCGATCGGAATTTGAGCTTGTAGTTTTTGCCGTACATCTAAACAGGTCCATGTCACAAAGTCGGAGGTACAGTTCTGTGGGTTCTGTACGAACACTGAAAAATAAAACTACATCTTAACAAGTGGATTTTTCTCATTTCTTCTTCAAATATCTCATCACACTTAAAACCAGGCCTATGCAGTCACCTCCAAATGCTAAAGGTATATCCATGAAACACCATGCTTCCACTGACCCATAAACTGAGATATTAAAGGGACACTTCAGTATTTTTCAGATGAATGTTTTTGTCATCAGTGTCTTTACTCTGGTGCACCCACACTGACTCCGCCCCTCTCTTATGACTCCACCCCTTTACTCTGGTGCACCCACAGTGACTTACCCCCCACACTGTCCTGTGAGCCCAGTTCTGGTCCGGTTTTGGTCAAAGCCAAAGTAGTCCCGACAGGTTTCCTGGGGTCAACATAATAAAACGTGTTTCTTCTCAAAACAGTATGTGTTGGAATGAGTGATTTATTTACATATAAAAACCGTCACTGAACAAAAACTCACACCTCGTAATTGCTTAGAGCTACTTTCTCTCAATAGCGATCAATGCGCTAGTGTTGTCACTGCTAACAGCTGTGCGCCTTAGCAAACTACTTTCATCAGTTGTTGGGCAGCATTAGCAGCCGCTACATGCAGAAGCACAGCTGTTAGCAGTGGCAATGCGTGTTAATTATTTTGGTCATTCTAGTTCATTTTACTGAATATTTTGGTTATTTTTGTGAATTTATTTTTATTATTTTGTTCATTTTACTTCATTTTACTGAATATTTTTTTCTGTATTAACAGACAACAGTTAATAGCTGTGCTCCTTATCAAACTACTTTCATCAGTTGTTGGGCAGTGTTAGCGGCTGCTACATGCAACTGCACAGCTGTTAGCAGTGACAACGCTAGCACATTGATCACTATTGAGAGAAAGTAGTTCCAAGTACTCACGAGGTGTGAGTTTTGGTTCCATGAAGGTTTTGTTATGTAAATAAATCACTCATTCCAACACATACTGTTTTGAGAAGAAACACATTTTATTTTGTTGACCCCAGGAAACCTGCCGGGGCTACTTTAGCTTTGACCAAAACTGGACCAGAACTGGGCTCATAGGACAGTGTGGGGGGTAAGTCAGTGTGGGTGCACCAGAGTAAAGACACTGATGACAAACACATTCATCTGAAAAATACTGAACTGTCCCTTTAAATACAAAATATAAAGAATGAGTTCATGTGAGCTACAGCGTTAGCATACTGAGTCTGGTGGCAATCCATCAATCCGGTCAAAAATTATGGGCCAGACAAAATTTGGCCATCATGAAACTGTCAGCCTGTCACACCAGAGGAGTGCATGTACCTGTCCTACAGCATTAGGACACCAAATTTGGGACAAATACGTCCAGATATTCAAATGTTATCGCGTTAAAATGAAAGACATTATGCGACGGCAGCACACGCGAAACCATAACATCCCTGCTGTTCCACGTTTCTGATATAATAAGACAAAAAGTTCCTCTTTAGGTGATTCTAAGAACTTATTTTTAAAGAAGAGTTCTGGAAAATCTGATTTCCAAAAATATTATCCAGATAATTGTTTTCATTTATTCCATTGACAGATTATTTTTGCTTGGTTCAAGAATTAATTTTTATTATTTTTTTGCTTAATTCAACCAATGACAAAAAAAAATCTGCCAATGGAACAAGTGAAAAAGATCTTGGTTTGATTTATTGAAATAAGATTTTCAAGATCTACTGTACGTCTAAAGTTCATCAGTTCTGTGCTCTCTGTTAAGCTTCAAATATTTATTTATCAAATGTTATTTATATTGCTCTATAGACCCCCATTATCACACAGTTACAGGTACAGTTAAAAATAAATA
Source organism: Siphamia tubifer (assembly GCA_020466265.1). NCBI lineage: Eukaryota > Metazoa > Chordata > Actinopteri > Kurtiformes > Apogonidae > Siphamia > Siphamia tubifer. Next base: position 53,853,169 of record CM035783.1, read on the forward strand.
AATAGTTAAAAAATAAATAATAAAATAAATTAAAATTGAATGAATAAATAAATACAAAATAGCAGACTAAAACAATGTTGAAAGTAAGAATGTAATTAAAAGCTAAGCTGTTTTATGTTTTATCTATTTATACTATATCTATATATACTTCACTGTGATTGGTCGGCCAGTTTCAGGGAAATCTAGCCAAAAATTACCTTGAGTGTAACTAGACCGTCCCCGGTAGCAAATTAGTCACTGCTGCTAGGGAGGTCTAGGGCGTCTAGGCTATAGTTTACCACCACCAGAGGGAGAGTGTTAGAGTGAATGAATTATGGATCACTAATGTAAAGTGCTTTGAGTGGACAGAAAAGTGTAAAGTAAATCCAATCCATCATCATTAATTATTATTATTACTATTATTATTATTATTATTATTATTATTTTTTTATTATTATTAAAGGAATTGTTCTGCAGCCGCACAAGTTATTAAAAAATGACTAAAACCACACGGAACAATCCTGCTTCACCTGTTCTTCTTCTTCTATGGTTGTTTCTGGTTGTTAGGCCCGCCCTCTGACTCTATACTTCACTGTGATTGGTCGGCCAGTTTCAAGGAAATCTAGCCAAAAGTTACATTGAGCGAAACTAGACTACTACGGTAGCACATTAGATTTGCTACCTCTAGGAGGAGCTAGCGCGTCTAAGCTAATGTGATGAGATATTTGGACTAAATATGAGGAAACATCCATTTGTTCAGGTTCAGGTTTAGTTCAGTGTAAAAACATTTAGAATGCTTTCAGAGGTTGAACATCATGACATCGTTACTCCTGCGGCGCAGAAGGGGGAGGGTCTTCCTTTGTTTCTTCTTCTTTCTTTTCGGCCGTCTCCTCCTTTTTCTCCGCCTCCTCTTTTGGAGGAGGTGCCGCCGCCTCCTCCTCAGTCTTTTCCTCTGGTTTCACCTCCTGCTTCTCTCCTGCTTCTTCTGTTTTGGGCTCTGTTTGCTTTTCCTCCTCAGCTTCAGTTTGGGTGACCTTCGCCTCCTCCTTCTCCTCCTTCTCCTTTGGTTGTTCCTCCTCAGTTTTGGTCTGCAGAGGCTGCTCCTCTTCGTTGTCTTGCTTCAGCACCGTCTGCTGCTTCAGTTGGATCTCTCCGTCCTGCTGCTGCTGCTGCAGAGGGGTTTCCTCCTCCACTTTGACCTCGTCCACCTGCTTGGCGGCGTCCTGCGGGTCCACGCCGTCCTGCTCGTCTTCCTCCAGCCTCTTTGTTTTGGACAGGATCTCGTGCAGCTCAGGGGACATGAAGTAAGGCCTTTCAGAAGAGCCGTCGTTTCGTTCAAGATCCTCACCTTTTTGAGCGTACGACCACACACGTATGCGGAGGGGAGGGAGGGGGTTAATGGAAAATAAAGGTGAAAATGAAAAGTGGAAAAGTGTGAAAATTAAAGTGAAATTAGTGGGAGAAACAAGACAAAGAGAAGATCAGTCAGAAATTTGGCAGGAAGGAGGTAACAGCAGCGATCATCTGAGTGAGATAGAAAAGCAGACGTGTTAAAAATACTCACAGAAGCAGAGGAAGAGGGTGTCCACACACATGGCGTAGACGCTGAAGAAGCCATGGGCGATGAGGTAGGATCCCACCACCACCGTCTGCAACCACACACTCACATTATGTTCAAACTAGTCTGCACCATATGTTTAATGAATAACTGAGGTGGCAAGGAACTGGAACTGTACTTATGTTTTTAGGTATCTGTACTTTCAGGATTTATTTCTCTGGAAACTTTTTACTTTTTCTTCCTACATTTGTTCATAAATATCATAAATAATAAATATTCATAAAAAATTCATAAATAATACTCTTTATATTTATATAAATATATGTACTTTATACTCTTTATATTTATATAAATATATGTACTTTATACTCTTTATATTTATATAAATATCTGTACTTTATACTCTTTATATTTATATAAATATCTGTACTTTATACTCTTTATATTTATATAAATATCTGTACTTTATACTCTTTATATTTATATAAATATCTGTACTTTATACTCTATATTTATATAAATATATGTACTTTATACTCTTTATATTTATATAAATATCTGTACTTTATACTCTTTATATTTATATAAATATCTGTACTTTATACTCTTTATATTTATATAAATATCTGTACTTTATACTCTTTATATTTATATAAATATCTGTACTTTATACTCTATATTTATATAAATATATGTACTTTATACTCTTTATATTTATATAAATATCTGTACTTTATACTCTATATTTATATAAATATATGTACTTTATACTCTTTATATTTATATAAATATATGTGCTTTATACTCTTTATATTTATATAAATATATGTACTTTATACTCTATATTTATATAAATATCTGTACTTTATACTCCTTATATTTATATAAACATCTGTACTTTGTACTCCTTACATTTACAAACAAACGTGTCGAACAGTGGAATTTTACTTAATTGTTTTTGATTTTGTTGATTATTTTATTCATTTTGTTGATTACTTTGTTTATTTTCATTCACTTCCCAGGTTCTTTCTAGTGGAATATTTACTAATCCATTGTATACATGTACATAAACCAGCATATATGTGGAATAACACACCAGCATATATATTAAAATCATGAACTAACCAGCGCTAAAGTCATTTGTTTCCTCATTCATGTTATTAAAGTATGTAAGATTTGACACATTTAGTGTCTGCAGCAGATGGAGCAGTGTCATCACAGTGGGATCCTTCTCACCAGTATGGGAACCCAGTAATAGTTGAGTGATGGAGCTGCATCTTCCACGGCTTTAATCCTCCCAGAAAAGAAGAAGAAAGAGAAGATCCCTGCAGACACCAGAAGACCAGGATGAGTGCTGGCTGAACTTTTTGTACCAGCGTCTACACAATCTGCAGAACACGTCTTTGGCTAAAAATAAACAGCTTCGTACCAACTATTCCGACAATGAGGAGTTTTCCCAGAAACAGCAGGAAGTCTGTAACTTTGTCCAAAACAGCCACCCTGTGTTAGAAACAGACATGTTAAGAATAGTCTAAATATTCATTAACCATTGTCTGACACTTATATAAAATGAATATGTGAGATTATTGTTGAAATATTATAAATAATGCAGGCTAGGAATGGGTGGTATGTAAGGTGCCAATGTGTTGGGTAAGGAAGTGTTTTTATATTTTTTTCATGCATGTGTGATCTCATTTTCTGTTTTTAAAATGTATTTATGTATCTGTTGATCCTGTTGCACTGTCACTGTTGTATTTTATTTATTAATTGCTGGGCCTTTTAGCTGCTCACAATACTGAGGGATCCTAGTGTAATTGTGGAATGAGTGTTTTTGATGCTGCTGCGACCAGTGTCTGCAAACTGAATTGCCCCTAGGGGATAAATAAAGATATTTAACTCTGAATCTGATTTTTTGGGGTTTTTTTGTCATACAGTTCTACCGTCCATCCTGTCGATGGCACTAATGCAAAGTTTCCAACGTCCACCGGCTGCCTCTAAGAAGCAGCTACAGTAGCACCACAGTTTAACTAGATGTTGTGTTAGCAGAAGCATTTAGTTTAAATAAATAATAAATAATACAAATATAAAATATATAGTTTATGAAGTGTGGTATGGGATGCCAACATGTTTCGATTCAGGACTCTACAATTTAATTTACAGGGTGTCTGAAAAGCGAGCTAACAAGCTAACAGCTAAAGTCATGACAGCCATAGAGTTTATGATGACAACAAAATAATTGTGTTAAACGTTAACACTGCCTTAAATATAACACACTGCACCAGCCTTAATAACTGTATGTTACTATATCCAGGTGAGTTACTATTATTCATGGTATCTGACTGGTGTTAGCAACTAAAATGACTGTTCAGTTACAAACAATTTCATTAGCGATTTAGCTAACGTTAGCATGCTAGTGTTGCTACAGTGAATGTTACCATTGAGATGTGTTGTGTTATGAATATAAAGAAAGTCTGCACTAATATGAAAGACTGCAGTTGGAGTTATATGACCACTAACAAACTGTTCTGCTGTCATTTATACTTTATATTGTATACTGCCAGTGACTCAAATTATACTGGGATATATATTTTTGAACATACAGCTCATTCTTAATGCAGGCTATTATTTAGATCAGGGGTCTCAAACATGGGGCCCAGAGGCTAAAGGGTTCAATCTGCTCCCTGGGATGAAATTACAAAAATTCCTGTCAAGGCTGTGGAACTCATTTTGATTCAGGTTCAGTTCAGTTCAATTTATTTCGGCCACAAAATCATCAAAAGATCAATCAAAATAGTCAACAACAAAAAAATCTTTCTTATACTCAAAAAGAAGTTGGAGGAAATAAAACTTACAAACTCCTACTCCACCCCCCCCCCCCCTTTTTTTTTTTTTTACAAACTAATAATCCAGCAGCTTCTGCATTCTATGATTTAACACTTTTTATGTCCATTTACCATTAACACAAAACATCCATAATCATTTATATACACATTATTTTATAAGTCACCTCACACAATCCAATTTATATAATCAACTATATTTATATTTATATTCCTTTATATTTACTACAAATACAGTATTTAATATGATAATATCTCCTAATCATGATAGTTTCTATTCATTTATCACAATAAAATCTTATTTTATGCATCCTTCTACATTAGTGATGAGCAGGTTGATGCATAACCCGCCCACAACTCAGGTTCTACACGCAGACAGATATTATCCACAGTAAAATAAGCTACAAAAAATAATGATAATACATGTTCTGACGAGTTTGTTGTAAAAAATAAAATAAAATACATGATGCCTATGAATAAAGACTATTTTAAACATTTTGGTTTTATTTTAATGCAAAAAAATTGCATTAAATAATGACAATTATTACATTTTCAAACTATTCTGTAACAATAAAATGTGAAAAATCTGAATAAATATGAACAATTTCAAATATGTAAAGAAAATTTTGCACAATTTGAACCATATGTTAATACGTATTTAGTGTCTTTGTAGATCTGACCCATAAAGCACATGTAGAAATGATAAGTTGAGGAAGAATACTAAAATTGCATTTATTTTTGTTAAAAATAAAACAATCCGCAGGTTATTCACATATTAGTTTTTAAAAGATTCTAACATTTTCATAATTCAGTGTTTTTTTTTATACTAAAACAAAGACAAACATTTGAATTTATTATTATTATTTATAGCTTATTATGTTATTATTTTAACCCACTTGAAAATGAGTTTCCTGCTTTAATGCTTTACTAATACTACTACTTTAGTTCATATCAGATTGTAAATAATGTGCATATAAATAGTTATGGATGTTTTGTGGTAATGATATAAAGGACATAAAAAGTATATTGTGTGTTAATGCACTATATTTCAATTTTAGTTTGTAAAAGGGGGTGGGAGTTTATAAGTTTCACTTCTTCCCACTCCTTTTCGAGTACAAGAAAAAAAAAATTGTTGAGCATTTTCAATGATATTTTGATGATTATTGTGAGATCAAAATAAAACTGAACTGAACTTTCCATGGTAAATAAGTGTAATATACTAATACTAATGTACGAATCTGTTATTTACATTATTCAGATTCTAAACAGATGTTAAAGAAGCAAAAGTAATGTGGTACATACAGTAAATGTAGGATATAATAATTCTTCCCACTCCTTTTGAGCATTATTTATTGAATTTATTTTATTATTAGTATCCATGGCAACTGCTATTTTTGTCTTGACCACCTTTCTTTATTAATGTATTTTCTCTGAATTTAATCCCTTGTACATAAAAAAAAAAATTGTGATTACAAAAAATGAATGAATGAATGAATGAATGACATATTAAATGTAAGAATTACTGCATTAACGTGTGTTTGAAACTGCACCTGATAATGTTACGCATGAGAAGGAAGAAGGCATCTCGAGCTGACGTACAGAAACTTTTTCCATAGATGGCGATCTGTGTGGAGAAACATCACCCATTTTATTTTTATTTCTATATTTCTTTATTTAACAGGGACATCACACATTAAAGGTGGGGTGGGAGATCTTTTTTTGGAACATTTTCAACAAATTGCTTGAAAACCTCTTTACGATGTTTGCAAAAAAACCCAAAACTAAATGTTTTAGTCCAGTCTAGAGGGTGGAACCAGAGGAAAACTCTGGACAATCATCTTTACAATGATTGATTTGCTGATACGTCCATCAAATATCAGTCCAAGTCCCTACCTTTAATGAATATTTCTGTAAATGCATCAGTATTAGCAAAAAAAAAAAAGAAGCTAGTTTTCAACCAGATGTAATATGCCAGCATCCACAAAACTACAATCATTTAAATATTTAACATTTTAAAAGGTAAGGTTTTATATCACAGTTAATTCCACAGCGGACCCCCACCCATCTTCAGCTGTATCCCACTCCACAGACTCACCATAATATAAGCGTTCCTGTTGAGGAATTTGATGCATTTCTCCAAACACCAGAAGCAGCACTTCATGCAGCTCAACAGGAATTTAGCGAATTTGTTCTGAGCCCCTGAAGGATGTGAAGGACATGGTCACAATGCAGATACTGTTGTGATATTTAACCCATTCATGTCCAGTACAGGCATCTGTCATGTTATTATGACACAATTTCACATTTAAAATACCGTATTTTCTGGACTATATAAGCCGCTACTTTTTTCGTATGTTTTGAACCATGAGGTTTATACAAAGGTGCAGCTGTTCTGTGGATTTTTATTCCACCACTAGGGGCGCTGTAACTGGAATTAGAATAAAAACTACTAAGAACAATCAATGCAAAGAAGAATACGATACTTTTTCTTTAGCAGATAGAACACAAACGACAAATTACCAACTGTTAATTATTTTCAAATCTTCACCCCTTCATTATGGAACCCACATGAAGAAGTTCATCTGATCAGGGTTCTACAGTGCACCCATTTCACTCGCATTTGCAGCAAATATTTCATCATGCGAACGAGGAAAACAAAACAGTCACACATGTGCGAGTGTTTGTTGCAGCAACAATAAGACACACAGACCTGAGGAGTTAATGAAAACCTACTAGAAATGAATTAAAAGTGTGTGAACAGCTCCACATAGAGACGAACACGGCACATATTGAAAGGATTAACCCTTTAACTCCTGATGCGTCAGCGCTGACACGTTCTGAGTGGATGGTTTAGTTTAAAAATTCAGACAAATTCAAGTGTTTTTTTAACTGTTATTTTACTGAGAATTTAGTTCATGGAACTGATGTACAGGTGTCGAAAAGCAAGTGATTAAGAAAAAGAAAAAGCCCAAACTAAAACTACTGGAACCAAATTACAACACTAGTTATTTATTCATTTTTTTTTTACTTCATTTTGGGTTTTGTGGGTTTTTGTTTTTTGCCTTTTTTTCCACGTTATTTCTTATTTTGTGAATATATATTAGTTTCTGTTGATGTTGCTTATTTTGTTTATTTTTCTGTTTTTTTTATTTTATTATTTTTCTTTAATTGTGTTCTGTTAGTGTCTTACTTTGTTCATGTTACCTATTATTTTGTTGGTTTATTATTCATTTTTGTTCATTTTACTGATCACTTTGACTGTTTTTTGTTCATTGTGTTGTTTATTTTATCTTATTTTATTTTTTACTGTGTCTCAGTCTCAGGAGTTAAAGGGTTAATCATTCTAAAATGGATCTAATAACAAGGCAGCCAATACAACGTTCTAAAATGTATCAAAGGACAAAACATCCCATAATACAAAGTTATGTTATGGTCTGCTCTAAATTAACACAAATGACAGCAGTCATTCAACAATGTTGGTATCTGTGCGTAAGTACTGCACTGTAAATAAATAAACATTTAAAACTAAAACTGACTTGTGCCCCTATTTTTTTTGGGTGCTCCTAAAATTTTTAACTTAGGGGCACGTGTGCTCCTGGAAAAAAAAGTTAGTGTTGAGCCCTGGGTCTGATGAAAGTTTTAAGTCGAAGGATATCAATCTTTCTATCCAGGAAGGAAACCACGCTGCTGCACGTTAGCTTAGCATCAATGAATGTATGGTGCGTTCATGTACACACATATAACTACATTTACAGTTAAAATCTTTCTGTTCATGCAGTAAATGTCTGATTTTTAAACATAGATATCGGCAGCTTATAACCTGGTGCGGCTTGTGTGTTTTGTTTTATTTTTTTTTATTATATTTTTAAAAATACAGCAGATGCGGCTGATATACAGGTGTGGCTTATAGTCCAGAAAATACGGTCAGTCATTTTATGACAACTGTGACCCTCCAGCACTAAACCAGTGGTTCAGTCTCACAGCAGTATTTCTATCTGTAGCCTCAAATACCTTATATGGGTCAAAATTAACTTGGAAAGATTAATTCCTCTTTAAGTGATTCTATGGAATTTTAAGTGTGATAAAAGATTTGGACTAGAAATGAGTAAAGTAAACATGTAGCTTTTTTTCATCTTATGGCAACATAACTTAGAACATACCAGATCAGTTTTTAAAGATAAGATAAGTTTAGCTAAACTAAACTAAGCTAAGCTAAAATAAAAGCTAAGATAAGCTAAACTAAGATAAGATATTCCTTCATTATTTTAAGGTATTACATACAGATTTGTAAAGTTATAATACTTTTTTAAGACCCCACAGGAACCCTGTAAATATAATTGTTGTTACTAGTTTACAGAGATGATGTTAAATCATTGTGACCTTTCAGTTTGTGGTCCAGGTATTCCAGAAGGACCCTGATGACCTGGACCAGTGACAGGATGAGGGAGCCAAAAGCCAGGGAGCCTGTGTGGTACCTGAACAGAAGGAGGAGGGGGGGGGGGGGGTCATTTAATGTGGGACTTCTGTACCTTTGAATAAACAAACAAACATCCCAAAAAGTCAAACCCACTAAAATAATTCTACTAATAATAACCTGGGTGTAGAGTCTGTCCATTACTATAACACTTTAATACTTCTACTTGTAAATTGCTTTAAATGTATTTGAATTAACTGTTTTCACATTCGAACTCTTTCATACATGATCCACCTCAGTGAACATTATTCAACTCCATTTTTAGTTTATGTCCATATTTCTTCTGTAAACCACTAGAGGGCAGTGTTAGTGCAGCCATAGTAATACTGTACCAGTGACACCCTGCGTCTGTCATCTACAAAACAGATCAACCCTGTCTGTCCAGAGTCGTCTTTGTCTGTGATCTTCTCTGATTGGCTGCAGGTCTATCTGATTATTAAAGTCTCATTTATGAATTTATCTGATAATAACAGGATATTGAAAACCACTCATCGTTGCGAGTTTTCTCATATGATTAAATACAAGATAAAATCATAGTGAGTTTTTTCCTCTGTTTTTTCTCTAAACTAAGAATCTTCTGGGCGGCACGGCGGTGCAGTGGTTAGCGCGGTGGTGCAGTGGTTAGCGCGGTGGTGCAGTGGTTAGCGCGGTGGTGCAGCGGTTAGCGCGGTGGTGCAGCGGTTAGCGCGGTGGTGCAGCGGTTAGCGCGGTGGTGCAGATGTTAGCGCGGTGGTGCAGTGGTTAGCACGGTGGTGCAGTGGTTAGCACGGTGGTGCAGTGGTTAGCACGGTGGTGCAGTGGTTAGCACGGTGGTGCAGTGGTTAGCACGGTGGTGCAGTGGTTAGCACGGTGGTGCAGTGGTTAGCACGGTGGTGCAGAGGTTAGCACGGTGGTGCAGCGGTTAGCACGGTGGTGCAGCGGTTAGCACGGTGGTGCAGCGGTTAGCACGGTGGTGCAGCGGTTAGCACGGTGGTGCAGTGGTTAGCACGGTGGTGCAGTGGTTAGCATTCGTGCCTCACAGCAAGAAGGACCCTGGTTTGATTCCCGTACCAGACCTTTCTGTGTGGAGTTTGCATGTCCTCCCCGTGTCCGCGTGGGTTTTCGCCGGGCACTCCGGTTTCCTCCCACCATCCAAACACATGCACTGATAGGTTAATTGGTTAATCTAAAATTGTCCATAGGTGTGAATGTGAGAGTGATTGTATATATATATATATATATATATATATATATATATATATATATGTTCAGCCCTGAGATGAACTGGCGTCTCATACAGGGTGTACCCCGCCTTCGCCCATTGTAGCTGGATTAGGCCCCCAGTGACCCCCACGACCCTAGTGAGGATAAAGCGGGTTCAGATAATGAATGAATGAAGAATCTTCTGCTTTTCTTTTTTTTTTTTTTTTTTAGAAACTTGAGTTTACATTCTAGACAAAACTACTATATACTTCAATTTAGGAAATAAATTCATTCCAGAAGTGGTTTCGTAACATGATTAACCCTAATACGTACTGTAATAAAGGTTCAACACTAGGTAAAACTCACCAAACAACAGTAACTGTCCGTTACACCTGTTACAACTCTGTTACGAATGAGGGTCAAAGGCACATGAAAAGCATCATGGGTAAGTCCCTCATAACGTCTTTTAAAAATGCTCTAAATAAGTGTTTAAAAACTAATCAGTCATGATCTGTGAGTACATGACTGATTAGTCTCCTCATGACTGTTCTTTGTGTTATATGTCATTTTATGTTACCTTTGTCCAGTCTATCATTCTATTGTCTTTTTCTGTTTAATATTCTTACCTGCCTTAGGACAACAGATGTAAATTAGCATTTTTGCTAACTCGAGCATATTTACATTGATGCTTTCTGCTGACATGTTGATGAATATGCACTGTCCTAATTAAATAAATAAATAAAATAGGATGCTACGTACAAGTGTATGTACGTACGTGACTTTTCAATCAGTTTTAATTTTTTTTATAGAGCTGTGCTCCAAATAAACAACTTCATGTTATCAAACGTGTTGATTAATTGTTTGACAAATCAATATTGTCTGTATGGACAATGATTTAAAAAAAAAAAAAAAAGAAAGAAAACTGTGGTGTTAAATCAATGTCGTTGAAAAATGTGGGTGCTCTTGTGCTGGTGCACCTCAGAAAAAAAGTTAGTCTTGAGCCCTGTACGTATTTACCTACAGTACTGTATTTATGTTTAGGGGGTTTCGTTTCTTGTTCAAAGATGAAAATTTTCCATAAAGACGTTTCATAAATTGGATTATTCGTAAGATGTGTCTTTTGTAACTTGAGATATTACTGTCCAACACTACATGTTCAAACCAAAAAGAAATGACTGATGCTACAGAAGGAGTCCATCCTCTTACCTCAGGGCGCGTCCCAGTGAGGAGAAAATGGGGAAGGCAGGGATGTCCTCTGGCTTCTGAAAGGCCCAGTAATACGAAGCAAAAGCCCCCGACAGAGTGACCTGCCCCAGGGCCGTCACAAAGTTGGCGCACCAGAAGAAGAGGAAAACGTTGTAGAACTGGAGCAGGATGAGGTACTTGTGATAGAGGGTCTCACCACCATAAAAGGCGAACAGGCATTCAGCGTCAGGACACTGGGCGGAAATGTTGGACACGTTGAACGTCTGGAGAAGAAAAAAAGTACATGTTTCAGAAAAGTGGAACTTAACATTTAATGCTATCCAGATAGTAAGACTGTTTTAACTACACTGAACAAATCTAAATCTGACCAGGTGTATTTCTAATCCAAATATCTCATCACTTTTAAAACTAGTCTTCAGATACTGTCTAATCTCACTCCTATTTTGTTCCAATCTCCAGTTTCTATGACAACCTGTTCGTGAATTAGAGCCAATAATGTGATTTTGACCTTTCTGCTAAATGCGACCTTGACCTTTGACCTTTTGCAATATTGATAATTTCATTCTATGTATATATGCATCAGTGTGTGAAATATTATGATAATATATCCAGTACTGATTAAGTTATAGCGTGATATGTCTATGTTTGACACAAACTGTTACACAAGTTAATTTGGACACACGTCACCTTTGACCTCCAGAGATCTGAAAAACTGTTGGTCGTAGGTGATAACCAATCTGAAATCTGAAAGTTCTGTGACCCTCTGTTCTGCAGTTATAACCAATAATGTGATTTTGACCTTTACTCAAATGGATCATTGCATCTGATGCACAGCTATATGTATATGTCCCTGTAAGTTCATGGTGATATATCAAGTATTCATTAAGTTATGGCATGATATGTCTCTGTGGACACACACACACATACACACACACACACACACACCCAAAATGCAATTAAATAAAACAGTTGTTTTGCTTAAAATTCTTGAATAAACATGTTCATTGCATATATATATTTTATAAAATGTTACATTTTTCCCCATTTTTTTAGAAGAGGGACCCAGAAAAAGGCAGTCCATCTGACATCAGATGGACTTTAGCTTGGACTTTAGATGGACTTTAGCTTCCATGGACTTTAGCTTCCATGGAGGATAATAAGCTCATCCTCCATTGCAACGAATTTGAAGAAGCATTAGCATTAGCATCTACAAGAGAAAAAGAAGTAGCTGCGACACAAACTGGAAATAATGTTTGAACATACTGGTTCTGTGGAAATAAAGCCTTGTTTTTTCACTGCACTTTCTCAGAACAAGGTATGGCACAAAAC
>CM035783.1:53870736-53943236 GCA_020466265.1 Siphamia tubifer
TTTTTGTTTTGTTCTGGGCACGGGAAGGGGGTTAATTAAGTAATTTGCTTAAAATTAAAGAATTTGAACTCTTCTGTCTCCTGTGATCTCTCTAAAATATGTTGCAACCTTTGGGTCATAACATTCATACTTTCAGTATTTCACGACTGACATTACTGACACCCACACCTCATTTGTTTTGGATTATGGATTATATGTTCTTTTCTTTAAATAAACATTGGTATTTTTCATTAGCACTGTGCATTTTCCCTTCTTTTATATCATGACGTAGAACCAGATTGTGACACTTTCACTTTGACCAAAACCAGACCAGAACTGGGTTCACAGGACACTGTGGGGGGTAAGTCAGTGTGGGTCCACCAGAGTAAAGGGGTGGAGTCAGTGTGGGTCCACCAGAGTAAAGGGGCGGAGTCAGTGTGGGTGCACCAGAGTAAAGGGGCGGAGTCAGTGTGGGTGCACCAGAGTAAAGGGGCGGAGTCAGTGTGGGTGCACCAGAGTAAAGGGGCGGAGTCAGTGTGGGTGCACCAGAGTAAAGACACTGATGACAAACACATTCATCACAAAAATACTGAACTGTCCCTTTAAAAGGTTCCAGGCTTACCATATCCAATGACCAGAATAACCAAGACTATCATGACCCAGACCATAATACCAGCCAAGAATCGCAGTAGGACGATGAATATTAAGCTGACGAGCATGGCAATGACCAGACCACTGGAGAGGGAGGACACATGACACATGTTAAGAATCAACCTTTAACCTGTTCAAATATGGACTGTGTTCAATTATAAAACACAATGGAATACAATTAAATAAATATGTTTGTACCAATAAGACACATGTACAGAAGCCAGGAGAGGCCATGTTCATAATAATTAATTTCCACCTTGTTATCCTAAGATAACAAAATAATTAATGTATTGACTTGTCTTCAAACACATCAGGTTCTTCATATTTGTACAAGATTATTCATATATTTTGTGAAATTACACTTTGTTTTTATGTAAATATGTGAAAATATTTACATTTACAAAGAGAAAAAATTGGAGTTGTGATTATTTATAGATGGATAGTTGTAGTACCGTCCTATTGTATACAGAGGGATTTGAAAGACAACCTTTAAGCCCCGCCTCCCCTGACTATGACGCACCACTAGACCCATACATGGACTGAATAAAGATAGTACGGCTAGGCTAACGTTGAATAACAAAACCCCTTCTGGGCCCAATAACATGTATAATGTATTGCCAACGCGTTACTATCAGAAAAATATTTCCTGACGGCCTGAAGGGATTTTCGATAGTCACGCGTGGGCAATACATTATCCCGCTTATTATACGATTATTACATCTTATTACTGCTACTACTCTAACAGATTGGATAAAATAGCCATTATAACTTAGCAAAAAATTACTTTCAAAGTGGCTGAACTACCTGTGGAGTGATATGGTTCTGTGAATCTGAAGTGACAAAACTTAATGGCGTTAATGACGCAGCCGGCAGATTTTTTTTCGATAGAACGCTGGGAACATCCATTCAAAGTGAATGGGAGCTGTCGCAAATTTCTAGAGGGACGTAGAATAAGCCATATATTTATATATATGTGACCCACCACCAGTAAACCAGGCATAAGTGTGTGTAAATCCAAACAGAGTTATGTGTGTATCTTGGTAGAGTGGAAACTAAGGTTTAAGATGGTGAAAAAATGATGTTTCTATCACAAGTAGAACCAAAGTTATGGTCATTTTAATATCCACATTTGGACATATTTTACAATTTGCATATTTTTAGATATTGTCCGTTAAAGTTTTGGACTGTTTTGGGGTAGGAAATCCTTAGCAACGCATAATAATTTGTATCCGATTGACACAAATTGTTGACAGATGTTAAAGGACACTCTGATGGACATGTCACAGAAGTTTTATATATTATAATAATAGGACAGAAGTGTGACGTATTATAATCATTTGGCTTACACCATTGGACAGAACATTCAATATAAGCTTTTACCTCGTACCAAACACTTGGGTGTTTACCCACGGAACGGAGATCGTTTTGTTCGGCGAAAAGAGGTGGAAGTCGTCTTTGTCTTTGCTCAGCAATACCTGAACTTTTGTCACCGCTTAAATAATTGACTCAATAAACACCTTTATTGATTGGATTTCAATGTAATGACCACAGGAAGTGAACATAGAGGTGTTAAGGTACCGTTTTTTGATAAGGTGTAAACACAAATAACAAATCACCTTCCAGCCTAAATTTGGCTGTAGCTCTGAACGGCTCAGCGCGACTTATGCCTGGTTTCGTGGTGGCGGGTCACATATTAGCTGGATTAAAACATGAGTTCACACAACTGTTATTAAAGTTATTAGCTACTCCCAGCGGCTGTGGTTCCATTAATGCATTTCAAATCCAGTACATATACTTTAGCCACAACAATATGTGTGTAGAAAAGCCCAAAGGGTCTACGGCTGAGTGTTTCTAGAAGCTTCCAGTTAAATCAGGAACACATGTTTGGAGGCTGTGCAGCAGCAGCAGTGCAGACTTACAGCAGGATCCAGTGCCAGGACTGAGTGTAATCCTCAAAGATCCTCATGGCCACTTGGCGAGCTTCAACAACCACATTTGACTTCCTGTAAAGAAAAGATGTCATTTCACATCAGATCACTATCGACTTTGAAACCTACACTGCAGAAATATGAATCTTACCAATGTATTTTTCTTATTTCTAGTTGGAATATTTCATCATTTTGATTTGTTCCATTGGCTGATCAAGATGTTTTGGTTCTTGATTTATTTATGTAATAAATAAATGTTTTAAATATGTTTGAACAATTACTAATGTAAGGACAATTGAATAAATTCATGTTTTAATCAATAAGCTTCATTTGAATGACAGATATATGCTGCTTTATGTACATGTATACAATGGATTAGTAAATATTCCACTAGAAAGATCCTATAAAGTGAATGGATCATAATGTGTAAAAAGTGTTTGAAGTAGATCTGGTAGATCTAGATCTGGTAGATCTGACACCAATATTACTTTGAACTAAAACTTATTCTAATGTTCATTCTAACTATTTCACATTTTGACCCCAGACTGACCTTGGAAACTTGATCCAAACATTTAAGACTTGAGTTTTAATTTACTTCTTAAATTCGTTCATGTACTCTTAGTTTAGGTTTTTTGTCTTCAGTTATTTTGATGTTTGTTTGTCCATTTGTTTTTCCTTATTTTGTTCATTTTTATTAATTTCTTTAATTATCATTTATCAACCTGATGTTGCTTTTTTCAGTTTTCTTGCATATGCATTTCTTTTTATGCATACTTTTTATTGTTTTTACATTTTTAATGCTTATATTTGTACTTTTTCCCCATATTCTTTTAATTTGGTTATTTTTCCTAGTAAAACATAGTCTCTTGTTAATTTTAAGAATTTCACAATTTGACCCAGGACTCTTGGAAACTTGATCCAACATCATTTAAGACTTGAGTTTTCTTTATCACGAACACACATGTCAACATTTCAAATTATCAAAATATTCAGTAAAATTAACAAAAATTACCACAGTAAAAAGTTAAATGAAAAGTAAAATTTCATATGTGGGAACATTTCATTAGTTTTATTCTGGAGGCATTTTACCTGTAGACCAGTCTTATTGAACACTGTTAAGGATGACTACAAATGAACAAAATATTCAAGAAAATGAACAAAATTAATCCACAAAATGGAACGAAATGTGTAGAATAAGAAAATATTTAAACAAAATTACCAAAATAATCAATAAAATGAACAAATTAATCAAGAAAATGAACAAAAATGACCAAACATATTCAATAAAATAAACAAAAATTATCAAACTATTCAGTAAAATTAACAAAAATGACAACAATATTCAGTAAAATGAAAAGAAAAATTTCACAAGTGGCAACATTTCATTAGTTTTATTCTAGAAGCATTTTACCTGTAGACCAGTGTAATAGGAATAACATGATAGTCGTGTATTTAAACCAGTCTGTGAGCAGAGTAAATGTGAGTAGACAGGCCTTTAAGTAGACTGTGAAATCACTTCTGTGGGTTCTGAAAGGGATGTGGTGTGCTGCTGTCAGCTGACCATGTGTGACATGATGAGTCTCTACATCCAAACAGTATTTTGTCTAAACCACAAACCAGACTGGACATGACTGTGCGTCTTTTCTTGGTGATTCAATGAACAGTGTCAAAAAAGATCATAAAAAAATTTAACTATAACAAATTTCCCAAAAGAAACTGAAAACCTCAAACGTACACATTTACTGCCCCAGTGGACATCACACTTTTATATAAAAAACAAGAGTGAAATGTCAAACCAGTCACAATGAGACTTCATCCTTTATGGGAATTTAAAGCCTGAACGTTGTAATGTTCAGAAGCAGAATGAATAACGTCCTGGAAAGTCCTGGAAATATTACAAACCATCTGCAGTTTGTAAATGTTTAACTTAGTACATATATATATATATATATATATATATATATATATATATATATATATATATATATATATATATATATATATATATATATATATATATATATATATAGTATATATATTTATATATATTCAGTGTTGTACCTGAATGCGTTTATTGAACAATCGTTCACGAACTATATCATATTTTTAACGAACGTGAACGACTCGTTCACTTTTGCCAAATGAACAGGAAGTTGTGAATGCGGTTATTCTGGCATTTATTGAACTGCGCTCTTATTTAGTTCACATTTAGTTCTTATCACGTTGTAATTATTGAGTCCTATAAGGAATAAAATGACACAGCATTATCATAGATGTCATTTTTGTATTATTTGGCGAGAGAGAGGGGGGTGCAGAGAGTTTTTGGGAGGGGAGGAAATAAGTTAAATGTACAGAGTGTAACTGCCGACCGGAGCAGGTGTTGTCCCGTTCTTGGAAATAAACATTGAAAACGAAACTCACTGAAACCACTCCTTGTGTTCTAAGAACCTGCAGAGGGAAGTTAACCCTGGGGTAAGGTACTTACTTCTGCCCTGGAGGGGCGGAGATTTCACTGATTTTTTGACTACGTGAGAAACGGTTAATAATAAGTTTACAATAATAACACAAAAAAGGACGAAAAAAAGAAGGAAAAAGTTCATTTTGGGATCCATGAACTTCTAGTTGATAATTTGGAAGAATGAACGATGAACTGAACTAATTCATATTGACTAACTTGAACTGAACTTTGAACTAGTTCCTAATCAAGGTGAACTTTCCCAACACTGTATATAGTCAACATTAAAATCACACCATTTGGACATGTGTTTTTTAAGCCAGTACTTTTCAGCTGCAGGAGCCGTCTTTAGGAGGAAGTCCAAAATAGTCGATTAGCGAGTGCAGAGTTAGACGCTCTGGTAATTCACAATTTCATTGCATTCTTTTTTAAAAACAACACCCTGTTAGTAGGCTAAGCTGTGCTGTTACACACAGCTTCATTTACATTTATAATGAAATACTGGACTATGTTTCAAAAAAAGAATACAACGAAATTGTGAATTTCCAAAACCTTTCACTCTGCACTCGACAATCGACTATTCTGGTCTTCTTCCTCAGACGTCTTCTGAACCCACAGGTCCATGTGTGTAGATCAGTAACTGTGGACACACTATGTGAGGACATGAAGACCTCAGGACACTTGTGTTTGTCTTTAGGGACCCTCTATTTACTACCACTGAAGTGTGATGTTGTTTAAACTTTAGAAGAGTGAGTCTTTTTTGTCAATAAAAAGTCATGTCCTAATCACTTCCATGTTAACACAGTTTGGATCAAAACAAAAAAATCTATATTTCTCAGAGTTCATCCAAATGGTGTGATTTTTATATCAACTATATGTGTGTACAGTACTAACAATCATCTAAAAATTGAGCTAAAATGAATTTTACTCCAGATAATCCTTTTAAGTGTGATAAACTATTTCTAGAAATGAGACAAAAATCCACTTGGTAAGATTTGGATGTGTTGCAGTGTAGTTTTAAGGACTCACTTGGACGCCTCCAGCACATCGGTGGCATTAATATTTACTCCGTCAACGTTAATAGTGGTCTGGTTACCGACCACCACCACTCCACCTTTCAGGGTTCCCAGGGCTGGAAGGCAGCGGCGAGTGACTGCGGACAGAGGAGAGGACGGGTTCTGTTGGTGCCACAGTTCAGATCACACATAAAAAACACAAACCCACAGACAGAGCTGAGCACTGAAGGTCACTGCGACAAACAACAGAAACTCTAGCTGTGTTTCTATCACCCTGGGGAATTAGCAAAATATAAATATCGCTATAAAAACTGGTCATGGAAACACCTGAGCTTTGAAAAAAAACACTCAAATATCATAAAACGTTTTTACACTTTCATGAGGTGGTTTTTCAGATGTTTCCATATTCTAATATATCACAAAAGCACCATGGAAACACTTTTTCTGCAATTATATGTCACAGGACGTGACATATATGGTCACATGGTCACTTCTCTGGGAGTGAAAATGGTTCAATACACATGGACAGAGGACGAGACAAAGACTTTTGTGGAAATAAGAAAAAAAACATAACTGTCATTTTAGCAGAGAAATAAGATTAGCACGCTAGCAAGACATGGAAATGTCCATCTTCCAGCAGTGAAATGTCATGGGATGATACTTCACGAGTTACAACACTCCTGGAACGACCGTCATTGAATATGTGACACAGATGAAGGGGACGGAGGCATGAGAAAAAAATGATATGATGAAAGAAAAATGAGATGATTTTTAAAGACAAATGTGTTGATTCACCTTAAATACTCACTCACCTGCCTGTCTTATTTTTACTTAATTTGTTTTCCATTTTATTTATTTATTCTTATTTAATTTTATTTTTTCATATTATTTCGGCCTCCATTTTCTCTGTTGGGTTTAATGTTTACCTATTGTAATAATGAAAATACAATAACAATTTTAAATTGTAAAAAAAAAAAGACTTTTGAAAATTTGACTTAAGACATTTTAATGCCAATTAAGGCCTGACTTTTAGAACAATGAATTCAATGCCTTTTAAGACTTTTCAAGGATCCGTGGGAACCCTGTGTATATGACCCAACTGCTACGTTTACATGATGTTTTTTTTTTATTGTGAATAATTTATTTGGAATAAAATAATTTGGAATTAAAGCTATTTCTTTTGTGTTTACATGGACATTTTAATACCAAATAAAGGTTTGCATGGGAAACTACGTCAACCTAAAGATTAAAGATTGGTTGTAGTACCGTCTGTATGCAATAGGACAATAGGAAAAAATTGGAGTTGTGATTATTTATAGATGGATAGTTGTAGTACCGTCCTATTGTATACAGAGGGATTTAAAAGACAACCTTTTAGCCCCGCCTCCCCTGACTATGAAGCACCACTAGACCCATACATGGAATGAATAGAGATAGCACTGCTAGGATAACAATTTGGCATACAGTGTTTGCTTTTACATAAATACATGAAAACTGTATTTTATCCTGGATATAATATACTGGATGTTAGTGACGGTGTTACTAGCTTTAACATTAGTGTTTATACATTTATACTGTTATGAATTGAAAATTTTAACATTTTGAAATTATGGTGTCATTCAAGGAAAATGAAAAGGCTGTAAAAAGTTTTATACAACAAATTAAAAAAAGCATTAAAGATGTCATTCCACTGAAAACCACTTTTTCACTTTTCTCCTTTTGGAATCTGATGGGTCACCCAGAGTTACCATGGTGATGGGTCACCCACAGTTACCATGGTGATGGGTCACACAGAGTTACCATGGTGATGGGTCACCCACAGTTACCACCACATGCTGTGTTTGCTGCAGGTCTGTCTCCTCCACTGGTGAATTTACCATCATTCATAGAAAACAACAGAGAAACCAGACACTCTGAAAAAGTCTGTCCACTACACGTCACCAGGACATTGGTGTCACCCATGTGGGGTTAAGCCCCTCCCCCATTGCATCGAATCTGAAATAGCATTAGCATTAGCATCTACAAGAGAAGACGGCGCCACAGTAACTGCTGCACAAACTGGAAAAAAATAGTGAATTAAACTGGTTCATGTGTCTCTGTGGAAATAAAGACTGTTTTTTTTTTGTGCAAGTGACGTCACCAAACCTAGCTGGATGATACTCTGGGATGGTAAACACACACAGAGCCAGAGGGGAGGGGGGAGTGTTCCTTCACACATTCTGAGCCAATCACAGACGCCTCATCAGCGCGTCATGGACATGTATGAGGAAGTAGAAGTAAACTGTGTTGTTCCACCTCCAGTCATTTTTCTACCGTGAAAAAACAACTGGAAACAAAACAATCTGAACGTTTTTATAAATAGAACCAACACACAATGAATTCAATAACAATGAAGAACAATAATATTAATAAATAAGCATAGAATGAGTCCTTTAATAAAGTTAATATTAATAAATAAGCATAGAATGAGTCCTTTAATGAAGTTAATATTAATAAATAAGCATAGAATGAGTCCTTTAATAAAGTTAATATTAATAAATAAGCATAGAATGAGTCCTTTAATAAAGTTAATATTAATAAATAAGCATAGAATGAGTCCTTTAATAAAGTTAATATTAATAAATAAGCATAGAATGAATCCTTTAATAAAGTTAATATTAATAAATAAGCATAGAATGAGTCCTTTAATAAAGTTAATATTAATAAATAAGCATAGAATGAGTCCTTTAATAAAGTTAATATTAATAAATAAGCATAGAATGAGTCCTTTAATAAAGTTAATATTAATAAATAAGCATAGAATGAGTCCTTTAATAAAGTTAATATTAATAAATAAGCATAGAATGAGTCCTTTAATAAAGTTAATATTAATAAATAAGCATAGAATGAGTCCTTTAATAAAGTTAATATTAATAAATAAGCATAGAATGAGTCCTTTAATAAAGTTAATATTAATAAATAAGCATAGAATGAGTCCTTTAATAAAGTTAATATTAATAAATAAGCATAGAATGAGTCCTTTAATAAAGTTAATATTAATAAATAAGCATAGAATGAGTCCTTTAATAAAGTTAATATTAATAAATAAGCATAGAATGAGTCCTTTAATAAAGTTAATATTAATAAATAAGCATAGAATGAGTCCTTTAATAAAGTTAATATTAATAAATAACCATAGAATGAGTCCTTTAATAAAGTTAATATTAATAAATAAGCACAGAATGAGTCCTTTAATAAAGTTAATATTAATAAATAAGCATAGAATGAGTCCTTTAATAAAGTTAATATTAATAAATAAGCATAGAATGAGTCCTTTAATAAAGTTAATATTAATAAATAAGCATAGAATGAGTCCTTTAATAAAGTTAATATTAATAAATAACAATAGAATGAGTCCTTTAAATCTGAAAAACCCCACACCTACAGACAGAGCTTCAGTGCTGTGTAGGTGAAAATTGAGTGAGTTAGCGGAGGACATGTTGAGGCAGCAGCGTCTCACTTACAGGGTTTACTCTGCATCAGCATGGCAGGACACAAACCCTCCTTCAGCAGCTCAGGAGGACTCTGAAATGACATACAGGGTTGATGAGTCAAAGTCAAGGTGAAAAGTTAAAGTCAGCTTCATTGTGAACATTTGTAAGGACAAATTCAAGCACTTTTAAGGGTCATTTCCCTCATCGTTGGGGTAAAACACTAATCTAACACTAAACACTAATCACAGCTTTATTGAAAAAAACAAACATAAAAAACATTTCATTAAAAAAACCTAGCCTTGTCTACTGCCAAGGACATTCTATCTTTTTTTTAAATGCATCTGAAAAAAACTGTGGCATTGTACTGTTTCCAATAAAGGTGATTATTTATTGTAAAAAATAAAATAAAAAAGCTAAAACTTGTAATTTTCCTGCATCTCAAGAGCATATATTGTTAACACTACATTAATTATATGGTCATTTTGATGTAATTTCATGGTAATAATGCCTTTGTAACCACTTATTACAAGTAACAGATCACTAATAAGGTGGTAATTATTCAGTGAAGCTCCCAAAAGGTAAAGAGGAAAAGATGCTAAGAAGCTTTCTAATTAGGCTGAATAATTGTGTTTGTATTCTGCCGTAGAACACTGAAGCATCTGAAACACATGGAAACATGTCTGGAAAATCTACACGTTGTGCTTAAACATGGGAAAAAACAGACAGTAACCATGGTAACCAATAATGGTTAGCCAGCCTGTTCAAGGTAGCTAGTATTATATATCAACCTAGCGGACTTAGCTAGCAGTAGCAGCTATTAGTGGTGCGCGGTTAGGGGGTTTTACAGAAACACGCCCCGCCCAAACCCAAGACGTGGCTAGGCCCGCCCCGCCCAACCCGCATGATTCGCAGCATCTTTACCTTGTGCTTCTAATGTTAAAAGTCATGAAGCATAATTTTTGCCTCCTTTCTAACGTCTCAATATGCACTCCAGCACATAAAATAGACTCCACCCACATCATCACTCTATAAAGCCAACACATACAACGTTTCCGTACAACCTTCGCATCGCCTGTTTTAATCTTCTCCCTGATCAAGTCCCACATTTTCACTCTTATCTCTGAGTGTTCAGGGAGATTTGGCGCTAATAACAAATAACAAAAAGTTGGGATAAAAAAGCATTCAAAACAGGAACTGACGGGCTTGCACATGCGCGAGCCGAGCACACACACACACACACATACACACACACACAGCTCAGCGGGTATTGATCGTCCCTGACCCGCCCCACCCGCATCCGCAATATGTATTAACACTGCGACCCAGCCCGCCCGACTCGCGGGTCACCCACGGATATCTGCTGGCCAGTGGGTAGCCCGCGCAACACTAGCAGCTATGTTAGCATACAGTAAATACATCCAGAACTGGAAGTGGTGATTTTGATGTATTTACTGTGGAAGTGGAAGTCCACTGAATACCAGGAGGACAGTTGGTGGTGAATTGGTGTCATTGGTTCTACTGATGAGTCAGATGGATGAGGAGAAACATTTTCACTATTTCAGGATGACTGCTGATACCTTCCACCGTCTCCTTGTCCGGGTTAAGCCTAATTTATACCTTAAAGTCCTAGTGGGAACTTTCCTCGTGGGTGGAATTACGAAATGTTACACTTGGGCCTCTCTACTGCCCCCATCACTTCCTGTGGTATTCCTCTGTTTCGCCCAGAGCTGACTGGTTTGGTAAACTCTTGACCAACGGACAAACTGACGAGTGAAACTACCTCTGGAACGGGATGAAAACGTCTGTTTCCATAATTAACGTAGGGTAGAAATTAGGCTTAAGAAGGTGTGTTAATAATAGGTGAAACAACAGGTCATATAATTTCAGTATCTTGTCACAAATTACATCAAACTGACCATAGAATGAGCACCTTATTAGATATAAGACATTATTTTTACACAATAGATCTGGAAAACCAGATTTCAGGAAATCTTACCAGGATAATAGTCACTTATTCCATTCGCAGAATTATTTATTCATTTATTTTACTTAATTCAAGTGAAAAAACGTGCCAGTTTGAGGACAGTGAAATAATCTTACCAGTTTGTTAAAGTCCACTCCATCCTTACAGTATTGT
Organism: Siphamia tubifer; assembly: GCA_020466265.1. Taxonomy (NCBI): domain Eukaryota; kingdom Metazoa; phylum Chordata; class Actinopteri; order Kurtiformes; family Apogonidae; genus Siphamia; species Siphamia tubifer. The sequence continues at coordinate 53,882,376 of CM035783.1, forward strand.
CTGTAGTATTCTTGGTCTTCTTTCTTACTTATTTTGGCTTGAACCAGTGTGAGGTGTTGGTCAGGACACTTCTCCACACATAACTACAGGTTAAAACAAACAAACAAACAAACAAACACCATCATGTGGTGAGTTTTCTCAACTGGGAAAAAAATAAAGACAAAGAAAAAAATAGAATATTTTTGTGGACCTGTGTAGTTGGACACTGGAACTCCAGCAGAACCAAAGGGCTGGCACATTTTAGGATGTTGAAGTAGAACAGAAAAGGCTTCTTCCTGTAAAAGAAAACTCTTATCAAATCAAATCCAGGTGTGTAACACTGTGTCCACGAGCATCAGACTGGTTCTACTGGCTTTGGTGCAGTCACAGTTCAGTCTAGGCTGCCCTAGGAGTTAGAATGCTGAGGGAAGTACAGACACTGAGTTCTTTCTTCTCTTTCTCTCTCTCTCTCTCACACCTGTTTCTGTCATTTTTATAACCTATCTTTCATACCAAGTCTGTTCTTGACTAGTCACCTGGTGAACTGAACTCTATCTAACTCACCTGAACTCTATCACTGATCTAGTTTAATGTGTTAGCGTTAGCGTTAGCACAGACTGGTGCTGCTTCACTGAGGTCTGAACTCTACCACTGATCTAGTTTTCAACTGGAATCAGGTGTTTACTTGGTTCATGTTAAAGAGGAACTGATCTTTATTCTGAATAAATAGTTCTGTGGAATAAACCCTCTCATGTAAACAGACCCAGTGTGTTTGCAGAATGCTTTCAGAAACCCTCCTACAGATATCATGTTCATATTTGCAGGGTGACTCACTCCAGAGGCGTCCCAGCTTGTCCACAGAACTGGCCCCGGCTGTCTGTGGGATAGATGACTTTCCTGGGGTCACCTTGAGACCAGGCTGCTCAGACAAAACCAAGATGTTAAAATAGATACTAGGAAGAAAAGGTCTGGCTTCCTGCCCACACACCCAATAAATAGAAGAGTGTATCCTTACTTACCAAGAATACCCACTGCAAAGTATCCCAGCAGAGCGATGATGAAGAGGAGACAGCAGAGGATATCTGTGCAGCCCCTGATGAAGACGATAAGGAAACATGAACCAGGCTCTAACACTGCAGAAATACAAACCTTACCAAGTGGATTTGTCTCATTTTTAGTCCAAATATCACACTTAAAATAAGACAGAACCACATAAAGAGGAACATTTCTTTCAGATATGAGAGCTGAGTTATAGTCATGATAGACCAGCGGTGTAGCCTAGCCTAGCCGTGGTACACTAGCCTAGCCGTGCTAGACCAGCCTAGCCGTGCTAGACCAGCTTAGCCGTGCTAGACCAGCCTAGCCGTGCTAGACCAGCCTAGCCGTGCTAGACCAGCCTAGCCGTGCTAGACAAGCCTAGCCGTGCTAGACTAGCCTAGCCGTGCTAGACTACTACTGGCAGTAAATCTAATGTTCTACTGTAGTAGTGTAGTTTCGCTTGATTCAACGTTTGGGTAAATTTCCCTCAAACTGGTCGACCAATCACTGTGAAGTATCCTTTTATCACAGATGAGTGAAGAATGTGAGAAAACGTCAACAATCTTTAAATTCTTTTTACAGAAGCAACAACAGTCTGATTGTTAACTTTTAAGTGTCATCAGTGCTGATACATTCTGCTGCCACTAGGGGGCTCTAGCGTGTCTAGGCTGTAGTTTACCACCACCAGAGGGAGAATGTCAGAGTGAATGAATAATGGATCACTAGTGTAAAATGCTTTGACTGGCCAAAAAAGAGCTATGTAAATCCAATCCACCATCATTAATTATTATTATCATCATTATTATTTTTAAAGGAAGTGTTCTGCAGCTGCACAAGTTATAAATAAGTGACTAAAACCACACAGAACAATCCTGTTTCCTCAGTTACTAAGAACTGAAACTCACATTTATTTATTACCACACTAGAAAAACCCTGAATCTTAACAAATGTATTTTTCTTGGACAGAATCACCTAAAAAATAACTTTTCAGTCAGATATAAGAACTGAATATATTTCATGATATTATTGGAAACCGTCTAATGTTAAGGGTGTGTGAAGACGACTGTAATAATGTGTAACAACTGGCAAAGTCACAGTTTGTGGTGAAACTGTGAAAATACAACTATATACTCAATGCAACCGGAAGTTGCAGAGACAGTGTTTTCGTAAGTGTCTCTCTCTGTCACCATCATCATCATCATCATCATCATCATCATCATCATCATCATCATCATCATCATCATCATCATCATCATCATCATCATCATCATCATCATCATCACCAACTCTGTAATTTAACCCAGAAAGACCCAGTGCTTGTTTTGTGCCAGTTACCAAATTAATTTGTCCTTATAAAACACAGGTTGTCCTTTGTGTTTTAGAAATTTCCCTCTTCAACATGATTCAGTTTAACCCTTTAACTCCTCAGGCTTTAGCAGTTCCAAAGCAAAAAAATAAATAATATAAGTAACAAAATGAACAAAAACGGCCAAAGTCATCAATTAAAATGAACAAAAATTAATAATACACTGACAATAGAACCAGTAACATGAACAAAGTAAGACAGAAACTAAATAAAATTAAAGAAAAAATTATAAAATAAAAACAAAATGTAGAAAAATAAACAAAACGAGCTACAAAAACTAATAAATATATCCAACATAAAATAGCATGGATAAAATGTAAACAAATTACTAAAAAAGGGGAAAAAAAGAGATACACAAAACAAAATACACTAAACATGCAGAGAAAAACAATATACAAAACCTGCTAAAATCTAATAAATGTCACTAATACAAAAGCCATGAAATAGCCAAAAGAAATTAAAAAACTCTACTAAAATACTGAAAAAAACACAAAAAAATGTGACAAAATATCTCAAACCTATGCAAAAACATGAACACACACACACACACATATATATATATATATATATATATATATATATATATATATATATATATATATATATATATATATAATTAACATGTTTATTCATTTATATCTACAACAATTGCAACAAAACAAGTGCTCCATTTATTGCCTTAAATTAGACTTTGGTCCCAGCAGTTTTAATTTTGCCTTTTTCTAAATGATTTTTTTTAATACCTCAGTAAAAACACCATAAAAAGGAAAACAGTTGAATTGTTCTGAATATTTAAACTAAACCATCCATTCAAAAAGTGTCAGCTCTGACACTTAACAGTTAATAAATAGTTCTGCAGAAGATGATGATGTAAACATCTAAAACATACAGGACTGGAGTGTGACACCTCTGCTATAAAACCTTTCAATGATTTGTCACCATTCTTTATAATATTATACTCTGTATTTACCATTTTTTTACCTGTGAAAATTAGGTATTTTCCTATATTTAGTTTACAGATTGTGAAGTTGTTCATAAAAACTCAGATTAAAGTTAATTGTCATAATATCAGAAACGGAGAAAAATGAAGAAAACATGACTTTATAATTAAAATATATCACTAACTGAACATAAATCCACTGTCATTGGTTTTTACTGGTGAATCAATGTTGCTGAAGATGATGGCGTTTCCATGGTAACTGCGGAGCCTCTGAACATCCAAATGGGTCATATTCGATGACCACGAAAAGATGACAAACTGCATTTACACCAATTAAATCAGTCACCAATGGACGTTTGGGTCTTTAGGGGTAATTTTCACCTCATCTAATACTGTATTATCTCACTCTCAAAGATTAAAGGAAATTATCCTGAGGCAACAGTCATTTTGGTGTTGATGATGTGTATCATAGGTAACCACAGATGCAGTCCACGTCCAAGATGTTTAACACAAACTACAGCTTTCGTTACTATCTTTCCCACAAATCAGCTTTCCTGTCTCATAAAATTATATTTTAAATACACACACATCATGCAGTATGTGTAAATAGGAACATAATTAAAAAAAATAAGGCTGTCAAATGATTTAAATGTTTAATCAGGTTAATAACAGGGTTGCTTTGGATTCATTTCGATTAATTATGGTCACACTTTATGTGGATTGACAGTTACGTCTCATGTTGTTTTTGTACTGAAATTTCCCACAAAATACACTAAACATGTGGAGAAAAACAATATACAAAACCTGCTCAAATCTACTAAAACAAACAAACTAATACAAAAAGTGATGAAATAGCCCAAAAAAAAAAACTAAAATAGTGAAAAAAAACACACACATATATATGTTTATTCATTTATTTCTACATGTTTCAACAAAACAACTGTTCCATTTAAATTAATAATGATCAGATTAATCATGATGATGGATTAATCCAAGTTAATGGTTTAATTTTGACAGATCTAATTAAAAGCATATCAAGCATTTCCTTCAGGATAAATAAAGTATCTATCTGTCTGTCCGTCTGTCTGTTATTACTTATTTGCATTTTTTTTTTTTCCCATGGTTTTTATTTTTTTTGTCTGAATTTGTTCATTTTTTCATTCATGTTGCTTTTTTTTGTCTTTAGTTATTTTGATGTTTGTTTGTCCATTTGTTTTTCCTTATTTAGTTCATTTTTATTAATTTATTTAATTATCCACTTATCAATCTGATGTCTGTCACCTTTTTTGTTTAGTTTTTTACAGTTTTCTTGGATATTTGAATCATTTATCAGTAATTCTCCTACTTATTTTTTGGTTGTTTTTACAGTTTTTGATGCTTGTATTTGATTGTTATATTTTTGTTATTGTTATATTTTACTTACTACTAAACTTACTTTTATACTTGCCATTAAATTGACACTGCTGACTCTTACACTGTTCTTCAATTGCCCTTTGGGATAAATAAAGTCTTTTGAATTGAATATATTTGTATGTTTTTCCCAGTTATTCTTTTAATTTAGTTAACTCTTTGAATAACACATATTCTCTTGTTAATTCTATGAATTTCACATTTTGATCCCAGACTTATCTTGGAAACTTGAGCCAACCAGCATTTAAGACTTGAGTTTTCTTTATCAGTGTTTTGAGTTCTGTATATTTTTGAAGTGCTTTTTGTGTGGCTCTTGTTTCCTTTAGTAGATTTGGGAGATGAAGATGAGTTGCAGATCTATCTATTTAATTCAGCTCAATTTTATTTATAGAGCCACAAATCACAACAATGTCGTCTCACAGGGCTTTACAAAAAAAAAATAAAAATCTCTCTCTCTCTCTCTCTCCTTCTAGTGGAGGTGCAGTGGTCACAGTAAAACCACTCCACTGTGGCAGTGGGAGAACAGCTGTTTATTGATGTGTGAGTGGAACACATGTCTCACCTGTTGTGGATCGGCCCTTTGAAGTTTGGATCAAACTTCCTGGATTCCCCTGGGAAGAAAGACACACAAAGAGTTGTTTAACTACAGTATATGTGTTACTAGAACATTCAGGCACTTTATGAAATGAACTAACACACTGTAAAAATACAAATATTATCAAATGGTTTTTTTTCCTCATTTCTATTTCAAATATATCATCACCTCTCATCACAGAATCACCTTTTCAGTCAGATAAAAGAACGGATTTATAGACAATAGATCTGGAAACTTTTATTTCAAGAAGTCTTACCAAGACCATTTTTACTTGTTCCATTTGCAGATATTTTTTTTTTTTTTACTTTATTCAACTTTTTTTCCTTACATTTACATAAGAATAGGTGGTATGTCCAAAAATATATGTCCCAGTATAATTTGAGCCACTGGCAGTATACAGTATATATCAGGGCATAGTACTTTTGTAGGATAATAAATAAAGTAAAATGACAGTAGAACAGTGTGTTAGTGGTCATATAACTCCAAGTGCAGTCTTTTATATTAGTGCAGACTTTCTTCATATTCATAACACAACACATCTGAATGGTAACAATCACTGTAATAGCACTTAGCATGCTAACATTAGCAAACAAAAACAAAATTGTAACTGAACACTCATTTTAGTTGCTAACATCAGTCAGATACCATGACTAATAGTAACTCACCTGGATATAGTAACATACAGTTATTAAGGCTGGTGCAGTGTGTTACATTTAAGGCAGTGTTAACGTTTAACACAATTGTTTTGTTGTCATCATAAACTCTATTGACTCATGACTTTAGCTGTTAGCTTGTTAGCTCGTTAGCTCACTTTTCAGACACCCTGTAAATTAAATTGTAGAGTCCTGAATACACATATGTTGTCATTACATACCATTATAACCAGCAGTACACAACATAAACTATATATTTAATATTTTTAGATTATTTAAACTAAATGCTTCTGCCAACACAACATCTAGGAAGATGGTGGTGCTAGCTGCTTATGCTAACACAACATCTAGGAAGACTGTGGTGCTAGCTGCTAATGCTAACACAACATCTAGGAAGATGGTGGTGCTAGCTGCTAATGCTAACACAACATCTAGGAAGACTGTGGTGCTAGCTGCTAATGCTAACACAACATCTAGGAAGATGGTGGTGCTAGCTGCTAATGCTAACACAACATCTAGGAAGACTGTGGTGCTAGCTGCTAATGCTTACACAACATCTAGGAAGACTGTGGTGCTAGCTGCTTCGTAGAGGCAGCAGGCAGTTGTTCTAAACTTTGCATTAGTGCCATCTACAGGATGGACGGTACACTGAATAAAGTAAAACATTAAATCAACTTAAAAATTCTTCAATAGGTCACATATAAAAACATCTAGTTCATTGAATCTAATTAAATTTAATTAAAATAACCCTAAACCTATGCAATTTAATTTAGTTCACTCAACTATATTTTTTTGTGTGACCATAAAAAGTCAAAATTATGAGATAAAAAGTCAAAATTGAAGATTTTTTAAGTTGATTCAATGTTTAACTTTTTTCAGTGTATTGTAGTAATGTAAAATACCCCATAAGGTATGATACCTTGCATATCACCCATTCCTACATATACATTTACAGCACATTGGTCGCACTCTAGAGCCCTGACACCTCAGAAAAGGTTTAACTGCACCAGTGCAACCAGTTCAAAAAGTTAGTCTAGAGCCCTGGTATACTGTGCATGAGTCGACATAAATGTAATTAAAATGACAGTGTATGTCACATATTTAGAATCATTTAAACTCATTCCTGTTCCTACTGAGGCTCCATCAGGTGTATTCTGGTGTATTTACAAAGACAGCTCATTCTCCTCAACAAAAGGATTCTTGTGCTTTACTCATCCCTAGTAACCCACAAAATGGCTCCCCAGTGACCAGGAGCTCCATGGAGACACCTCCAGCTGCCATGGAAACACCTCAGAAACACAGTGGAGGAGAAACATCAACCTGGTCTCCTCCGTCTACAGCGACTATGGCTGCGAGGCCTCGCTCTGAGCATAAATATGGTTACAGCAGCGACACACAATAATGTTCGACAGGAAACAACACAATCCGCTCTGCCAACGCCATCCTGTCAGATAAACATGTAAGAGTCTGTAGCATTTTCATATCCTGACATAGAGGCGACTAAAGCTCTGACAAGAACTTACTACAGACAGTTTTAAAGCCACTGACTGACACACGCTGGCATTTACTTGTTGTCACAGCCTCATGGTTGTGTACACACACACACACACACACACACAAACACACACACACAAACACAGACACACACACACACACACACACACACCCTCTTCCCACACTGACATCAACACCCAGAAAGAACTTTGTTTGTCAACTGACACCCACTAGAGCCACAATCTGACCCCTTTAACCATCACTATGACAAAATCTTCCCATGATCCACCAGGAGAACCACCCTAAACACTGTCTGTTCTCATCTACCACAGAACCAACAGCACAAAGCCTTCTGGTCATCACAGTACCTGCTCGTTCGTATTTTGTCATTGTGTTGTTGTTACAGGCGTCTCAGTCGACTTCTCTCAGTCATTTCTTTACATCTTCTTCCTGTTTGACATGTGTTTACTTATGCCTGCTCTCGAAATCCTCACTTCCTTCTTTAACTCTCCCTCTCTCTCTCTCTCTCACCTCTCTCTCCTCTCTCTCTCTCTCTCTCTCTCTCTCTCTCTCTCTCTCTCTCTCTCTCTCTCTCTCATGGGACTTGTAGTAATCACACAGTTGATCGGGGAATTAGGAAAGAAGCAAGAGCAGAAAAAACAAAGACTTGGTGGCGCCTGTCACTTTGACCGTACTGTGCATAAAATACATGATGAAACGGCTCCAGACTCAAAGGTTTCAAACTCATTTCAGCTCAATCCACTAAATCAGTCTGATAGCGTTCACTACTTCCTGTGCTGTGGTGGTAAACAGCTGTTTGACTGCAGGCAGTACAGCTGTTTACCACAGCTGTAAAACCCTTCATACACTCTGCTCCTTATATCCTCAGATTATAGACAGATAGATACTGCGTGTGATTTACTGGGAGGGTTCGAGGGTTCACCCCCCCCCCCCTCTGGTTTTAGACATCACTATTAGGGTCCATTAGATTCCACTTATTTTGCTGCCCACGTGCACCACACTCCTGCGGGGCCTGAATCTCACCTCAGCCAGTGCACGCCGGCCACCATGTTGAGCCGCATTTTGTAATAACGGTGCATTTTGTAATAAATTTTGCTGCATTTCTATTTCCAAAATATATTCATAATTTCAAATTGTCGATGTCTAACATGTCTAATTACCAGCCAAGACATAAACTACTTGGAATGTTTCCCAAACAGCTCCTTGAGTTTTAATGCCACTCCATCAAAGCACCTGCTGCTGCAAAATATAAAAACTTATTTCAAAATGTAACAGTTTATTACAAAATGAAATGAAAAACTTAGTACATTTTGGACGTTTATTACAAAATGCGGCTCAACACACCACTTTAATTGTGCCGTGGGGTTTCTGGGAGACCCTCTGACTCACATGTGCGTTAGACTCCTGTGATTCAAGACGGGTCGGTGGGTTGCTGACATCGCAGCTGACCCCTGGCACCTGTTGTACGTGGGTCAGTCCCTGCCTGAGTGACGTGACGTGGTTGGTGTCTTGTAAAAGGAGTAAAATGGGTCCCGTCCCTCCCTTCACGTCCAGGGGGACAGAAGGCACAGTGAGTCTACGGCCCTGGGAAGTGATAAAGTCTGGGCGGAGGGCGCTGTAAAGCCCACAGCAGAAAGAATTTTGGGAGGTGAAAAACATGTCAACGTCAGTGATGAAATGTAAGTAAATAGTAGTTGTACTAAATGCAGATGTGTGGTTGAATTGACTATTATACATCTATTCTATAACATAACCATCACCCGTCCTTTGACAGCCTCAGGTTACTGTGTTTTCTGGACTATAAGGTGTGATTAAAAGCCTTTAATTTTCTCAAAAAACAAAACAACAAACAACAGCGAGACCTTTCCTGTCTGACCTGGAGCTGGTGACGGCACACCGCCACAGAGAAAATGAACCTGGAAAGCCAGATTAGCTTGTGAGGGTCATAACATCCCCCCCCTCTGTTTAAATTGACAGACAGACAGACAGACAGAAACCATACTTTCCACACTAGAGGGCGTACTAGATTAGAAAATGCACTGTCAATGAATGTTTTTGTTTTCATATATAAAGAACACAGGACTTTAATGTGCATTAAGTGAAACAAAACAGTCTGATAAGTCAAAGTTTATGAAGCACGTTCACAATAATAAATAATAAATAAATTCACAATAACTGCCGACCGTGTTCAGTTGTAAACAAAACACACTATTGTTCCATTAAATCAAACATTAACATATTCACAATAACTGTTAAAACTGTTCTGTTATAAGACATAAAATAAAACACACTGACTTTTTCAGTTCAGTCTTTATACACACACTGTAATATTATGGTGAAGAACAGTATGTTCTACGACCCACCGTGTACCACACAAAATCACTTCCAAGTCACGAAGCACAACCTCAAATAATCCATATATAAGTCACGCTGTTGTTTTTTGTTTTGTTTTTTTGAGAAAATTAAAGGCTTTTAATCACACCTTATAGTCCAGAAAACACAGTAACCTGAGGCTGTCAAAGGACGGGTGATGGTTATGTTATAGAATAGATGTATAATAGTCAATTCAACCACACATCTGCATTTAGTACAACTACTATTTACTTACATTTCATCACTGACTTTGACATGTTTTTCACCTCCCAAAATTCTTTCTGCTGTTTCTAATTATGATTCATTTTGCTGTCATACAACCACACAACCCTACGATGATATTTCCATCCTGGACCTCCTGAAAATGTTCCTTTTATGCTGTTAACACAATGCCTTGTTATGAACCCTTGTGCATATTTGACATATAGGAGGCGGTGAACTGGACTGACCATGAGAGATAAGACCTTCCTACATGTTCTGGTGTCACATGACCTGGGTCTGGTGTGCCCACCTCCACTGTCATGTGATGGAGCCACAGTGACCCATATAGCACAAAATACAATATTCATTTATTTATTTATTTATTTATTCCAATCTCCATGATTGTAAAGAAGCAGGAAACTTATACAACACAAGCTACATCAGACAGTCACCATGACAACCATTACAGTCATTAGAGCTAAAAAACCTAAAACAATTGACAGTATATTCTGCACAATAAGGTGCACTGGACTATAAGACACACTGTCATTGAATAGTTTATTTTTTAGGGTTTTTCATCTATAAGGGGCACTGGACTATAAGGTGCATTAAGTGAAGTCAAAATGATGAGATAAAACATCATAACTATGAGATAAAAAGCCTAAATTAATTAGATAAAAAGTCAAAACTTAGATAAAAAGTCTAAATTATTATTTAATAAACATATAATGGAGTTATTAAATGGAGAAAATCTTTTAGATAAGATAATCAACACTGAGATGAGACTGATGTGTACAGATGTACTATCTCTGCACACAGTCAAAGGTTGATTCTTGGTAATAATACATTTTCAAACTCAAATGGGTTAATAGCACAAGGCAGTTTAATTGAATTGCTTGACAAAGTGCTACAATCGTCAATTATTTTTAGCCGTTCACATAATGTGGATCTAAATTTATACTGTCACCATAACAACCATAGGAAAACTCACTGGAACACAACAATATCTGAAAGGATTGGTTTATACTGTCACGAAAGAGGAGCAGTGTTGATCTGAAATGTTTATATACTCAACTCCTTACTAGATATACTCTAAAAAAATTATATATATATATATATATATATATATATATATATATATATATATATATATATATATATATATATATATATATATATATATATATATATATATATATATATATATCCCTGTTTTTATAGAAAAATTTAAACTGGTAGCTGTGGTTGCCAGAAAAAATGCTAATGTAGATTTAATATTTTAAACATGTAGTCTTTTTTACAGTGTAAATCAGGGATGATCTGTGCACTGAAAAAAGCTAAACATTGCATCAATGTATTAGAAAAAGTTAAGTAAAATGTACCTTTTTTATGCTGTAATTCTACAACTTTTTTTCTGTTAATTCTACAGTTGTTGTTGTTTTTTTACAGTGTATATAAAGACATTAAATATTCTGGGACAACACAGTTCTTCCATCCTGCTCTTATTTATATCATCATCATCTGTGTGTGAATGGAAGACACTGAGTTACACACACATACACACATATACACACACACACACACATATACACACACATACACACATATACACACACACACACACACATACACACAGTCTGTCTTCAGTTGTTTGTGCCATAAAACAACCCCCATTTGTGCTCAAACACATTCCAGCAGATTTTCTCTGAATAAAAAGTTGCCAAATGTTTTGTTTATTTATGTCATTAGCTTCATGTTGGAGGGAGGCTGTGATTTAAGTGACTGTAGTAACTGGATAATTTTTGCACAAACTCTTTTATTGTCTTCGATAATTTCACTACTCAATTAAGGAACTGTTTAAGTTACATATATGTGACCCACCACCAGTAAACCAGGCATAAGTGTGTGTAAATCCAAACAGAGTTATGTGTGTATCTTGGTAGAGTGGAAACTAAGGTTTAAGATGGTGAAAAAATGATGTTTCTATCACAAGTAGAACCAAAGTTATGGTCATTTTAATATCCACATTTGGACATATTTTACAATTTGCATATTTTTAGATATTGTCCGTTAAAGTTTTGGACTGTTTTGGGGTAGGAAGTCCTTAGCAACGCATAATAATTTGTATCCGATTGACACAAATTGTTGACAAATGTTAAAGGACACTCTGATGGACATGTCACAGAAGTTTTATATATTATAATAATAGGACAGAAGTGTGACGTATTATAATCATTTGGCTTACACCATTGGACAGAACATTCAATATAAGCTTTTACCTCGTACCAAACACTTGGGTGTTTACCCACGGAACGGAGATCGTTTTGTTCGGCGAAAAGAGGTGGAAGTCGTCTTTGTCTTTGCTCAGCAATACCTGAACTTTTGTCACCGCTTAAATAATTGACTCAATAAACACCTTTATTGATTGGATTTCAATGTAATGACCACAGGAAGTGAACATAGAGGTGTTAAGGTACCGTTTTTTGATAAGGTGTAAACACTAATAACAAATCACCTTCCAGCCTAAATTTGTATGTGACCCTCCAGCACAGTAGTATTTCAAGCTATAGCCTCAAATACATATGGGTCCAATAATATGGGTCAAAATGATCGAATTTGAAGTTTATGCATAAAATCCCAGTAAACACTGAACACTTCTAACTATGACTTTTTGTTTAATTCCTACCGTAAGTAAGTGCTTCAAATCATGCCTTTTAGGAACAACAACAACTGATGACAGTATTGACCCATTATTCATCCACTCTCACATGCTCCCTCTGGTGGTGGTAAACTACATATGTATCCACAGTTGTCCTGGGACAGACTGACAGAAGTGTGGCCCCTCCCACCACCAAACATTGTGTGAGTGACACTGGAGGTAGGAGGGTGAAGTGTCTTTGCCCAAGGACACAACGGACTGACTAGGACAGAGTGGGACTTGAACCACCAACCCTTCAATTAATGGATGACCTGCTCTGCCACCTGAGCCATGGCTGATATATTGTGCAGCTCTGCAATAAAACTATTCTATTCCATTCTATTCTATACAGCGGTACCTCTACTTACGAATAATTCAAGTAACGAAAAACCTTTACCTCAGTTTTTGTCTCTGAATATGAAAGAAAATTACATTTACAAAAGGAAACTGAAACCCCTGAGGATAAATATTATGTACATTACTGTACGTAACTACGTCATGTACGTACTGTACGGATCATCCCATTGGCTATGAAGGAGCTACCCATGATGCTTTTGGTGATTCAACACAGAGTTCTAACCATACATGCATAAAGGACAGAGCCACCGCTGCCCCGTGAGTCCCTGTGAGTCCCTGTGAGCGCAACCACCAACCCCCCCCCCACCACCACCACCACACCCCCCAGCCCAAAGAAGGTGCGAACAAAAATAAGAAGCAGCTGCGTTATCAACAGAATGAAACAGGAGATGATAAAAAAAGGAGGAGGAGGAGGAGCCATCACTGCACCAGCACCAACAAAAGACATGCCGGCGAAACTCCAACAACCTCCGAACCCGCGGGAAAAACCGTGCCATCACCCACCCCACGAAGATCAGGAAAAGCTTTTAAAGTCAATGGTCCCTGGATCTGCACCCACCAAACATCTGTCAACAAACACTGAAGGTGAAAGTGACAAAACAAACAATGGGATAAAAATGACCCACATGTCTGGTATGAAAATGACCCACATGTCTGGTATTAAAATGACCCACATGTCCGGTATGAAAATGACCCACACGTCTGGCATTAAAATGACCCACATGTCTGGTATTAAAATGACCCACATGTCTGGTATGAAAATGACCCACATGTCTGGTATGAAAATGACCCACATGTCTGGTATGAAAATGACCCACATGTCTGGTATGAAAATGACCCACATGTCTGGTATGAAAATGACCCAAATGTCTGGTATGAAAATGACCCACATGTCTGGTATGAAAATGACCCACATGTCTGGTATTAAAATGACCCACATGTCTGGTATGAAAATGACCCACATGTCTAGTATGAAAATGACCCACATGTCTGGTATTAAAATGACCCACATGTCTGGTATTAAAATGACCCACATGTCTGGTATTAAAATGACCCACATGTCTGCTATGAAAATGACCCACATGTCTGCTATGAAAATGACCCACATGTCTGCTATGAAAATGACCCACATGTCTGGTATGAAAATGACCCACATGTCTGGTATTAAAATGACCCACATGTCTGGTATTAAAATGACCCACATGTCTGGTATTAAAATGACCCACATGTCTGGTATGAAAATGACCCACATGTCTGGTATTAAAATGACCCACATGTCTGGTATTAAAATGACCCACATGTCTGGGATTAAAATGACCCACATGTCTGGGATGAAAATGACCCACATGTCTGGGATGAAAATGACCCACATGTCTGGGATGAAAATGACCCACATGTCTGGTTCATTTAATGGTTTAATGTTCAGTCAGTGTAGACACATTTACACATTTACCCACTGACACTAATACATTATAATCTAAAATATACATGTTCTAAGACTTTTAACACATATTTCATAAAAAATTGGTAAACTTTTTTTTTTATAATTTTTTAAAGGGTTTAGGGGGCAGTATTTGGGGGACATGGAACAAATTTTACATGTAAAATGCGACTGTAATTACAAAAAATTCACGGTACTTCTGGAACAAATTAATTTCGTAAGTAGAGGTACTACTGTGTTTCCTAAAATCTCCAATGACAAATATAATTCAGACTAATTCAGTCATGCATCATCTGCTCCATCTTCTGTTGTAAAAGTCTTTTAAAGTGACGTCGAGTGTGAGTGTTAAAGGAAGTGATGATGTCATGGCTGGTGTGATCCACTAATGGGTCCACAGAGGTTATCAGATGAACGCCTGCTGCTACTGTGGGTTAATGGCTCAGCAGCGACTGTGAGTTAATGGCTCAGCAGCGACTGCAGTGGAGTTGATGTTGGACACATTTACCCTCCTCTGTTCTTTCTTCTCATTTATCTCCACACTTGTAGCGCAGACATAATGATTATTAACATGTAGGAGTTGATAGAGTCAGTGAAGGTACTGTACGTTCTACTGCTTTATCAAACAACTACTTCCTGTTGACAGTCACTAATGAGGTCATTAGTCTTTAAACTCATAAAATAAATCACATTGAACAGACAGGAGCGTACACATTAAAGGCGCTTTCAGAAGGATGAGTATTTTAGGACATTTGACATTCGACAGCCTCTGCCTCCCTCCAGTTACTCCCTTTGACTAAATATAAATATACTTATAATGACTGATGCTCTGTATGTTATTTATTTAAAGGGATAATCTGCAGTAAAATTCACTTTAACTCCATTTTTAGATGATTGGGAGCACATGTTGATGTCAAAACCACACCATTCTGATGTCTATCGTATCGCCTCATCGTCTGAACCCACTTTATCCTCACTGGGGTCACTGGGGTCTAATCCAGCTGCAATGGGTGAAGGTGGGGTCAGAGGTCACCCTGTATGAGTCTCCAGTTCATCTCAGGACTGAACATATATAGACAAACAATCACTGTTACATTCACACCTATGGGTGATTTAGGTTAACCAGTTAACTAGTTAACCAGTTAACCAATCAGTGCATGTGTTTGGATGGTGGGAGGAGCCAGAGTACCTGGAGAAAACCCACGCAGACACGAGGAGAACATGTAAACTCCACACAGAAAGGTCTGGTGTGGGAATAGAACCAACAACCTTCTGTCAGTGAGGCACCAGTGTTAACTACTGCACCACCCTGTTAACTACTACACCACCCTGTTAACTACTGCACCAGCTGTTAACTACTGCACCACCCTGTTAACTACTACACCACCATGTTAACTACTGCACCACCCTGTTAACTACTACACCACCCTGTTAACTACTGCACCACCCTGTTAACTACTGCACCACCCTGTTAACTACTGCACCACCCTGTTAACCACTGCACCACCCTGTTAACTACTGCACCACCCTGTTAACTACTGCACCACCCTGTTAACTACTACACCACCCTGTTAACTGCTGCACCACCCTGTTAACTGCCGCACCACCCTGTTAACTGCCGCACCACCTTGTTAACTACTGCACCACCCTTTTAACTACTGCACCACCCTGTTAACTACTGCACCACCCTGTTAACCACTACACCACCCTGTTAACTACTGCACCACCCTGTTAACTACTGCACCACCCTGTTAACTACTGCACCACCCTGTTAACTACTACACCACCCTGTTAACTACTGCACCACCCTGTTAACTACTGCACCACCCTGTTACCTACTGCACCACCCTGTTAACTACTGCACCACCCTGTTAACTACTACACCACCATGTTAACTACTGCACCACCCTGTTAACTACTGCACCACCCTGTTACCTACTGCACCAGCTGTTAACTACCGCACCACCTTGTTAACTACTGCACCACCCTGTTAACTACTGCACCACCCTGTTAACCACTGCACCACCCTGTTAACTACTGCACCACCCTGTTAACTACTGCACCACCCTGTTAACTACTGCACCACCCTGTTAACTACTACACCACCCTGTTAACTACTGCACCACCCTGTTAACTACTGCACCACCCTGTTACCTACTGCACCACCCTGTTAACTACTGCACCACCCTGTTAACTACTACACCACCATGTTAACTACTGCACCACCCTGTTAACTACTACACCACCCTGTTAACTACTGCACCACCCTGTTAACTACTGCACCACCCTGTTAACTACTGCACCACCCTGTTAACTACTGCACCACCCTGTTAACCACTGCACCACCCTGTTAACTACTGCACCACCCTGTTAACTACTACACCACCATGTTAACTACTGCACCACCCTGTTAACCACTGCACCACCCTGTTAACTACTGCACCACCCTGTTAACTACTGCACCACCCTGTTAACTACTGCACCACCCTGTTAACCACTGCACCACCCTGTTAACCACTGCACCACCCTGTTAACTACTGCACCACCCTGTTAACTACTGCACCACCCTGTTAACTACTGCACCACCCTGTTAACCACTGCACCACCCTGTTAACTACTGCACCACCCTGTTAACTACTGCACCACCATGACGCCCCCATTTGGATGAACATTGAGAAATTTCTTAAATAAAGTTGTATGAAACAGCAAAACGTAGGGTACTAACAGGGTGTTGTTTTCAAAAAAAGATTTTAAATCATGTTGCCATGACAACACCAAATAATAGGCAATAACCATCATTATTATTATGATTATAAACATGAGCTAACTAGCTAACTTTTGTCATTTGTATTAAAGTATGTAATATTTAAAACATGAAGCAGAACAGTTGTAGAGCAGTGGTATTGGGCGATACCAATATCCATACGATATGAATCATTTACCCTTTTTCCACTGGTAAAAAAAAAAAACCTGTTTAAACCTGCTAACATCAACCCACTAGTTTATATGATGTTTCATATTAAATTAAATATTTTCCCTGATCAGTGACGTATGGACTGACCCGAAGTGAGCGGGTGCCTGCGGTCACCTGCAGTTGCATGTCATTGAAGAATATTTTTAATTATATTGGGGTTGTGGTCAGTCGGGTCGTTTGAAATAAACATTAAAATAACTTGGTAAATCATTATAATTTAAATATTAGGTATAATTTTCTATTATGAATACAAACACTTTATTAACTGAATTTTGGTGAAGATGTTGTACAATGTCGAGGATCTATAATACCACTCTTGGTTTATAAAAATAATAATAATAATAATAAAACATTTAATATGGACATAACAATAACAAGGAGACCAGATGTTTTAGAATAGAATAGAATAGAATAGAATAGAATAGAATAGAATAGAATAGAAGGACATATCAAATGTCATAAGCAGCACAAGTGTTAATTCTCAGTCCATCAGTATCTTAAATACGTCATTTATTCAAACATTTATGGGTTAATTAAAATGACAAATACAAATGTTTTGGAAAATCATAAAGTATTTAGTCTTTTCATTCAGACTCTAACTCTAAACACACTGGTTTTATTATAGCTGTAAATACTGTGAACATTTTATTTTAGCCCCAGTGTTTTTTTTCATGTTAAATATCAGTTAAAACATTCAGGAAATGATCCAAATGTTTGTACTTAGTTCTAGTGTCACAGTTTTTTTATTGTTCTTCTACATTCCTGAAATCCTTCTGTTCAGTGAATGTTCCACATGTTCTACACATTTAAATCCACAACTGTTATTTGTTTGCATTATTTTTATCTGGTGGAATGAGAACTCATCATTCTGTGTGTGTGTGTGTGTGTGTGTGTGTGTGTGTGTGTGTGTGTGTGTGTGATGTCATCTTCATCTTCTGTGTCATTCTTATCTATTTGTACCTTTCACATATTTTGTCTTGTGCTTTATCTCATTGTGTCTTTTGATATATTTATCTTGTTGCCCTTTTTCACACATTTTATATCATTTTATTTCACAAATAATTTTGCCGCTCAACGCCTGAATTTAAATATGAGTACTATATTAAAAAACAAAAAGCTAAATTAAGTAGAGATAATTCATTTAACTATAGCGCATACAATAGATTAATTTTTTTTGTTTGTTGACAGTAGGCGTTAAGGAGCAAAAACCACAAAAATCATGTAATTAACTTTTTCAGGACAGAAAAAAATCAGGCATTGAACTGATTTTATATGTTGTTGTTTTTTGCAGTATTTGTAATGACAATGTCATTTTATTATTGTTTATAGAAGAATTGACAGTTAATTTACGAGATACTTTTGAAATAGACAGATGTACACATAATCAGATATATATATATATATATATATATATATATATATATATATATATATATATATATATATATATATATATATATATATATGTGTATAAATGTTCTGCATTTATATAGTTCTTTTCCACCTTCATGGTTCAAAGCACTTTACATTAGCCTCTCATTCACCCATTCACACACACTCATACACCAGTAGGTTTCTAAGTCAGGGTTCAGTGTCTTGCCCAAGGACACTTCGACATGTGGACAGTCAGAGCTGGGATGCGAACCGCCAACCTCTCGGTCATTGGGCGACTCACTCTACCAACTGAACCACAGCCGTATATGTATGAGTGTATTTTTTTTCTTCATTGGCTTATTTTGTTTTTGCTGATATTTTTTGTATGTTCGAGATAAATAATTCAAATTCAATTAAATTCAATTAAACTAGATCACTCAGAGCGCAGACGTCAGTGAAGCAGCACCAGCCTTAGTGTTCACTAACTATTTATTTTATAGCTCATTAACAATCCCTTAGAGCAGGGGTGGGCAACTCCAGTCCTCGGGGGCCGGAATCCTGCATGTTTTCCATATTTCCCTTTTCCAGAACACCTGATTCAATTAATGATCAGCTCGTCATCCAGTTCTACAGAAGCCTGATAATGATGTAATGGCTTCCAGGTGTGAAGGAAGAGGGAAACATCCAAAACTTGCAGGATACCGGCCCCCGACGACTGGAGTTGCCCACCCCTGCCTTAGAGGGTTTAAAAACATTCCCAGAAATCCTGGCTCCTGTTTTTCACATATGTCCATTTCAATATTCGACCACGTATGACGTCACTCTGACGTTATGTGACGTCGCACAACGACCAAATGTCACATGTTAGATCTAATGTTAAATATGAAGCACAAGATATTGTCTGATTTAACTAAATATGTCAATAACCTGCTTTAAGGTAAAGGTCATACATTTACCAAATATACCATTGGTGCGACGTCATGTGACGTCTTTACGTGACGTCATGGAGCCTATGGGTGTTATCTCATCTGTCTCACCTTGACCTTTGACCTTTAGAGCGCAAAATGTAATGTTTTCTTCCGTGACGCATTATCAATCATCTCTGAAAGTTTCATCAAAATCTGTCCATAACTTTTTGAAGTTATCTTGCTGACAAACAAATAAACAAATAAACAAATAAACAAACAAAAAGACAAACAAACGTGAGGTAAAACATAACATCTTTCGCGGCAGTAATGACATGAAATATGACACCACAGAAGCAGTCCTCATCTCATAAACAGGAGCCTTTTAACATGTGATAGAAAAACTATTTACATTATAATCATGAATAAATGAAGATGTTCATTTAAAAAATACTATTGCTTATCTATCTAATGATGTTTCATTTCCTTTTCTTCAGTTTTACTGTCACCATCATATTCTAATAACAACTCAATAGTCAGTCAGATATAGAACTTTCTACAAAATACAGAGTTCACATGATTCAGGGTGTGATCAGCTGAGCAGGGTTTTGGGTTCAGACATATCTGTGAAGTAACTCTGTTCGTCTACTTCCTCTGTGTTGTTTTTTTTGGGTCATTAGACCATGTAAGGTTATATTAAATATAAACAACCACAATTTTGAAGCTGCTAGTTTAAGCCATAAAGACACGCTGCTGTTTTTCTAACACTTTCTGAAATATTGTTTCTCTACTTCTACCTTATTTACCATTTGTTCCCATTTCTTCATGTATTTTTTATTTAAGTGTTTATTTGATGAGGACATAGTTATTCCATTGGACAAACCACATGCATTGTTTGAGTGTTTTAGCACAACTGCACCAGTCCACAGCAGGCTTTTTGAAAAATAAAACTTTTAAAATATGAAACAGGAAAAAAAACCCAGGAAAAAAATGTATAGTGAAAATAGATGGGAAGATAAAAATAAATAACAATTAAAAAAAACTACAGAGCAAAGACAGTTTGATCGAGCAGTTAAGCTAAGACACGTCATGTGTGGACTCTTGTTTAGATATTTAAGATCATTTTCATATTAGCTTATGTATTTTTGCTTTATTTTTATAGTAATCATGGATTCTTCTATATTTTATTCACATATCTTTCAGATATTCATGAATACTGAGACTCAATTCAAAGTGAATTCTATCAAGACAAACAAAATGCAGAAAAAGTGACTTTTTCAGCAGTTCTACCATTAACTGAACATAAAACAAGTGTCCATCGACTGTCATTGATCCAACTCCATGGGGCCACATTCAGCCTATTATGGTTTAAATGCACCACAGCAATAAAATAATAGGATAAAAATGTATAAAATAATGTCAACGCTAAAAAGTGTCTGTGTTTTTGAGTAAAAAAAAAGCTACATTCTCCAAAAAAAATATTTATACGTGAACATAACATGAAGAAATATGAACGACCTGTAAATTCTTAAGAAAAAAAAGTGTAACATTGATGATATTATGCTTTAGTTTATCATTTATACATGTGCGTCATAACTTACTGATCACACTAGAATGATAAATATACACAACATTTAGTATCAGGTTGAATATTGGTAAAATTCCACAAATATTATTCACTTTTTTTGTTAAAAAGCTAGTCTTTTTTGTACTTTATTATACACTAAAACTGAAAGAAAAACTAGTTTAAGGTTTGTTTCCATTTTTTCTAGGTTATTATAGCAGTATTTTACTAAACTCATTTACTTTAGACCTAAAATTATTTGAATTTCCTTGATTATTAATTATCTTCAGTGTCACTTTTTCATTTCACACATTCATCCCAGGGGCCAGATTGGAACCTTTGGCCCCCGGGCCTTATGTTTGACACCTGTGTTGTAGAAGATGATGGTGTTTCCATGGTAACTACGGAGCCTCTGAACGTCCAAAAGGGTCATAAATGATGACCATGAAAAGATGAAGAACTGTATTTTACACCAATTATTTACATGTAGTGGATCAACAATTATTAAATAGTTTAAATCAGTAGACGTTTTGCGTCTCCAGTGACTGTTTGGGTCTTCATGGCTTAAATATATTTTAAAAAAAGAGATTATTTTAAATAATACAGAATAAACAATTTCATATCAGCTTTGTATTACCTTGTAAAAGTTAGAGCGGCCAAAATATGGTGTCTGAATGTCTCTAACAGGACATTTTAGAGACAATTTGACAAAAAAAAGGGTCAATAAATGACCCACATCTTTACTTTTCAGTTTTTATCCAGAGTAAGGAGATACTGAGAATACTGGGATGAGAATCAATTAAAGTTATATCTCTAATGGGACATAAAAAAAACATCCAAAAATCGTACCCATAGTTGTCTACTGCAGAACGACTACAACCACCATATCTGGGAATGTTAGTTATGGTAAAGTATGGGGGGGGGAAATGTAAAAGATTAAAATCACATTTATTGAAAAGTACAGTTTGTACTTAATGTCATTTTTAACCAAAATTATTAATTGAATGTATCTGAAAATGTGAAAAGGTACAAACACCAATTAATGATCTGTAATAACTTAGCTTTCATAATTATCCACATTTATTTATTTAGTTAACATCCCATTAGTTTTACTCATTAATAATGGTCGTTATGGCAACACCCTTCGTTTTTTGGTTTGCTTTTAAATTGAGTTACACTTTTTTGTTTGATTATATGCAAACATTTTTATTGTCATTCCCCAAATGTTCTCTTAAAATTGTCAAAAAAGTATAACGTAGTCTTAACATATACATTAAAGTAAATGATATATGGCCCTTTTCATTATAGACAGACAGACAGACAGACAGACAGACAGACAGATAGAGAGAGCGAGAGAGAGAGAGAGAGAGAGAGAGAGAGATAGAGAGATAGATAGATAGATAGATAGATAGATAGATAGATAGATAGATAGATAGATAGATAGATAGATAGATAGATAGATAGATAGATAGATAGATAGATAGATAGATAGATAGATAGATAGATAGATAGATAGATAGATAGATAGATAGATACTTTATTAACCCTTTGTCAAGGAAATTTCTTTTGTTACAGCAGTAGAAAATAAACACTCAGATAGCCCATCATCACACACACACACACACACACACACACACAAATAGATCATTATTGGACATAAAAAGATCACTGTTAAACATCAAAAGGTCATTATTGCACATTGAAGAGTCTGCTGGCTATAAGTGGAATAAATGTGTGTCATATTGAGGTTTGATTATACTTTATTTAATATAAACATGTAGTAAACAAGGAAGTAAATGTAAACTTTAACTTTATTATGCAGATATTTATATGTATCCAGAGCTGGGACAGACTCTAACATTACATTATTAACAGTCAGGTTAACTTCATGGTTAGTGTCACTGGTTGTATGAATGTCTTTAAAGTAAATAAATACTTATGCCTAGTGTTCCCAGGTGTATGATACACTGGAGGAAACTCTTGTTAATTCTACAGTCCTTTGGCTTAGGTGGAGCAGCTAAGCATTGTAACAATAGGAAAAAAAACCTGGTGTTCATGCAATAAGTGTCGAAATCTAAGTGTTTGTCACCCTTAGTTTTCACCAGAGGCCTTTTGACTCTGTCTGCTGAGTGGGTAGAACAGGCGAGGCTGAACACAGGCCAAGCCGAGCACGTCGTGGCCTGCCTACCTGACTGCAAGCACAGTCTGCTGACAAAAATGTAGATCACTTGACCTGTTCGTAAGTCAAATCTTACTAAAAAATGTGCTGCTGAAGCATTCTGCTGTGCTGGAATGTGCATTGTGTGCATGTGTGCATCGTAGACGCCTTTATCTTCACTTGTAAAAAGGCTGTGGTTCCTGACCTCTGAGCCTTCATGGGGGAGGGGAAGAGCAGAGCAGGGGGGGGGGGGGTGTTTACATGGCAACAGGAAAGTTACAAGGAAATGCTAGACAGTTGTGGGAGAGGATGTGGACTTTTAGTGTTGTGGGTGTGGGCTTGTTGGGAGCATCTTACATTGTGAAAGATAGGATAAGTCCAGCAGACAGACAGCATTAGCATTGTTGTCATCCCGCTGTAATATGAGCCTAAATGCAGCGGTTTGCTTTTGAGTGGTCTTTGGGTCATCCTCTCATATAACAGCACTGACATGAGGGTATTAAGGCAAAAATAACAGTGGTTTATGAAGAATTCATGACTCAACAGTCTATATGAATAACAGCAAACCAGCCCGGGTACGATACCATAGCAGGCTGTGGCTGTGAAGTTGGTGTTGGTGGAGAAAATACATGTGACACACATAATAATCAGCTATGAGTCATGTCTTGGGCTGGCACAGTGGGTGTTTGCTCCCTGAAATGTGTAGGAAATGAATGGATAGGGACAACAGGATTTAACATATGTGTGTTTTTGCATGTGTTTGTGCAAGTATATGTGTGTGCATCTGCAGAGAAATAACCATATGTCAATGTGCAGATGGTTAGAACACACCACCCAACATCTATCATCCTGGTTTTTGTTCTTATGCTGTACAAGGAAACCTAAATATAAAGATAATTTTTAAAATAATAAAACAAAAAATGGTCTTATTTTGCCAGATAGCCACCTACTTTTCTATATCAACTCATTTTATCAGTCACTGGCTGATACACTGAACTACTTTAAATAAAATAATGTCAATTAATCATTAGATGGTGATTAAAGTAGTATATCTATATGATCTATATGGTGGTACAATGAAACAAAGTGCAGAAATATAAATATAAGCCTCCATTCATTTCCATATGTGTTATGTTTGTCACTATGTTTTCCCAGAGATAATATCCCTAAATTAAATGTTAGATCTACTTTAAAACATAAACCGGTTCTAGTTAGTGTCCGTGGAGGATGAGCGTGGATCCAGATCCAGAACAGATCTGCATAAGAGCCATGAGGTCCACACCCATCCATCCATTGCAGTCATTGTTTCCACTTCTTCGACCGTTTTAAGAAAGAAAAAAAAAGGGAAAATGGAAAAAGGACTAAAATGAAGCTGTTCTTACCGTATTTAGGGTCCGGGTTTTTCTCGTCCAGCTCCATTCTCACGCGCTGCTGCCGATCAGAGCCCAGACAGGACAGTTACCATGGAAATGTGGAGGTAAAAAACACACCAATAACAGCGGATGGACGAGTACTGAGGCTGCTACCGAGCGGAGTGACACAGACCATCCCAAACAAAACCGTGCTGGAGACACAGCGCATTCCGGGCTAACGGAGAGAGAAGACAGCCAATGAGAGAGCAGAACGCGATGACTGACAGCACCAGGAGCCAATCAGATTGAGTTTCAGCGTGACCAAAAAAATTATAATTTCGCTACGACTTCAAAGGAATGTACCGAGTGTTTACCGGCTAACGTGTTGCTAATTTAATTTAATTCAAGCACAGAAATGTTCTTGGGTTTTTTTGCCTTTTTTGTTTCAAATAGAATTTTGATTTGATTTGATTTATTTGGCAAAAATGCAAACATGAATAATGACAGCATTTAAAACCAGGATAACACAAAAAGCACAAATAGCTTGTTTCCATTCCGCTTTTTTTGGGGCGGAAATGTGTTATTGTGGTTTTTTTTTAAACATTCAAATCATTCTTTGTCATGTAATAACATATCTCATCTCAAATGTCTGTTGTTTTGGACAAAATTGGTGAGTGTTTGTACAGTAACTGCAAAAAGTACTAATAAAACTAAAGAAAAGACCATTACTGTGTCTTACTAATGTTCATTTAGGACCCTGCCCTAATAATTTACAGTCAATTAGACTGAAACACATGATGGAATTAATGTATTTACTGCAGTATATGGTTTTTATGAAGGTTTTTTATATATAAGGTGCATTAAGTGAAGTGAAAATCATCAGATAAAAAGTCAAAATCATGAAATAAAAACTCAAAATTATGAGATAAATAACCTACATTCTTATGAGATGAAAAAGCCAAAGTTATGAGATGAAGCCTAAATTCCCAGGGAAAAAAAAGTTTGTTGTCTGCCAGTTGTTAATGGAACTGTTTGTGAAAATGGAAAATAAAAATAAAATTAAAAAAAATAAGTTATTCTCCAGCATCTAGTACAAGCGGGACTGAAAGTGACACAATAAAGTCTGGAAAGCACAATGTCTCTGAAAGTGTTGACATTTGTCCAATTGTACAAACAGTGAAACAGTTGCAACCACCCAAACTGGAAATGAACAATGACACGTCAGGTTTTAAAGAGTTAAGAACATTAAAAAGGAACAAGAGCAAAAAGACAAAAACAATTATTAGCCTAATAAAAGACTGTATCCTGTATTCCTTGTTTATTTACTGTAGTTTATTTTACTAAGGACTGGAGAAGTCGACTGACAGTTTATAAAGTAAACATAAGCAGACTAACACAAATACAAATACAAAAAGTAAGTACTTCTATGTACTTTACATATATTCAACCCATTAACTACTGGCAAAAAAAAAACCATCTACTGATCTAAACTGTTTAATACCTATTGATTCATTAATCCTATCAATATATATAAATAATTAGTGTAAAGTACAGTTTATTATATTTTCATGGTCATCAGATGTGACCCATTTAGACGTTCAGAGGCTCTGTACTTACTGTGGAACAACGGTGGTAAAAGTACTCATATTCTGAACTTAAGTAGAAGTACAGTGAAAAAATACTCTGGTAAAAGTAGAAGTACTGACTCAACTCCTTTACTGAAGTAAAAGTAAAAAAAAGTACAACTTCTCAATTGTAATAAAGTAAAAAGTAAAACAGTTTTATTTTTGTCATGAATGCAATAATATTTATTTAACCAAGAAAACAATCTGAAAAGTATCTAAAATAAAGACTTTAAAAAGTGACTTACTGTGTAGACAATGTGTTTGAATGAGTCACAGTAGTGGACTCAGTTTTGTGGATATGGGCAGAAAATGTAGGAAAAAGGGGGGGGGGCAAAATTGAAATAAAAGTCATCATGAGATTAAAAATAAATAAATAAATAAATAAAGAAGTTATAAATATGATATATAAAAATGCATAATTTTAAGAGAAAATGTCAAAGTTGTGAGATAATAGTCAAATAACTATAATATATAAATATATTAATATTAATAAAATGGACTGATATTTGATGGACGGATCAGCAAATCAATCACTGTAAAGATGATCAATACAATGATTGGTCAGAGTTTTCGCCCTAGAGACTGGACAAATACAAATATTCTATTTCAGTGTTTGATATGTGATAAGATGTGATATGATTAAAAATGTTCCAAAAAACATTTCCCACCCACCTGTAACTTTGGTTTTATACAACAAACCATAAGAGTAGATGTTACTGCAGATGTTACTGCAGGTGTTACTGCAGATGTTACTGCAGATGTTACTGCAGATGTTACTGCAGATGTTACTGCAGATGTTACTGCAGGTGTTACTGCAGATGTTACTGCAGATGTTACTGCAGATGTTACTGCAGATGTTACTGCAGATGTTACTGCATATGTTACTGCAGATGTTACTGCATATGTTACTGCAGATGTTACTGCAGATGTTACTGCAGATGTTACTGCAGATGTTACTGCATATGTTACTGCAGATGTTACTGCAGATGTTACTGCAGGTGTTACTGCAGATGTTACTGCAGCTGTTACTGCAGATGTTACTGCAGATGTTACTGCAGATGTTACTGCAGGTGTTACTGCAGATGTTACTGCAGGTGTTACTGCAGATGTTACTGCAGGTGTTACTGCAGATGTTACTGCAGATGTTACTGCAGATGTTACTGCATATGTTACTGCAGGTGTTACTGCAGATGTTACTGCAGGTGTTACTGCAGATGTTACTGCAGGTGTTACTGCAGATGTTACTGCAGATGTTACTGCAGATGTTACTGCATATGTTACTGCAGATGTTACTGCATATGTTACTGCAGATGTTACTGCATATGTTACTGCAGATGTTACTGCAGATGTTACTGCAGATGTTACTGCAGATGTTACTGCATATGTTACTGCAGATGTTACTGCAGATGTTACTGCATATGTTACTGCAGATGTTACTGCATATGTTACTGCAGATGTTACTGCATATGTTACTGCAGATGTTACTGCAGATGTTACTGCAGATGTTACTGCAGATGTTACTGCAGATGTTACTGCAGATGTTACTGCATATGTTACTGCAGATGTTACTGCAGATGTTACTGCAGGTGTTACTGCAGATGTTACTGCAGGTGTTACTGCAGATGTTACTGCAGATGTTACTGCAGATGTTACTGCAGATATTACTGCAGATGTTACTGCAGATGTTACTGCAGATGTTACTGCAGATGTTACTGCAGATGTTACTGCAGATGTTGATGCAGATGTTACTGCAGGTGTTACTGCAGATGTTACTGCAGATGTTACTGCATATGTTACTGCAGATGTTACTGCAGATGTTACTGCAGATGTTGATGCAGATGTTACTGCAGGTGTTACTGCAGATGTTACTGCAGATGTTACTGCAGATGTTACTGCAGATGTTACTGCAGATGTTACTGCAGATGTTACTGCAGATGTTACTGCAGATGTTACTGCAGATGTTACTGCAGATGTTACTCCTCTTCACAGACAGCTGACCTGTATTAAAGCAGCTCATCTTGATGCCATCTGGGAGCAAACTGGTACTGATTAATACAGTGGCAAAGAAAAGAACAGCTTACACTGACAGCTTACAAAGACTCGATTCCCTTTAGGGACACCTTCAGTTTATTTCCTTCACGTTTAACCACCGCCTTGACCTGTTTGTTTCACTCAGACAGTGTAAAGTTAATACCTACTGCTTTGGGGTTTATACAGGTGCAGCAGAGGAAACATGTTATTGTCATTTCAAATTGTGGTGCTTGGTGCCGATTGTTTGTTTGTTTGTTTTTGTTTTTTTGTTGTTGTTTTTTTTCTTGTTTTTTTGTGTTTCTCCTTTTGTGCTGGATTGGTTTTCTCCTCTTTTTCTGATCTACTTATTTTTATGTTTATTTATTTATTTCTTTTTTATTGATGGACAGTTGGTGGTTGGGAATAACACATCACCTTACAGTCTTTAATTACAATAGCACCGCCTGTTGGTTTCTGTCCACGTTCGTCCTGTTCGTCCTGTCCAGTCTTTGTTTCCTCCGCACATCACTGAGGTGCAGCACTGCCCTCACTGGCTTGTAAGGGAGAGTTCTAATGGGGGATGTCTGCTCAGCTTTCGGGGAGGACCGATGATGGTCACACACATGCACTAAATAGTCTAGTATATGTCTGCAAGACTGGAATATGTACTGATCTGAAGCAATGTTGACTCCCCCTCTGTGGGGTTAAAAGATATAAATAAATAAATAAATAAATACATGAATAAAATAAGTGAATGAATAGAAAAATAAAATAAATAAAATAAAAAATAAGAACAAAATGCAGACAACTTAGAAAAAGGAAAGAAAAAAAAGGGAAGAAAAAAGAAAAGGAAAAGAAGAAGAAGGAAGGGAGGAAAAAATAAAACAATAAACAACAAAAAAAACTCTGTTACCTACTTTCCTATCTGCTCATTTGGGGGTTTTTTTTGTTTTTTTTGTTTGTTTTTTGTATATATGTCTATGTTTAGTACTTCAGTTATTGATTATTGGTATTGTTATTATTATTATTGTTATTATTTTATTTATCATCATTTTTGTACTATGCATTATATTGCTACAAGATGAATTTAGGTTATTGGGGAAGTGAAGAAGGGGTAGAATTAAATAAACTCATGCTTCATCCTACTCCTTTTCGGACATGTCATTGTTATTATTATTATTGTTGTATTGTTTATTGTTTTTCTTTGCACATGTTCGAAATAAATCATTCAAATCAAAATCAATATGTTTTTCTACACAATGCAACTAACGCCCGCTGTGTGTGAACAGTTGTAAGAATATTACACATAAGCACAAACACAAGCCTTACTTCAGTACGGTGCAGCAGACAAACAAATGAACGAAGACGAGCAAACATATCTAAACAAACAAACAAAACAAGACAGAAGCAGTTCAACCAATGACAACAACTGAATGTATTCAATGTCAGAGTGATGAACAGCAGCATGTATCAAACAGTCTAGTCCTTGAAACTGTCCCATTTTAGTTTTGTTTGCAGCTCATTCTAATCTCCAGCTGCAGCAGACGTGAGCAAAAAAAAAGATAAACAAAGAGAACGAGAAAGGAGGGAAATCCAGCAGTATTTGTTAAAGGGATTTGAAGAAGAAGATAAAGTGAACATGTGTTGTAGCAGCAAATGTGCAGGACTTTATACGTCACAAAGTGGGACAGACCCACAGCTGTTTTCAACACATTACACCCTGAACCCTGAACCCTGAACCCTGAACCCTAACCCTGAACCCTAACCCTAACCCTTATAGTAACTGTTAGGGTTGTGTGTGTTCAGTTAGATGAGTTATGTGACGCCCCCTGGTGGCAAATGATAAGATTATACAGTGGTACCTTGACTTATGAAAGTCATTTGTTCCAGAAGTGTTTTCATACCATGAATTTTTCATAGTCGTATTTTCCATGTAAAAGGCCTGATTCATTCCAAGGCCCCAAATACTACCCCCTAAACCCTTTAAAATTATTTTTTTTTAAATTTACCAATTTTGTATGAAATATGTTAAAAGTCTTAGAACATGTATATTTAGATGTAATGTATTAGTGTCAGAGTGTAAATGTGTGTTCACTGTGTGTACAGGTATTTATATAAATATAAAGAGTATAAAATACATATATTTATATAAATGTAAAGAGTATAAAGTACAAATATTTATATAAATGTAAAGAGTATAAAGTACATATATTTATATAAATGTAAAGAATATAAAGTACATATATTTATATAAATATAAAGAGTATAAAGTACAGATATTTATATAAATGTAAAGAGTATAAAGTACATATATTTATATAAATATAAAGAGTATAAAGTACATATATTTATATAAATATAAAGAGTATAAAGTACAGGTATTTATACAAAAATGTAGGGAGTAAAAGTAAAAAGTTACCAGAAAAAGTAAAGTACAGATACCTGAAAAATGTACTTAAGTACAGTAAAGGGAGTACTTTTACTTAGTTACTTCCACCTCTGGTAATAAACATGTTATGTCACATTTTAATGTAATAAAATGTTATTGACATGTAATAGACATGTTTAAATGTGTTATTAACATGTTATTAATGTGTTATTAACATGTTATTAATGTGTTATTATCATGTTATCATGTAATCAACACTTACCTTGTAATTATCTTTATCTATTTCTCTGATTGTTTTTTCGAACCAACTTTGATTACTCACTTTCTCCTATAAGTTCCTTTGGATAAAAGCATCTTTATACATAAATAATTACACATAATTACCCATGAACTCATCTTGGCCCAATTTATTTGAATGGATGAACTGATCTTGAATCAGTTCTGAACCAAAAGATCAGATAACTTACAGAGAGATAACCCTAAATGATTTATTACAGTTTTTATTCATTGTCTAAATAGTTTGCACTAAGTGTGTTAATATGGGACTTTTTATTCCTTTGTAATTCTGAATAAAAGTTAATTCCAGTTGAAGATGAACCATGTAAACACCTCATTCCTGTTGAAAACATTAATTCATGTTTTTGCCAGAGTTTGTTTGTCAGTTTGTCTGTCTGCATGATAACTCAGAAACTTATGGATGGATTTTGGTTAAGTTTACAGGATGTGTTGGGAGTGTCACAAGGAACAAATGATTAAATATGGGTGGTGATCCGGAAGAGATCCTGGATTCTGGATCACTTTTACATTTTACATTGCAGTAAATGGAGAATAAATATGGTAAGAACGATTGTCGCAGCTGTAAATTACACAAAACAGACTTTTTTGTCTTTATTATGAATTTTTTTGTCTGTTATTGTCCATTTTGTTGCTTGTTTTATTACTTTTTGACTGGAACAGTGAAATTCTCAGGAGTTAAAGGGTTGAAATAATGTCTGAGGTTGTATCCTGTTGCTTCTGTTGTTGTTGTTGTTGTTGTTGTTGTTGTTGTTGTTGTCATGCTGCAGTAGACTGTCCTGTCAGCTGAGTCACATACAGTAGAAAACGTGGGTACAGTCAGACTGTCACATTTTGTCCAGGGCTCCTTATTTTAGCAGCCAATCAGCTGAGAGGGCGTGTACCTACACCCCTCAGCACAACCCGTGCACGCGCCACCCAAAAAAACCTACACGTTGAATAAGGAAATATGACGAGTTTAGGACAAATGTCCACCACTAAAACAACTTAAAGGGAAGGAAACATGCTCTAGGATGTCCACTCTGGACCTGAACGCATCACACCCTCATATTAAAGACTGTGTGGGGTCAGTTGCGTAACTTAAATGTGTTGCACAACTTGAGGCGCGCGCCGCTCTGACTCTGGTCGGGGGTTGCGCGCGCCTCTCTCTGTACATGGCGGAAAAGTATTTCCAAAATGTGTCCTTACGTATCCATGTGACGTCACACCGGCACCAGTGTTACTTAAGCAACTTTTAACAACTCATATAAGTGTGAACTTTCAGCCGGTCACCACAGTGAGCTGCCTGGACACAAAGGTACTGTACGGGTTTATTTTATGGTTTGGACCATTCACTAGAACATCTTAGTTTTTTATTCAACATTATTTCCATTATAATAGACTATTGTGTAAATGTGGGATTATATGTCCTTCCAGTGTCAGTGTTTGAAACTCCAAACTTTGTCCTGCATGCTGTGTGAATGTGTTCATTGTTTTTAATAGTGCATTTTATTGATTTACGTACAATGTACATGTTTTAATTTAATTTAACTTGACACTAACTGTCATTACTGACTCAGGAGAACACAAAATATTTCCAATGTACCTATTTTAACTTGTTTTTAAGCAATCCTTTTAAAGTCAAACTGACTACAGACTAGCTGTACTAAACACATTTAATGCATTTTAACTGTAAAGAAATTTGACAGTTATTGTGCACATGGTAATTCTATTCTATTCTATTTACTTCATGATATTAATAAATAGAAATCCACTTTTGCTGCTGTCTTTTCAATGATTTGTTAACTGTACCTAGACACTATAAACCTGCATGTTCAGAATAATTATCAAATATATTCAGTTGCTGTAACATGTTCTTCTTTGTAAGTTCTTCCAACTAATATTTTTCTAATATTTTTTTATTAAGGGGACCTATTGTGGATATAAGTGAATATAACTGAAAAACATAGATAAGGTTCAACAGAGTGGAATTAAGTCATTAAATGCTGATAATGATTTGATATTTCTATTGTTTCAAATCAGTATGATTGAAAAAAATAAACTTAACTGATGTAGTAGATTATTAAATATAATTTCAGAGCAAAAACCACCAATACCTATCACAGCAAAAAAAAAAAAAATACAATCACTAAATACAGTCGTTTTATTCAGGGGGTTAAAGGTTAAAGCTGTGGTGGTAGAGCAGGTCCACCAATGACTGAAGGGTCAGAGGGTCATGTCCTAGATCTATCTGTCCACATGTCCCAGTGTCCACATGTCCCAGTGTCCACATGTCCCAGTGTCCACATGTCCCAGTGTCCACATGTCCTTGGACAAAGACACTGAACTCTTAGTCTCCCAGTAGGACTGACCGAACCGTATAAACCTACTGGTGTGTGAATGGGTGAATGGGTGAATGGGTGAATGTCGTTTTGAACATCATGAAGGTGGATTTTAATTCACCTGTTATCAGAAGGGTTAAGTTGGATGCATCTACATTATACGTTCTGGAAAATTTTAGTTTTTAAGTTTCATCAACTTAAATTAATTGAGGCAATTGATTGCATTAAAATGTTTGAGTTTTGCTAAATTATTTAGGTTTACAATGCACTTGAAATATAAAAGTGAAAAGAGCATAAGGTGGGAAGTAACAGTAAAAATATTTTATTACTGTCCTTAAGTACATGTTTTAGGTATATGTACTTTACTGGAGTATTTATTTTTCTGGAAACTTTTTACTTTATACTCTTTACATTTATATAAATATATGTACTTTATACTCTTTACATTTATATAAATATATGTACTTTATACTCTTTACATTTATATAAATATATGTACTTTATACTCTTTACATTTATATAAATATTTGTACTTTATACTCTTTATATTTATATAAATATATGTTCTTTGTACTCTACATTCTCAGAATAGAATCATTACTTTTTCAAATTAAACAAACGTGACAGTGTGTAAAATAATTGTCTTCAGATGGAAAAGGAGGTGAAATTATGACTTTTTATATTTTAATTATGACTTCTATCTCATGATTGTGAATTTTTATCTCAAAATGTTTTTTTCATCTCATAATTTAAAATCTTTATCTCAGAATTATGCCGTTCTTATCTCATATTTATAACGTTTTAATCTCATAATTTAGATTTTTTTAGTTATATATTTTACTTCTTATCTCATATTTGACTTTTCTGTCTATACCCATAAAAATGAGTAACTGTGACCTGACCAAACACATGTTTTACACACTAACTCACTTTTAAAGGCTTTATTTTGGGATACTTTTGAAGCATGTTTAAATAATTATAGTGTTGTTCATGGCAATAAAATGCAGTTTAATTCTTACTTTATTACAATTGAGAAGTTGTACTTTTTTACTTCAGTAAAGGAGTTGAATCAGTACTTCTACTTTTATCAGAGTATTTTTTCACACAAGTAGCTGTACTTCTACTTAAGTATGGAATGTCAGTACTTTTACCACCTCTGGAAAAGCGTAACAGTTCTTGTTTGTAATTCATGCATCTATAAATGAAATATTACATGTATTTATTTCTGCACAGATATGGCTCTCAGGAGAACTGCTGTCCGTCTACTGTCCAACGCTCAAAGATGTGCTGTTGTCACCACAGGTAGAACTCAGAGCACAGCTGCAGCTGCTCAAGGTATGTTTAAAGTTACCCTTGAAATATGAAGAAAGAAGTGGTGTCATAAAGTACAGAGACGCAAACTTATAATGACAAGCAGTTGTTTGTCATTACTGTACGTTTCTTTAGTAACAGAGTTACTGTTGTTTGGTGAGTTTGTCCCAGTGTGTTCATTTAAACTTTATTACAGGACATATTTATTATTCATCATGAGCCCAAAGAAAGTGATTCTGGTGAGAATGAAAAGAAGAAGTGACTGCGTTATTAATAGAAGTGAAACAGGAGATGATAAAAAAAAAGGAGGAGCCATCATTCCATCAGCACCAATAAAAGACATGATGGACACATTTAATCAATTTTCCCAATTCGTGAAAAAAACATCCCGAAAAATTTTTC
Source organism: Siphamia tubifer (assembly GCA_020466265.1). Taxonomy (NCBI): domain Eukaryota; kingdom Metazoa; phylum Chordata; class Actinopteri; order Kurtiformes; family Apogonidae; genus Siphamia; species Siphamia tubifer. Next base: position 53,917,618 of record CM035783.1, read on the forward strand.
ATGAGTCATGCTATCGGCCACTTTGACGACGTACGCGTTTTACATTTTAGGAAGATTATTAAAAGTAGTCAAAGTCAATCGTCTCTGGATCAATATTTCACCAAATGTCTGTAAACAAACATTGTTGAAGGTGAAAGTGACAATTAAAACAAACTCAATGGGATGAAAATGACCCACATGGCTGGGATGAAAATGACCCACATGGCTGGGATGAAAATGACCCACATGTCTGGTTCATTTAATGGTTTAATGTTTAGTCAGTGACACATTTACCCACTGACACTAACACATTACATCTAAAATATACTGTTTATAAAACTGAAAATACATATTTCATACTAAATTTGTCATGTTTTAATCATTTTTAAAGAGTTTAGGGGGTAGTATTAGGGGCCTTGGAACCAATCAGACCTTTTACATGTAAAATGCGGCTATTTACGAAAAATTCACAGTTTGAAAACACTTCTGGAACAAGTTAATTTCGTAAGTTGAAGTACCACTGTACACTTTAAAATCAAACATCATTCATTTTTTTCCCCATGAATTTCCTTAATAAGTCCCAAAGAGGGTTAAATGATGGTTCAGAAATAAAAATGGATTGGAACTCACTAAACTAATTTCTTTCTTATTATTTTTCTTTCTTTAGATGCTGAAGAAATGAAAAAGCCAAAAAAAGCACGTACGTACTGTTCCAGCCCAGTCCAGTTCTAGCCCAGTCCAGTTCTAGCCCAGTGCAGGTCCAGCCCAGTCCAGTTCCAGCCCAGTCCAGTTCCAGCCCAGTCCAGTTCTAGCCCCTTTCCAGTTCTAGCCTCTTTCCAGTTCTAGCCCAGTCCAGTTGTAGTCCAGTCCAGTTCCAGCCAAGTCCAGTTCCAGCCCCTTTCCAGTTCTAGCCCAGTCCAGTTCCAGTCCAGTTCTAGCCCCTTTCCAGTTCTAGCCCCTTTCCAGTTCCAGTCCAGTCCAGTTCCAGTTCTAGCCCAGTCCAGTTCCAGTTCTAGCCCAGTCCAGTTCCAGCCCAGTCCAGTTCTAGCCCGGTCCAGTTCCAGCCCGGTCCAGTTCTAGTCCAGTTTCAGCCCAGTCCAGTTCTAGTCCAGTCCAGGTCCAGCCCATTCCAGTTCTAGCCCAGTCCAGTTCTAGCCTAGTCCAGTTCCAGCCCAGTTCCAGTCCAGTCCAGTCCAGTCCTAGCCCAGTTCCAGTTCAGTCCAGTTCCAGTTCAGTCCAGGTCCAGCCCAGTCCAGTTCTAGCCCAGTCCAGTTCTAGCCCAGTCCAGTTCCAGCCCAGTCCAGTTCCAGCCCAGTTCCAGTTCAGTCCAGTTCTAGCCCAGTTCCAGTTCAGTCCAGTTCCAGTTCAGTTCCAGTCCAGTCCAGTTCTAGTCCAGTCCAGTTCCAGCCCAGTCCAGTTCCAGTCCAGTTCTAGTCCAGTCCAGTTCTAGCCCAGTTCCAGTTCAGTCCAGTTCCAGCCCAGTCCAGTTCCAGCCCAGTCCAGTTCCAGTCCAGTCCAGTTCACAGTGTTTCTGGTGGTGACATAACTGCTGTATTTACGTCTGCTCTTGTTTTGACCTCAGCCATGGTACCGTTCAACTGGCGGGACGCTCTGGATCTGGAGGGTCAGCTGACAGAGGAGGAGGTCATGATCCGGGACTCGTTCCGTGACTACTGCCAGGAAAAACTCATGCCCCGCATTTTGATGGCCAACCGACACGAACGTGAGCCCAACACACGTGACCACACTGGGAAAAAAAAAAGACCCTGAAGAAAGTCACTGCAGTTTGACTTTTTATATTTAAGTAGAATTTACTCTTTTTTTTTTTCTTCAGATTTCCACCGGGAAATTGTGTCAGAAATGGGAGAACTGGGTGTTTTAGGCCCAACTATCAAAGGTGAGAAGATACGATTATGACGACAACTACGATGTTAAAATATTCACTTCAGTTTAATTTGAGCACATAAAATCATCAATATATCAACATAGTAAAAAAAAAGTAGAAACAATATTAAATGTATTTATTTTTAATCTTGTCCAACATTGTTTTGATCAGAATATTGTAATGACTGTGTGTGTGTGTGTGTGTGTGTGTGTGTGTGTGTGTGTGTGTGTGACATATCATGCTATAACTCAATGAATACTGTAGATATCACCATGTAATTTGATTTGAATGATTTATTTCGAACATGTGCAAAGTGCAACAATAATCAATACAGCAATAATAATAATAATGACATGTTCGAAAAGTAGGATGAAGCATAAGTTTATTTAATTCTACCCCTTCTTCACTTCCCCAATAACCTAAATTTATCTTATAGTAATATAGTGCATAGTACAAAAATGATGATAATAAAATAAGAATAATAACAATACCAATAATAAATAACTGAAGTACTAAACAGACATATACAAAAAAAAAAAAAAACTAAAAACAAATGAGCAGATAGGAAAGTAGGTAACAAAGAGTTTTTTTGTTGTTTATTGTTTTCTTTTTTCCTCCCTTCTTTTTCCTTTCCTTTTTCTAAGTTGTCTGCATTTTGCTCTTATTTTTCATTTTATTTTTCTATTCACATAATTACATGGACATATACATATAGCTAATGTGCATCAGATACAATGATCCATTTGAGTAAAGGTCAAAGGTCAAGGTCACATTATGGGTTATAACTCAACGGACGTTCACAGAACTTTCAGATTGGTACCAAACGATGCAGAATGAAGATATTATATCTTACAAATACAGAAAACATTCAGTAATAGGGAGAATATTATTAGAATTGTACTTCATGCTTTTAAGACATTTCAGGTTGTTCACATTTGCTCTGGTTATACAGATTTTTTTTTGCAAAATTCTACGTCCTTTTTGTGTCACTAAATGAAACATTTACAATGAGAGAAAAAATTTACTTGTGAGTTTTTATAGTTTATTTTAAGATCATGAATTGGCTTCAATGTGGAACCTGAACTAAAATGATTAGTTTTAATATTCGTGTCATTTTTACATTTCACAAATTCTCATAATTAGTGTTATCACCTACAAGCAATAGCTTTTGAGATCTCTGGAGGTCAAAGGTGACATGTGGCAAAATTAACTTCACTGTTTGCGTTTATCACATTATATTGCATGATTTTGTCTTTTTATCACATGATTTTGATATTTTATTGCATTATTTTGACTTTTTGATCTCATGATTTTGACTTTTTAATGGAGGTCAAAGGTCACATGTGGCCAAATTAACTTGTATAAGAAACAGACATATCACGCTATATATAACTTAATACTGGATATATTATCATAATATTACACACACTGACGCATATATACATACAACTAAATTATCAATATTGCAAAAGGTCAAAGGTCAAGGTCACATTCAGCAGAAAAGTCAAAATCACATTATTGGCTCTAATTGAAGAACAGGTTGCCATAGAAACTGGAGGTTGGCACAAAATAAGGGCGGGGTTAAACATTCTGTGAACACTAGTTTATTTCTTCAATCTTATGTATAATATTCTATCCTCATTTCTGTTTGTTTTTCTGCAGGATACGGCTGTGCAGGCACTAGTTATGTGGCGTATGGCTTAATTGCCAGAGAGGTTGAGCGAGTGGACAGTGGGTATCGATCAGTCATGAGTGTTCAGTCTTCCCTGGTCATGCACCCCATCAATGCTTACGGCACTGACGCCCAGAAGGAGAAATACCTGCCCAGGCTTGGTAGGTGCAGCCTGTTCTGCACACGGCCTTTTGAAATAGCCTTTGAATATTAATCTGAATTGTTGCCGTGTGTGTTTCAGCTCGAGGAGAAATCCTGGGCTGCTTCGGTTTGACAGAACCAAACCACGGCAGTGATCCAGGCAGTATGGAGACCAAGGCCAAGTACAACCAATCCAGTGGAACCTTCACCATCAGCGGAGCAAAAACATGGTTGGTAGACCATCACAAAACATGCTTCCAACTAACTTAAGTGAAAATGTACGGAGCGATCTTTGGAACAAAATAAGTGTATTCATAGGAAAGTAATGCATGTGTGGAGAGGCGAGCGGGGGATGGGGGCTAGTGATAAGTAATGTTACTAGGTGTAGTATTAGGAAATAGGTGAGTCCGACAACACCACCTGGGGACTTGCACCCCAGGAAATATATTTCAAATTATGTAAGGATAAACAGGAAGACACAGGTTCGATTCTGTAGGAGGACAGAATGATTGACAATTTAAAAATGGAAAAGGTGGAAGGTGCAAATACTTTATTACATAATTTAAAAGAGGGCCCTAACAATAGAATCTAAAAATGACATTAAAATGGTTAAAATTCAAATACCAAATTAATCAGCTAAATATGGAGGACAGAGGCCACCAGAGGGGAGGCAGACTATGTAGTGGGGTGCTACCAATACTTACTAGTGCTGCACATCAATCTCACCTCAAACAAGTGTATCCCATAGTAGTGTCCCAGTGCACTTACTCGCATGCAAAAAAAAGTGTAGGAACCTCACCCGGGGTGCCTAGCCTCCCCCACTAAAATGGCACTCTTCCCTACTAAAACAACAGACGGGTAAAAACAAATTTATAGGAAAAAACACTAATGCAACCACAACCCAGTCCTTTTAAGGTCCAAATACTAACAGGTATGGTGGAGAACCAAAAAATTAAAAACTACTGATATACTAATAGAACTAAATAAAGGCAAAACCAATTTAAAGGGCAAAATAATGTAAAGGGAAAAATATTATAACTAATAAAGGCAAAGCAAGGCAAACTTAATGCAACCAAGGAAAAAAGGCAAAACAAAACAATGCAACTAAAGAAAAAGAGCCAAAAACAAAACAATGCAACTAAGGAAAAAAGGCGAAACAAAACAGCAGGAAACCAAAAAGGATCCACCTTGGGTCAGGGGTGGTCTGCTGTCCTCACAACTAAAAGAAAGAACAAACTAAGGATCAAACAAAGGAATAAACTGAATCAAAATGGCCTCCTCACTTACCTGCCAATCCAGCAACTGAGCTGCCACCATCCACACCAGGAGTCAGTGGAATGAACACCTGCTCACTGGGTGTTTATATAGCCCAGGTGCTGTTTGGATGATTGATTGGGAGGCGGGCCAACTACAGGTGCATTCACCAGCACCACAGAGTCAGAGCCTAGAGTCAGAGCACTAACCCTAACCCTGACTCCACCACACATGCATATTTGGGATGTGTCTTTGGTTGTAGTTGAGTGTAAAATAAATATTTAGAAATTCTAAAATGAGTCCATTTGTACTTATGATGGTGTGTTTGATATTTGTCAGAATCGAAAAGTTATGACATTAACAATTTAGTGGAAAGTTATGAATACACCGTCTTCAGTACGAATATGAATGAAAGAAAATGTTCAAAAAACACGTCATGGTTTATGTCTGTGTGAAAATGCCCAAAACAGCTTAAAGTTAACATCATTTTCTCAGTGCATCCTTCCTACTGCAGTGTAAACGGCTGCTTCTTATAACCTCTGCCAAGGACGTTATGTTTTTGTCTGTCTGTCTGTCAGTTAGTTAGTTAGTTAGTTAGTTAGTTAGTTAGTTAGTTAGTTAGTTAGTTAGTTAGTTAGTTAGTTAGTTAGCAAGAAAACTCAAAAACATATAGTTGGATTTTGATTACATTTTCAGGGTAGGTTGGTAATGAGGAGATCTGGAAATGATTAGCTTTTGGTGGTGATCTGGGGTGGGGGGGTCCTACCTTGGAGGGGGTCTGTGCTCTCAGAGTGCTTTACTAGTTCACCATCTATGGTGTTTGATGATGTTTTGTCACCGTTTCCAGACAATATCATTTTTTTATTCAAATACTGTATTTTCCGCACTGTCAATGAACGGTTTATATTATAGCTTCTTCAGAAAAAAAGGCACACTGGATTATAAGGTGCATTAAGTGATGCCAAAATCATGAGATAAAAAGTCCAAACTCCAAGTCACTAAGCAGAACCAGAATGAATCCATATATAAGGATGGGAAAATATGTGAATCCCGAACATGAAGGTCGTTATCTTTACACCTGCAGACGTTAGCGTCCAGCTGACATGTAACCAACAGCAGAGTGGTCAGTGGTCAGTCCTGCTCATTCATGAACAATAGCTGAAGTAGATGGAACGTCTGAGATTCACACTCTGGAAAATGTGTCAGTGTCATAAGTTAACAAAGTGAGCAGGTGAAACTAATCTGTGAGCGTTTTACATATGGCGTCAGTTTTTGTATCTGCTCAAACGTCCCCTTTTGATTGTCAATGAGGCTAACAGTTTAGCTAACAGTTTAGCTAACAGTTTAGCTAACAGTTTAGCTAACAGTTTAGTGAACAGTTTAGAGGCTTTCATCAGTAACAGGCAACCAGGAAAACCAAGGAACAGTGTTTCACACACAACAAGGCAACGGACAAAAGATGATAAAAGTGTCATTACACTCATTACACTGTATGTTTCATCAGTAATGGTTGTAAACACACCAGAATATTTGACTGAATACTGCCCTCTGGTGGATTGAATATAATATTTAATTTTGATGCCGAGGTTCATATCATTAATAAATATTTGAATATCATTCAAATATGTACATTAATTTCCAAATGAAATTCAAATATGATTTTTGGGTAAAGGTCAAAGGTCAAAGCTCAAGCACAAATATGTAAATATTTCTAAAGTTTATTCCCAATGCATTTACTCATATTTTCCCTCATACTGACACACAACTACTGTACCTTTCCTATAAGTTTCATATTTTACATGATATTAAAGATGTTTCTACTTACATTATTTTTATTGATCTTCACTCAGAACATGGACATCCTGATGTACAAACATTTCCTGAAAAAATGAAGTGGAAGTTGAATCTGAATGTCATTAATACACATTAATCATATATGACATGACTTTTATTACCTCTTCAGCTCCTTTGCCTTTTTTTAAAAACTACCTACAGAGTATGTTGTGTTTACTGAGCAGACCTTTGTTTTCTGGAACATGTGAAGATACGAGCATTTCTTCTTCCTCTGTTAGGATCACTAACTCACCTGTGGCAGACATCGCTGTGGTATGGGCCAAGTGTGAAGACGGCAGGGTTCGAGGTTTTATCCTGGAGCGTGGAATGAAGGGTTTTGCTACTCCAAAGATCGAAGGGAAATTCTCGCTGAGGGCATCGGCCACTGGAATGATCCTAATGGATGAGGTGGAAGTTCCCCAGGAGAACCTGCTGCCCAATGTCTCTGGTCTGGCTGTGAGTGTCTCTGCATCCGTCTGCTCTCATAAAAAAACACATTTGACCTCTCTGATATATCTATATACTGGAATAAATCTAAATCATAAGTGTCAAACATAAGGCCCGGGGGCCAAATCCGACCCGCCTAAAGGGTCCAGTCTGGCCCTTGAGATGAACTGGTGAAATGTGAAAATGGACATTAAGATATTAATAATAATTTTATTTGAGGTTCCACATTCAAACCAATTCAATCTGAAGTGGGTCAGACCAATAAAATACAATTGTAATAATCTATAAATACTCACAGCTACAATTTTTTGTCTTTGTAAATGTAAATGTTTTCACATATTTCCACTAAAACAAAGTTTAATTTCACAAAATATTTGAATAATCTTGAACAATTATGAAGAACCTGAAGTGTTTCAATGCATTTTTAAGAATACTGCCTGATAATAAATATTTGTTCTGTTTGTATTTGATCCAATATGATCTGCAACTTATAATGAACATGTGGAAGTGATAAATGGAACCTTAATTATTATTTAATTGTTTCATGTTATTCACATTGTTTGAACAGATAGTTTATCAATGTAAACATTATTTAATTTGACTCTTTTTCACTCTAAAATATAGAGAAATATTTGGAGTTGACATTATTTATGTATTATTACGTCACTATTTCACTGGTTCGGCCCAATTCCGATCAAATTTAAGTGAATGTGGCCCCTGAACTAAAACGAGTTTTTTTTTCTATTTCTAGTCCAAATATTTCATCACTCTTCAAATCAGACAAAATTACCTAAAGAATAAGTTTTCAGTGAAATATAAAGAACTTATTTTTTACACAATAGATCTTGAAAATCTTATTCAGGGTTTTCATGCATCCTGGAAAACCTGGAAAATGATTGAGCAGTCATGGAAAACGTATGGAAAATGAGGGGGGAAAAGTCAAATGTCCTGGAAGAGGAAGTACAGGAGAGAAAGTCCAGTCTTTGTTTCCTCCTCACATCACTGAGGTGCAGCACTGCACTCACTGGCTTGTAAGGGAGAGTTCTAATAGGGGATGTCTGCTCAGCTTTCGGGGAGGACCGCTGATGGTCACACACATGCACTAAATAGTCTAGTATATGTCTGCCAGACTGGAATATACACTGATCTGAAGCAATGTTGACTCCCCCTCTGTGGTGTTAAAAGATATAAGAAATAAATAAATGAATAAATACATGAATAAAATAAGTGAATGAATAGAAAAATAAAATAAATAAAATAAAAAATAAGAACAAAATGCAGACAACTTAGAAAAAGGAAAGAAAAAAAAGGAAGAAAAAAGAAAGGGAAAAGAAGAAGAAGGAAGGGAGGAAAAAATAAAAAAAATAAACAACAACAAAAAAAAAACTCTATTTGTTACCTACTTTCCTATCTGCTCATTTGTTTTTATTTTATTTTTGTTTTGTTTTTTGTATATATGTCTATGTTTAGTACTTCAGTTATTGATTATTGGTATTGTTATTTTATTATTATCATCATTTTTGTACTATGCACTATATTACTATAAGATGAATTTAGGTTATTGTGGAAGTGAAGAAGGGGTAGAATTAAATAAGCTTATGCTTCATCCTACTCCTTTTCGGACATGTGTATTGATTATTGTTGCACTTTGCACGTGTTCGAAATAAATCATTAAAATCAAATCAAATCAAATCAAAGAGAGAGAGAAAAGAGAGTTGAGTTGTGAATTGTCCAGTTGAATATTGTAGTTTGTAGTTTGTCAGCTGTCGTCTGTGGGTGGGTTTAAGGTTCCCACACCTTGGTTTAAAAAAAATTCAAGGACTTTCCAATCCTACTGACAGACACACAAACAAACCGACCTGAATTTAATACCTCCTTGGCGGAGGTAATTAAGGTAAAAAAAAAAAAGATCTTATTTCTTATAAAATTTGTAGATGTATTGTGTAAAAATATGTTCATATTTCCAACTAAAAACTTACTCTTTAGGTGATTATGTCTTATTTCCTCCACAGAGGAGGTATTACATTCAAGTCTGTTTGTCTGTCTGTCTGTCTGTCAGCAGGACTACGCAAAAAGTTCTGAACGGATTTTGATGAAATAAGGAAGGAAGAACCCACTCAATTTTGAGCAATGAAGGTTAAAGGTCAAGGTCACAGTAAAGGTCAACAGCTAAAACACATCAGTGGTAATATCTCAGGATTCAGACAAGATAGAATCTGGTGTTTTTTTCCATTTACATGGTCTGACCCTAACCTTTGACCTTTGATAGTCTAGCAGTGCTATCCTGTTCATTCCATGTATGGGTCTAGTGGTAGGAGGAGCTAGTGTGGCTAGGCTACTACGATAGAACATTAGATTTACTGATGCTAGGAGGAGCTAGTGTGGCTAGGCTACTACGATAGAACATTAGATTTACTGACGCTAGGAGGAGCTAGTGTGGCTAGGCTACTACGATAGAACATTATATTTACTGATGCTAGGAGGAGCTAGTGTGGCTAGGCTACTACGATAGAACATTAGATTTACTGATGCTAGGAGGAGCTAGCGTGGCTAGGCTACTACGATAGAACATTAGATTTACTGATGCTAGGAGGAGCTAGTGTGGCTAGGCTAATGTGATGAGATATTTTTAGTAGGAATAGGAACTTGGATTTTTGCAGTGTATTACTATCTGATATTTGTTTTTTGTCACATATCTTTGTTGCCAGGGTCCTTTTGGATGTCTCAACAACGCTCGTTATGGTATTGCATGGGGGGCCCTGGGAGCTGCTGAATTCTGCTTCCACGCTGCACGACAGTACACCCTGGACAGGTGCATTAACACGAGACTGAAACTGACTTTTACGTCAATGTCTGATGTCATTAATTTATTACCACAGCTTTGAATTAACTTTATCAGAGGTAGGAAGTAACTAAGTAAAAGTACTTCATTACTGTACTTAAGGTGATTGTTTTTAGGTATCTGTACTTTACTTGTGTATTTATTTGTCTGACAACTTTTTACTTTTACTCCCTACATTTGTTCATAAATATATGTACTTTATACTCTTTACATTTATATAAATATATGTACTTTATACTCTTTACATTTATATAAATATATGTACTTTATACTCTTTACATTTATATAAATATATGTACTTTATACTCTTTACATTAATATAAATATTTGTACTTTATACTCTTTACATTTATATATCATTACTTTTTCAAACCAAACAGATGTGACAGTGTAAAATAAGTCACCAGAGGAAAAATCATTGGAGGAAAGAAACTGTGACTTTTATATATTATAATTATAACTTTTATCACAGAATGTTGACATTCTATCTCATATTTATGACTTTTTTATCTCATAATTGTGAATTTCTCATCTCATTTTCTCAAGTTTGACTTTTTATCTCACAAATCAGATTTTTTAAAATCTCAACATTTTTTTTAATCTCAAATTTATGACCTTTTTTCATCTCATAATGATGACCCCCCCGCCCCCAACTACCACCACCATTTTTCCTACATTTCCTGTCCATACCCACAAAACTGAGTAACTGTGGCCTTTTTAAACGTATTATCTACACAGTAACTCACTTTTAAAGGATACTTAGATACTTTTGAGACTTTTCTGGGTTTTGTGGTTAAATAAGTATTATTTCATCCAAAAAAAAAAAAAAGTTTTACTTCATTATAATTGAGAAGTTATACTTTTTACTTTTACTTCAGTAGAGGAGTTGAATCAGTACTTCTACTTTTACCAGAGTATTTTTTCCACACAAGTAGCTGTACTTCTACTTAAGTACAGAGTGCTAGTACTTTTACCACCTCTGAACTTTACTTTTTACTGTTCTCTAAAACAGGATCCAGTTTGGGGTCCCACTGGCTCGGAACCAGCTGATGCAGAAGAAAATGGCCGACATGTTGACAGAGATCACTATTGGGCTGCAGTCGTGTTTGGCTCTGGGACGACTTATTGATGAGAAGAAGTTAGTCTTTCTAAAAATCCCCGTATCATTCGTTTTTCAAAACCAAACCAAAAATAAGTCGACGAAACAACAGGTTATTTATTCATTATTTGTTTCCAAAAACAAAATGAAAAGAAAAAAATGGATAATGCTGCATTTTTTCAGTTTTGGTTTTCGTGTATATATGAATAACAGGGAAAAAATTATATAACGGCCATTTTCCGTTTTATCCAATTTTGACTTGAAGAAAGTTGAGTAAACTGGAAATGACCTCTGACCCACAGTGATATTATAGTTTATAGTTGCCATTGGTGGTGGCTGTCCGTCAGTGAAATTGTACATTTTTAAATACATCTTTACTGTTGTTAAATTGAGGTTGTATTACAATTGACATTGTTTATAAAGGCTGAGTAGTGTAGCAGTTAAAATACACAACTCATCACCAGCAGTTTGCCGTTGTTATGGTAACCAACGACGTGCCGGTGTAAATAAGTCAGGAGAAATGACAAACTCTCCATTAAATCGACCTCCACACACTTCTGGGTTAAAATGAAATGATCGCAGCTCATTTGATGAAACACAGTGTGATGTTTTGAAGCTCAAAGTATGTTTACTATTGGTGTAAACCAGGGGTGTCAAACATGCGGCCCGGGGACCTAAAGCGGCCCACCAAAGGATCCATTCCGGTCCCTGACACTGAAAATATTAACAAAGATGTTTATTTCATTTTAAGTCAATTCAATCTAAAGTGGATGAGACGAGTAGAATACGTTCATAATAATCTATACATAATATAAAAATGCAAATTTTTGTCTTTGTGTTAGTGTAAAAAAAAATGTTTTAAGAGAAATATGTTCTTGTCATTTAGTCCTTTAATGTGTGTGTATATGTAGATCCACTGTGATCTGTAAGTTGTGTTTGCACATGTATAAATGATAAAATAAGGTGTAATGTTGCTAAAGTTGCACTAGTTTTTCTTAAGAATTTTCGGATTGTTCATATATATTAATTTCATGTTTGAGTAAAGTTCATAGATGAAAACATTTTCATTATGGAATTTGATATTTTTTCCTCAAAAACAGAGAAAACTTAGGAGTTGACATCATTTATAAGTTCTTATCCTATTATTTATATTATTTGACTGGTCCGGCCCACTTTAGATCATATTGGTCTGAATGTGGCCCCTGAACGAATATGAGTTTGACACCCCTGGTGTAAATCCTGTGGCTAAACACCACATACACTAAACACACTAGTTCTCATTTTCAAATGATTAACCTCTAATAACGTCTACTGATGATAATAATGGTCATAAGGCTACTATTGACCTCTGACCTCTGCTGGTGAATTAAGGTTACAGATGCTCCGGGAATGGAATAACATAAAAATAATAAAAGTTTGCATGAGCACAGTAAAGTTTTATTTTGAATTTGTTCCACTTAACTTCCGGTGGGTCATTGTTACACAGTTATAGCAACAAAAATATAAAACAAAAGTGAATGTGCAGAATTCAAAATTGGGTCGTTGGGCCGTTTTTTCAGTTTGAAAAAAAACAAACAAAAAAAACCCCCACGAGACTACGGCGGTATTTCCATAAATCTGTTTTATTTTGAAAACAAAATATCAAACTATCAAAAGGTACATGGACCCAAATCATACGATAATGATGCTAAAGTCCGGTGGCCATGTTTTTTTTCACTTTTTATGGTTCATTTCTAGTTTCCTCAATTTGCTTCAGGTCAAAATTGGATAAAACGGGAAATAACTGTAATCCGTTTTTTTTTTTCATTATTAATTTAAACACAAAAAACTATGTTGGTTTTGGAAATGAATAATGAGGAAACATTTGATTTATTTTTGGTTTTATTTTGAAAAATGAATGAATGAATGACAAATGGATTTTCTTTTTCTACTTCCAGGTTTTTCTTTCACTAGTGACACTTGTTTTATCTTTGATGCTGAAACTGTTCTTACTTTTCTGTCATGTAGATCAGCGCCAGAGATGATCTCCTTAATGAAGAGAAACAGTTGTGGTAAAGCCTTGGACATCGCCAGACAAGCCAGAGACATGCTGGGAGGAAATGGAATCGCAGACGAGTACCACATCATCCGTCATGTTATGAACCTGGAGGCTGTAAACACATATGAGGGTAAATACACGAGCACTGGGACCATATGCTTTTACAACGATTCGATTCTTTTACGTTTATTTGGGTGCCGATTCGATTTAAATTGCGATTCTTCGATATTCCCGACTTTTCTCTTACCTTCTTAACACCAGACCAGGTGAAAAAGCTGAATGATGATTCTACAGATCATATCAGGAGACATAAAAAAAAAATGCAGATCCTATGTGAGTCAGTTCAGATTCATTCAGCAGTAATATATTTGAACTGTGCACACAACCCAAATAAGAGCCTTTAAACCAGGGGTGTCAAACTGCGGTCCTCGAGGGCCGGTGTCCTGCATGTTTTAGATGTTTCCCTCTTCCATTACGTCATTATCAGTCTGATGAGGAGCTGATTATTAACTCTTTAAGTGTCAGGGATGATGCATGAATGGATGATTTAGTTTAAATATTCAGAAAAATTCAACCGTTTTCCTTTTAGTTTTGTGCATGGAAAAGGTGCCAAAAAGCAAGAGTTTTTTTTTTTATTTAATTTTATTTAAACATTTTTAAAGGCAAAATTGAAATTGCTGGGACCAAATTTCAATACTAGTTGTTTTTTTTTTTTAGTTTAGTTTATTTCAGTCATATATTCACTTCAAAGCAGCAAAAGGAGAGAGAGAACAATACAGAATTTGACTAAAAAAGGCTCAGGCAGAAGCAAAGATTATTAAGTAATAAGTAATTTTCCATATTATTTGTCATTTTGTCAATATTTATTCATTTTTGTTGCTCATTTTGTTTATTTTTCTACATTTTAGTTTTTTAAATTTAGTATTTTTCTGCCATTTGTGTCTTTACTTTGCTCATGTTACCAATTATTTTGTTAGTTCTCAGGAGTTAAAGGGTTAAACTGAATCAAATGGAAGAGGGAAATATTTAAAACATGCAGGACACCGCCCCTCGAGGACTGGACTTTGACACACCTGATGATTTCTCACGTTACACTAATGTGTCACGGCCCACTGGTTAACAAACACTGTTTTAACGTCTACATGTCCACCTCTGCTCTTCCCTCCTGTTACAAACATCACACACTTGAATTATTGTTGATTGTTTAACTATATTTCTTCAGGAACAACTTATTTTCTCTAAGTTTCCAGATATCCTGCGCTGTTGAACGCACCAGGGATGTTACAACGTTCCTGAATGCAACACCTGCGTGTTTAGAATTAGCCGCTGTGTTGTTGCTAAACACCCTCTTTTTTCCAACTCTAGTTCATATCCTCCTGGTTTATTACTGAGTGTAAATGACACAAGGTCAGATTAATAACAATACATTTGAATAGATATTATCATAGTGTATTATTTATCTGTGCATAAGTTAATGCTGTTTAACGCTGGTGTGTTGTTGAAGCTAATACGATAATAAGCTAGCTGTCATCTGTGTGCCTTCACTGTGTATTCCATGTCACATATTATCCATCTGAGTGACTCATACAGTCGTCTACGGTCTTTACAGAGCACTTTTACCAACTGTTTACCGTAAATTCCAGACTATAAGCTGCTACTTTTTTCCCAAACTTTCAACCTTGCGGCTTATTCAGTGATGCGGCCAATTTATGTAATTTTTCTAACGGCCGCCAGCGGCGCTCGAGTAGAAAAGGTAAGATTTAGACCGGTGGAATATATGCGTCGAGGAAGACTGAATGAAAAAGGAGGGGCGGAACAAACGCGGGGTGACGGGTTTAAGTGGGGACCGGTAAAGGTGAGGGACAGACAAAAAAAAGTTGAAGAGGGGGTAAAAAGTTGCTTAAAGAAAAACCCGCGGCGGTGTGTGAGAGAAGACAGAGGCTCGACCAGACCCTGTGGATTATTTTTGCACGTTGGCACGGAGGAGTTTGACCTGAACTCTCTGCCAAAGATTAAAGTTATCGCTGACTCTGCGATAGATGAGGCGAGGCGGCGACCAGCCACCTGTTTGTGGACGTGGCAGACAATAGTGGATATATATTTTTCCCTCCCTACCTTTGGAAATATACACTTTTTTTTCCTTGGATTACTTTCAACGGGACCCGGACTCTGCAGGTCTGCATCAAACCTTAAGTATCATTTTCCCTTCATTTTGCCGGCTGTGATTTTTGGACTGTGGACTTTAATGAAGGACATTTAGTTTCATTGGCGGGACTTGAAGTCGGGTTTGGGTTAATTTTGTGTTTGTGTTACATGTTTTAATGTGGGCACATGTGGCTTATATACAGGTGCGGCTTGTGTATGTACAAAATCGGTTTTCCTCTTAAAATGTGGTGGGTGCGGCTTATAATCAGGTGCGCTCTATAGTCCGGAAATTACGGTATTTTAAATAGAACATAACTGTTTGGTCCAGTTGATGCTACATTCATGAACCATTTGCATCAAGAAACATAACTTTAACATTTTGAATATATAACACACACACACCATATAAACACACACTTGTAATAACCTCAGTATAGTTAAAGGAATATTACACCCACAGAATGATGTGTCCTTATTTTCGACTCATCCTAAATTATTTTTGCAATATAAACAGACTAAATGTTAACAAATACTTTTTTTTTATTTCAAACTAACAAATCTGACTAATGTGTCCACATTTAGGACTTTTGAAAATTCTATTTAAGACATTTTAATGACAATTAAAGCCTTAATTTTAAAACTATTATTTCAATGCCTTTTAAGACTTTTCAAGGATCCGTGGGAACCCTGGAAAATGTTTAGTTTAATTTGGAAATGAGATCAAATCTGTACTGTGTTGATGAAAGCTGCTTTAAAACCTTTTTTAATTGCCTCCTCCACTAGGGGTCAGTAATGTATGAATTATTACACAGTAACAGAGCACATCATTACAAAGAAACAGGATTATGTGTGTGTTCGAAATGTTTTAGAGGAGAAAAATAAAGCTTAAATGTCTGCAACTGGGGATAGTTTACAGAGGTGGAAAGTAACTCATTACTGTACTTTTTTAGGTATCTGTACTTTACTGGAGTATTTATTTTTCTGGAAACTTTTTACTTTTACTCCCTACATTTATATACATATATGTACTTTATACTCTTTACATTTATATAAATATATGTACTTTATACTCTTTACATTAAATAAATATATGTACTTTATACTCTTTACATTTATATAAATATATGTACTTTATACTCTTTACATTAAATAAATATATGTACTTTATACTCTTTACATTAAATAAATATATGTATTTTATACTCTTTACATTCTCAGAATATTCTCTTTATGTTTTCAAACTACACAGAATGATAAAATACTAAAACACTAACAACTTCAGAACAAAAAACAGAAAAACTGGGACAATTTTGCCATTTTATCTCATAATTCCAACTCTTTTTTTTATCATAATCATGCATTTTTATCTCATATTTATGACTATTTAAATCTCATAATGATGACTTTTTTATCTCAATTGTGACTTTTTCCCTCCATTTTTCCTCCATTTTCTGTCCATACCCATAACACTGAGTAACTGTGACCTGATCAAACACGTACTGGACTTTATCATAAAACATATGTGATTGTTTTTTCTACAGGAACACACGACATACACGCTTTGATCCTGGGCAGAGCGATCACTGGACTTCAGTCTTTTACTGTTGGAAAGTAAAGTGTCTCATCTACATATGGACATGGACATGGACATGGACATGGACATTCTGAGGACACATCCGTTGGAGGGGACATCTTATCTAACTTCCCTAATGTCAAACACTTTATCACATCCATCTGTGTTCCTTAAAGGGACCATCTTTGGGACTGTAATAATGTATGTGTATAGAAGTAGAGAGTGTGTATTTTAAATATTTATGAGGTTATGATAAAAACAAAAAAAAATAAATATGTAAATAAATGGTTTTAATGAGAGGGAGAGTGTTGAGTGATGTATGTATGTATTGAAAGAAAATTATGTTGAAATAAATGTCATTATTTTCTGTTGTCTTTCTATGTGGTTACTTTAGGTCACGGGTTTCAAACATAAGGCCCAGGGACCAAATGTGGCCCATAAACAGTTCCAATGTGACCTGTGGGATGGAGAGAATAATAACCTGTTAAATAACTACTGAAGTTTTTCAAATTTTTTTTTCTTTTTCTATAAATGATGACAACTTCACATTTTTGTCATTGTTTCACAGGGTTCACACACACTTTAACCAATACTTTTAGCAAAATTTCCATGACTACGTACGCTAAAAATGCAAGTGGACTTTAAACAAGAACAATAAAAAATTTAAGTGTAAAGCTTAATTTATACTTCCGTAAACAGACGAAGTTCATCTTTCTGTTCCCGACGTTGCTCCCAGAGCTGGTATTTACACCTCTGTCCATATTATGGATGCTGTTTTAAATCCTCTAGGGGGCGCTAACGAGCCACTTACAGAACACACATAGTTCTAGTCTATATTAAATCTGTGCAGTAGCAGTTCTTTTGATGGATAAATGTTATATTCATGATTCTAAAATGCATCTCTTTTGCTTTTGGTGGAATTGGGAACTTCAAATATTTAATCGTGAGTAAAACTGACTTTCATTAAAGGAAGTTGTATTTCTTCGTGCTCTTCTCGTAATCATTCTGTTATAAACTTGTTTGTACTTTTACCATCTAGTTGCACAGCTTTCACAATTTGAACCTGGTAATGTGGGACGTAAACTCAAATGGTTTTGGAAAGTTTTATGCAAACATTCAGGGATAGTTTTAATTACGTTATTAAATTGGCTGTTAATGTAAACAAAAAAAAAACAAAAAAAAAATCCAAAACCCAGAGCATAGCCCTACAGAGCTACATGGCAACTAATCATAAGTTGTAAAAAAAAACTAAACTGATACCTGACCTGAATTAACCTATGCACAGATCCGAGCGGGAACCTTCTTCGTGGGTGAAATTCTGACATTTTAC
Source organism: Siphamia tubifer (assembly GCA_020466265.1). Classification (NCBI taxonomy): domain Eukaryota; kingdom Metazoa; phylum Chordata; class Actinopteri; order Kurtiformes; family Apogonidae; genus Siphamia; species Siphamia tubifer. Next base: position 53,935,856 of record CM035783.1, read on the forward strand.
ACTTCGGCCTCTCTACTGCCCCCATAATTTACTGTCCTATTGCTCCGTTTTACCCAGAGCTCACCGGATTGTTAAACTCTTGACCAACAAACTGAAACTACCTCCAGAACTGGATGAAAACTTCAGTTTCCATAAATAACAGAGGTTATAAATTAGGCTTTAAAGTGTTGTTAAAGTTTACCATCAGAGGTTTAACAATAAAATAAATGACAATGTGTGGTTACACATTAAATTAACATTTATGTCCACACTGTCCTGGCATTTACATTTAATTTAAGTTAGATTTTAAACTGTACCCTGAACGTAGCAGCTAACGCTAACACTGTCCAACAACTGATGACAGTAGTTTGCTAATGCTCACAGCTGTTAGCAGTTAGCTCGCGCATTGATCACTATTGAGAGAAAGTAGCTCCAAGCAATTACGAGGTGTGAGTTTTTGTTCCATGATGGTTTTGTTATATAAATAAATCACTCATCATTGTTTTAAGATGAAACACATTTTATTTTGTTGACCCCAATAAACCTGCCGGGACTACTTTGGCTTCGACAAAAAAAAAAAAAGATCAGAACTCGACTCACAGGACGCTGTCACTGTGGCTGCACCAGAGTAAAGACGGTGAACCCATACAAATTCATGTGAAAAAAACCCAAACTATCCCTTTAATGTGAATTGAGACCCTCTTACCCCGACACGTGGACCTGCGACACAGAGGGTCAAGGGTTGAAATGAGATTCAGCCTCAGTCTATGACATGAAAACAGTCATGCTCTTTAACAGAACCCTTCTAATGAACATCATATGGAACATCTCAGCTGTTTGTGTTTAATACTTTAAAAGTCGGACGCTGGCATGTCACTGCTGAGGCCGGCGAGCGCCTGGCCGGCCTCCTGGAGCTCTTGGTTGAGTTTCGTGCAGCGCTCCAGCACGTCCGTCAACTCCTGCAGTTTCACCTGCATCTTACTATTGTTGTCTTCATACACTGAGTACAGCTGCTCCTTCATCTGCTGGCATATGGCTGACACCTACAAGAGGAAGACCAAGATGATGATGATGATGATGATGATGATGAACGCCAGCGCCAAGGAAAGTCGTGTTTTGAGTCCATTTTTAATTACTGTCAGAGTCAGTTGTTGTTTTTCCTAAAAGGCATGATTTGAAGCACTTACAGTAGGAATTTAACAAAAACATTTTCCTTGGATTTTATTCATAAGTTTCTATTTCAATCATTTTGACTCATATAAAATGGGAATAAAATTGCGTATGGACACTATGGACGTGTTCATACCAATATTTGGACGTTTCTAAAATGTCCATACCAATTTTTGAACAGGAAATTACATAACATTTAGGAAACAAAAGGTTACTGTATTTTCTGGACTATATATGGATTCATTCTCATAATTTTGACTTTTTATCAAATGATGTTAACTTCACTTAATGTTCTTTATAATCCAGTTCACCTTATATATGAAGAACCTAAAACATAAACCATTCGCCTTATAGTGACTAAATATTGTGTGACAAAAACAAGACCAAACTAGACGTAACTACAACTATAATTATATATATAATGCAGTTATAAATGAGCAATAAAAAACAGACAAAATGTGGCTTAAAAAATAAAAAACATTCCTAAAATTTCTCATAGTTTTTATTGACAAAAACAAAATGAGACGTTATTTTAATTCTTTTAGTTGTGTTCTTATTCATTTATTTATTTATTGTTGCCGCCTCTCCCAAGGAAGTCATCAAATTATGTCCTCACCAATGTCAACATCATGATTACTGCCATGTTATTTAACGTATTTGAGGCTAAAGCTAGAAATACTGCAGTGAGAAAATACGGTAACTTCATCCTACATCCTTTAAAACAAGGTATAATTATCTAAGATGCTAAAGAGTTGTGGCTTTCATTTCTGCCTGAAACACTTTGTATGTTTTACTTATTTAGTTTTTATCCGTTTGAATAAACAAATAAATGAAAATATCTCAAAGAAAAGGCTAAAACACTTTGGTACCGTCTCCATTGTCTTCTCCTGAAAGTCTTCCAACACCTTTTGATCAGCGGTGCGCCGGTCGTTTGTCTTTTCCACCAGTTCCTGCACACTCTTACTGAGCTCATCTATAATTAAACTAGGGTTAAGGGATCTAAACAAACAGACAAATATCAACATTAATCTCTCGGGTTGTCCTGGTTTGTAAAAAGTCATTTGTTGACAGATGTGATTACGGAGGTTAATCTGTACCTGGTACGATGCTCTGGAGTCACTGACGTTATGTTTGAGGACGCTCCTCTCAATTGGTCTGTGTCTTCTGTCTGCGTTGTCAACAGTAAATACAAGAGAATAAAAGAAATGTCATGTTTTGATATAGCCTCATAAACAGCTGTATAGGTTCATTCAATCTAACAATACAAGTTTTCACAGAATGTGTAATCTCGCTCCTATTTTGTGTCAATCTCCAGTTTCCATGACAACCTGTTCTTGAATTAGAGACAATAATGTGAGTTTGACCTTTCTGCTAAATGTGACCTTAACCCTTGACCTTTTGCAATATTGATAATTATATGTAAGTATACGTCAGTGTGTGTAATATAGTATTATTGATTAAGTTATAGCGTGATATGTCTATGGTTGACACACACACAGTGTTACACAAGTTCGTTTTCAGGGTTCCTGCAGTTAAATTAAAGACTTTTTTAAATGTCATTTGAAATTAAATTTACGAACAAGCCAACAATGAATCAAAATTGAAAAAGAAAAGAAAACACCAGAGTAACATGACTATTTGGTTAACAATAACACACACACACCATATAAACACACACTTGTAATAACCTCAGTATAGTTAAAGGAATATTACACCCACAGAATGATGTGTCCTCATTTTCTACTCATCCTAAATTATTTTTGTAATATAAACAGCCTAAATGTTAACAATTACTTTTTATTTCAAACTAACATAATACTGACTAATGTGTCCACATATTTAAGACTTTTGAAAATTCGATTTAAAACATTTTAATGACAGTTAAGGCCTTATTTTTTAGAACAATTAATTCAATGCCTTTTAAGATTTTTCAAGGATCTGCGGGAACCCTGATTTTGCCACATGTCACCTTTGACCTCCAGAGATCTCAAAAACTATTGGTCATAGGTGATAACACCAACTATGAGAATTGTATAAATCTTCATTCTGCTCCGTTTGGTACCAATCTGAAAGTTCTGTGACCCTCTGTTCTGGAGTTATAACCCATAATGTGATTTTGAACTTTTAGTTAATTGTGACCTTGACCTATGACCTTTACTCAAATGGATCATTGCATCAGATGCACATGAGCTATATGTATATGCCCATGAAATTTCATGGTGATATCTACAGTATTCATTGATTTATAGCATGATATGTCTGTGTGGACACACACACACACACACACACACACACACACACACACACACACACACACACACACACACACACAGTGATTACAATATTCTCTCCCAACCAATGTTGGAAGATGTTAATAAGAGGTTTTAAAATTGTTAAGAAAAAAAAAAAGACAACATAAGAATCTGACAGTGTGGTGAGAAAAGACTAAAGTAAGAATCTGTCCAAACATGAAACACATTTGTACATGTTTTAACTGTTTTACTATAAGACACCATGTCCTGTGTGGTCAATTTACTTTTATATCTATGTATTAAAATGATGTATTTATTATTTAAGTGATGGATCCCAGCAGGTCTATTTCTTACCTTTGGAGCAACTAATGAGAAACCATTTTAAACAAAGAACAACAATAATGATAATAATGATAATAATACACAACGTTTAACCCTTGTACAAATGAGTAAATCTAGCTAAAATACTACCAAGTTAGTAATTTCAGCTGAAAGTACTGCAGTAATTCAACATCCTGTCTGTCCATTGCACCAGTAAATGAATGGCTACCTCTGAGGTAGTCATACATCTACTTTTCTTTTCTTTTCTTAGAAACAACAAACAAAAATACAAAACATCAGAAGCTCCAACCCAACATAAAGTAATAATAAAAGGACATTAAAAACTACAATAATAGAACGTTACATATATAGACAACACATGAATAAATTAAAGAGAATAAAAATGAAGATCCAAGAATAAATAAACATACATTTGGAAAAAGAAAGAAAAATATTACAATATGAAGTAGTAATTGTAGTAAAACTGAAGTACTCACAAATATTTATTGAATTTAATATTTAAGAGACTCAAAATAGACTTAATTCTATTAACAACTGAAATTATTATTAGCTTTTTGAATATGAAATTTACCCAGAAGAATGAAAAGGCTGCATTAAAATCATTAATATGACAAAGGTAGCCAACAGAGGTGGTCAGAGTACTCACATTCTGTACCTAAGTACAACTACAGCTACTGGTGTGAAAAAATACTGTGGTAAAAGTAGAAGTACTCATTCAACTGCTTTACTGAAGTAAAATTAAAAATAAGTACAACTTCTCAATTCTAATGAAGTAAAAATGCTTTTTTATATGGATAAAATATGACATATTTAAACTGATAAAAACCAGAAAAATGTCAAAAATATAAAAAATAAAGCCTTTAAATGTGAGTTACTTTGTAGATGATGTGTTTTATTGGGTCATGGTACTCATAAATAAGAGATTTTTTTAAAGGAATGTTTAAGAAAAATGCAAATCATGAGATAAGTCAAAATTATAAGAAAAAAAGTAAAAATAATTATCAGGAAAAAAGTCAGAATTATTATGATATAATAAATGGATAACTACTAGATAAAAAGGCCAAATTATGAGGGAAATAAAGTCAGAATTATAAGATAAAAAGTCAGTATTTCTGATTAACTTTTCATACTGTCACATTTTATCCAGTTTGAAAAAGTAATGACTGTATTCTGAGAATGTATAGTAGAGATATTTATATTTTAAAAAAGTAGGGAGTAAAAGTAAAAAGTTGTCAGAAAAATAAACACTCAAATACAGATACCTGAAAAAAATCTACTTGAGTACAGTGAAGGAAGTACTTCTACTTCAGTACTTCCACCTCTGTGAGCCAAAAATATATATTTTCTTATCTTACCTGTAGTTTTACCATACATCTACTGGTGCATTGAAATGATGATTAAATAATGCAGACAATTGTTAGTTCTATTAAACACAGCTCACTATGTTACAGTCAAATGTTCTTCAAGTTTCATGTAGCACTAGCAGGACTTTACCATCTGATCCCTTTCACAGACACTTGGAGAAATGCCTGCTGAGGTGGATGGGACTTCATCAAAGTACAGGTCCATCCTTATCTGTCACCGACTCTGGATCAGTGTCACACCTGTGCACCACACACACACACACACACACACAGTACATTTGGTAAAAGGTTCGTCACTGTTAGCACGAACACTTTTAGCTAACATTAGCACGAACACTTTTAGCTAACATTAGCACGAACACTTTTAGCTAACATTAGCACGAACACGTTTAGCTAACATTAGCACGAACACTTTTAGCTAACATTAGCATTAAATCTACTGCTTGTAAAACATTAAGTCAGTGCGGTTCACTGCTACCAAGTATCTTAAACAAACAAAAACAGAACATACTTCAAAGTGGTAACAGGCAAATACTACCAATAGAAAGCTGAAATGTCAAAAATGGGTAATTAGCTCTCAACTTCATTAGCTAACTGTTAGCTAACGCTAATGGGTTTTCTTTTTATTCTTTTAAGTCCCGCCCCCCACCAGAGGACTAGGGCCACTGGGGGAAAACACAATTTAGGTAAATTTTTTAGATTTATTTTTATAATTAATATTATGAGACACACACACACACACACACACAAATCTGAATTCTAACATAAAAGTCAATATTCTGAGGGGGGGGGGGGGGGGGGGGTCACAATTCTGAGATTAAAGTATGTTTTCTAAGAAAAAGTCAGGGTTTTTTTTCTTCAGAATTATGACTTTTCCATAATGAGATTATATATATATATATATATATATATATATATATATATATATATATATATATATATATATATATATAAACATCACCACAAAAAAATACATGTTCCAGTTGTGCTTTTTTTTTTTAACATATTGTTAAATCATAAAACGAAGATGGAATGTAATTTGCAGGGTGTCCCATAAGTCTCCATACACAAGAAAATATGTTTCTGATAATATTGCCTGATTTAATTAAATATGTCAATAATCCTGCTTTAAGGTCATACATTTTGCAAATATACCATTGGCTTCACGTCAAAACATGACATCATGGAGCCTATCTCATCTGATGTCAGAAGGTCAGACAAAGTGAATGCAAAAAAAGTCGAAATTATGAGATGAAGATTTTTTAAAGTTGATTTAAGGTTTTACTTTATTCAGTGTACGGAATAATTCACCGCAAACCAGGTATTTACTCTACTATTTTAAATGAATGTATTTTCGTGAATACAACATTTAAATGTTGACATTGTCTAGTCTGAATGTAATAACATCATGCTTTGTGTCTGTAGTGCTGGGGGGAAGCTGCTCACTCAGACTGTTTGCTGTGACTAGGGGTTAACTAATCTGACAGGATGATGAGGATGGGACTGATTGATCTCTGCTGCTATTGGAGGAGTAATCCATCCCATCTCTGCTCTGCGTCTCTGACCACCCACGGTTTGGATTATTCCAGCTCAGAGGACACAGCCCAGCAGAGGCACGCAGGCTGCATGTCATGTCTGCTTGGTCGAGCGTGGAGTGATGAACATTAACAGGATAATAATGACGACAGGATTCCAGTAAAATCAGGCAGATTTACAGCTGTGTAGAAACATGTGGATTATCCTGCACGATGTAAATGTTAAAAACTGCAAAAACAGCTGATACTGACAGGTAGGTGCAATAATCACTGTTCAATTTTATTGTCACAAAAGTATCTGTGAAACCTCGGAAGTAAATGAAACTTCACATACAGTTCAAAAAGTACAACTTCTCAATTGTAATAAAGTAAAAATGTATTTTTCTTTGTTATGGATGAAATAATACTTATTTAAACAGAAAATTTAAAAAATATATATAAAAAAATAAAGCCTTTAAAAGTGAGTTACTTTGTAGATGATGTGTTTTATTGGGTCATGGTACTGAGTTTAGTGGGTATGGGCAGGACATTTAGGAAAAATTCAATAGTCATATATAGGAGAGTAAAAAAAAAAGAATTGAGATTTTAAAAATGCTAATCGTGAGATAAAAAGTCAAAATTATGAGAAAAAAGTCACAATTATGATATAACAGATAATTATTAGATAAAAAGGTGAAATTGTGAGATATTTATTCAGGAATTATGGCAATTGAGGGAAAAAAGAGAAAGAGTCATGTAT
>CM035783.1:53950736-53958236 GCA_020466265.1 Siphamia tubifer
TGAAGGTGTCGTCCATGGTGGTCAGTATCCTACGGTATGGAGGGAGAGAGAGAGGAAATAAACAAACAAACAAAAACACTAAGGTTTGGACACATTGGCTGAGGTTTTTAAAGATGAGGAGCGGCTCCCAGTGTTTTTGTTTCCATGGAAACCTAGCGTTGATAACTGTTGAATGATGAAGCAGAACAAAACATATTTATAAACATATTAACTTACAAACAATGACATGGAATTTAAACACAGAAATAAATGCAGGTATGTGAGTAAGGTCAAAGGTCATGTGATGTTCAGCTATGCGAGTAAGGTCAAAGGTCATGTGATGTTCAGCTATGCGAGTAGGGTCAAAGGTCATGTGATGTTCATACAGACCATTGACTACTTTTTAAAAATGTGGGTCGACAACCGGGTTGGATCCGTCCTTTTCGGAGACTTTTCTATAAATAATTCACGAGAAAAACATAAGTGTCATTTTACAAACATAAGGACATGACCTATGAACCATCACCCATAGTCTGCGTCTCCTGTTGAAAACTGACAGGACAAGTGCAGTCACTGTAACCATAACGACACAGAGGTTTTCCAGCAGTGAAGTTACGATGCTCCTTCAATGGAAACACGTTCAAAGTACAAATATACTCTGTCGAAACGTTAGGAATATCGTTACTGTTTTGGGGAAAAAACTGATGGAAACGCAGCTACTTTCAAGTTCCTCTTTAAGTGATTGTGTCTTATTTTAAATGTGAAGAGATATTTGGACTAGAAATAAGAAAACAAATACACTTGTTAAGGTTTAGATTTTTCTCTGACGTGGACACGCAGGAAACACGAGGACTTAAATGTTTTTCCATCTGACATTAACATCCAAACACATCTGTTGTGGAGTAACTGTCCAGCTGTTAAACCTTATGGATCTATATGTTTTGACTCAGTAACAAACAGGACTTTTCTTCTTCCCCAGATTTGTGCACAGACACTTAGCGGGACAGCCTTCACTTGTTAATTCTCTCAGTGGATTTGTGCCAAGTTACTGCAGTATCATGATTATCCTCCTGCTGCTGCCAGGCTCATGTGACGTCAGTCTGTACATGTGATCGTGACTTAATTTGACAAAGACGAGTCACAAATTAAAGGAGGAAATGCCAGATGGGAAGGTTCTGGAACACATTGGTAGGACACGACGACATCCACATGTACGACATTTTAAACCTGAAAGAATCTTAAAGAAATTAGAAAAAGAAAACAACACACTGTAAAAATCTAAAGTATATTTTTGTGTCATTTCTAGTCAAAATACCTCCTCACACTTAATATAAAACAATCACTGAAATAATAACTTTTCAGTGAGAACTGATTTTTACACAATAGATCTGGAAAAATCTTATTTCCAGAAAGTTTCAACTGACGTAATTTCCATTTGTTCCATGTTGTGGAATTTTCAAATCACTACGAGGAGAGAAAATCTTCAAATGAAAACAGTCATTTATTCAAATGAGTTGTTAGATAATATTTAATAATATATTACCTGTGCAGCTGATACAGGACTGGATGATAACTGTACATGTATGTAGACAAACTGAAGCACTGGTGTGGATTTGAAAACTTGTTTTTCTGACTTTAACAGTTGATCAGCTTTTGTGTAATAAGGCAGCTTTTAATACACGTCTGTTTCCATCTAATTATCCTGTTGGTTCTTTTATTCCGACACTTTAGGCTCATTTTCTCCCACACAGATGTTATTCATATTCATATGTGTGTGAATATGAAGTGTATTTTTGCTCATATTCTGTTACATTTCAGTTTTTCTTTGTTTATTATCAAACTGAACATGTGACGTACGTGTAAATGCAAACATTTAGACAGGAAATGGTTGGATGAAATGCCCCGGCCTTTGCAGTCCCAGATGTTACCAATCAGAGCTAAGTATTGAATATTGATATTTTCACCCCCCCACCCTCACCCTCAAGCGGGGGGTGAGGGTATCCAATCCCTCCAGGATTTCAGCCTTTTTTCAGATCGTTTTAGGACGAAATGATCTGATGTTACATTAGCTTTTCCAAAAAATTATGATGAAAGTTGCGGTGGTTTTTAATTGCGGGAAGAAGTGAAAGTTGTGATAAATAGTTGCAATTTTCCCTTTTTGTAATCAATAATCAAATGTGATCAAATATTTAGTTACTAGAAAATGTATTCAAAGTCATTGTGATATGTTCCTGAAAACTACTTTTAACCCAGATGGAAAATAAACGACTACGAGGATTATAAAAATACAACTAAATTTTTTTTTTTTTCCCCAAATGTACCTGTTGGTTCAAAGGTTAAAGGTCATATGACCTCACAACACTACATGAAGTTATAAAACATAATATAAATGTCTCAGTCAGTCAAGAAAAAACATTACTAGTAGCCTACTGTGTAGTCGAGGCAGTTTCTGACAAAAACTGAACAAAGACACAGATATTACGACAACCTTTAAAATATGACAAAATAAAAAGTGCTCTTCCAAATGCACCTGTTGGTACTCGTGCTGTTTCATCATACTATAAGATAAACAGGAAAAGGCAGAAGGAGCAGCAAGACGTCGTAAATGATTGGTCACATTTTTCAGGAAAGTCGCTGTGATTGGTTAAAATTGTAACATCGCACTGAAGTCACAGGGATTGACTGACGTTGCAAATCACAACATCATGAAATCCTGGAGGGTCTGGGTCTTGTTTTTGTGTCTGTTTGTTTTTCAGCAACTTTATACAAAATCTACTGGACCAATTTCCAGGAAATTTTCAGGAAATGTCTGAAGTGGTAAAGAATAGATCCCATTAAATTATGGTGAATGTAGGTCAAAGGTCAAGGTCACTGACAGTCACCTAAATGTGTTTTTTGCAATGATAGCATAGATAGGGTAAATCAGATAAAAGGTTTGTGAGGGGCAGGGTTTGGTTTATTTGGATTTATTGATTATGTGAACAAGAAAAGTTATGGTTAAAGGATTATCTGCAGTAAAATTAATTTGAGCTAAATCTTTAGATGATTGTGAGGACACACTGTACATATGTGACCCACCACCACGAAACCAGGCATAAGTGGCGCTGAGCCGTTCAGAGCTACAACCAAATTTAGGCTGGAAGGCGATTTGTTATTAGTGTTTACACCTTATCAAAAAACGGTACCTTAACACCTCTATGTTCACTTCCTGTGGTCATTACATTGAAATCCAATCAATAAAGGTGTTTATTGAGTCAATTATTTAAGCGGCAACAAAAGTTCAGGTATTGCTGAGCAAAGACAAAGACGACTTCCACCTCTTTTCGCCGAACAAAACGATCTCCGTTCCGTGGGTAAACACCCAAGTGTTTGGTACGAGGTAAAAGCTTATATTGAATGTTCTGTCCAATGGTGTAAGCCAAATGATTATAATACGTCACACTTCTGTCCTATTATTATAATATATAAAACTTCTGTGACATGTCCATCAGAGTGTCCTTTAACATCTGTCAACAATTTGTGTCAATCGGATACAAATTATTATGCGTTGCTAAGGACTTCCTACCCCAAAACAGTCCAAAACTTTAACGGACAATATCTAAAAATATGCAAATTGTAAAATATGTCCAAATGTGGATATTAAAATGACCATAACTTTGGTTCTACTTGTGATAGAAACATCATTTTTTCACCATCTTAAACCTTAGTTTCCACTCTACCAAGATACACACATAACTCTGTTTGGATTTACACACACTTATGCCTGGTTTACTGGTGGTGGGTCACATATAGTTGACATCAAAAACACCATTTGGATGAACATTGAGAAAGTTTAATTTTGGAATTTTGGAAACAACATGGAAGTTAAAACATAGTATGTATGAAAGATGTATTTGATTATAAATGTAAATGAAGCTACATTAAACAGCAAAAGCTTAGTCTACTAACAAGGCTGTTGTTCTTTTAAAAAAGAACGCAATGAAATCATGAATTTCCAGAGCATCTAACAATCGACTATTATGGACTTCCTCCTAAAGACGGATTCTTCCTCTGGAAAAGTACTGTAACTGTGGACACACTGAGGACATGAAGACCTCAGGACACTCGGGTTTGTCTTTAGGGACCTTTGACTTACTTCCACTGAAGTGTGATTTTTTTTTACAACTTTAACAGAGTTAGTCTAAAAACAGCATTTCATGTCTGTTAAAAAAACATGTCTTAATCACTTCCATGTTAACACAGTTTGATCTAAATTTAATTCAATTTAAATTAAATTAAATTTTAATTTCTCAGTGTTTCAACCAAATGATTTTGATGTCAACTATATGTATGTACTCCTAATCATCTAAAAATTGATCCCTTTAAGTTGTTAATTTTTATGTTGTAAAACTGTCACAAGTCTAACTAGAAAAGCCCCCCCCCCCCCCCCCCCCAACCCCCCAGGACCAAAATGAGCACAAGTTTTCGCTTTCACTTCCACAAGTGCTAGATAGAAAGTAAAGCCCCCCCACCAGTAAAAATACATTCTTATATCTCACTTTCAAGTTCCTCTTTACATAATTCGGTCTCATTTTAACTTTGATGAAATATTCAGACTAAAAATGAGGGAAAAAAATAGAGTTAGTAAAATTTACATATGAGAATTTTGAGATTTTCTTTCCCAGGGTAAAGACAAACATCCTCAGGCAGACCCCCCCCCCCCCCCACGCACCTGTTCCCCTGATCACCACCAAACGTTTATCACTTGTTCTTCGTACCAGTAACAACATTTCCTGAAAATTTCAGCCAATTCCGTCCATAACTTTTTGAGTTATGTTGTTAAAAGTTCAACAGATAAACAGCAGTAAAAACAGTTCCTCAGCTGAAACGTCAAACTTAAAAGGTTTTATTTTATGTAACAAAAGTGCTTTGAGTGTATGAAGATACTGATGATATAAAAAAAATAAAGTTAAACATTTATACTTAACTGCAGTATTGTGGTGTGTTGGTTGTGTTGTTAATTTTCTAATTTATTTATTTTTGAGTGTAAATAGTTTTTCATTTTTATACCATATTGTCAAATGTAATCGTTACCTTTACTCATGTTCAGCTGAGACAAAGAACATAAATAAAATGTATTTTAATGTGTAACATGACTAGAATTGTATAGATGTGGGACCAAAAACATCAGTTTGGATCATTGTCTTAATGTTAGTAATTAAACTACCTTCAAAACCCAAATGAAAACCTACAGAGATGTATCATCTTTTAGCCACAAACACTTTCTATATATGAAAAGACTAAATGACAGATTATTATTTGGAAAAATAAATTCAATACATGTGCTTCATCCTTTCATTTGTCACACAATTGTTCCAGATACCATTTAAACTTTATTATTTTATGTTTATTCTTTATTAAGGATGTAAAAACACCAACTATCCCTTTAATTTTATTTTTTTTGTCTGCATTTGTCCTCATTGTTTAACACCACAGAGAGGGAGTCAACATTGTTTGAGATCAATGCATTTTTTAATCTTGCAGCCAAATATTTGAATATTTAGTGCATGTGTGTGACCATCAGTGGTCCTCCCTGAAAGCTGAGCAGACATCTTTATTAGAACTCTCTATTATAAGCCAGGGAGGGCAGTGCTACACCTCAGTGATGTGTGGGGGAAACAAAGACTGGACAGGACGGACGGGGAAAGAAATTAACAGGCGGTGCTATTGCAGTTAAAGATTGTAAGGTGGTGTGTTATTCCAAATATTAACTGTCCATCAATAAAAATAAATAAATCGAAAAACGAGAAGAAAACCAAAACAGCACAAAAGAAAAAGAGATTCGATAAATAAATAATTAAACAAAAACGGTAGTGAGCACCATAACTGTGGATGAGTTGATAGTGTAAAATAGAATGCAATAGAAGAGAATAGAACAGGCCAGAGGGGGACACCAGTGCAAGAAGAGAATGAGTTTAGGGTAGAAATTCTGGAGAGATTCTCAGCACATTCTGGGGGGTCCCATCATTCACTGAAATGGAACTCAGCAGTAGCTGGCGAGACCCGATCAAACATGCAAGTGTGAAGGACCCCGAAGCCCAGAACAGCAATCACGGAAAGGCAGGGCCAAGCTAACAGGGCAACCCCATCCCGGGCCGTAGGAGCTACAGGGCGCCGCCCCCAGAGAGCCACCGGGGCCACCATGAACGACGCAAACCCGGGGAACAAGAGGGAGCAGCTACAAACCCCCCCCAGCACACCAAGGCCGACCCAGACGGCCCGGGGCACGAAGACCTACCCACCACCCCAACCCCACCCCAGCCCCCACCAACCCCCCCAACACCACCCCAGCCCCCACCCCCACTCCCCCTGAGGGGGCCAACGGCCCCACACAGCCAGGAGGCCAGACACAGGGGCTGAGCGGCCCACTGAAGGGGCGGCACCCAGCACATCATAAGGTGGGCCGCCACTGGGAGCCGGTCAGAGGACAATGGGGCTGGGAACCGATGCGAGCCCAGAGGGCAAAATGGACAGTGTGGTGGGGCCCGGCGACACCAACAGGGAGGCACCCCGCATACCCGCCGCACCGGCCCCATATAATATGAGCTTTTATTAACATCTACTTCATCAATACATTAAATATAAGAAAATACTGGAAAAAAGCTAAATTTAAGAAGGTAATGTTATAATTTATATTGATAAATCAATTCAAGTCTAAATACAGGGGAGGGGGGGGTCCATCAGCTGCTACAGGTACCACTGGGTTTTATCATGGGTTATCACAGATATTAGTTATTTTTATTAAAACCTAAAAAGAAACAAAATGTTGACTGAGAAAATCTTTGCAAACACTGTTGATCTGTCTGCGTCTTATTCTGATACTAAATGTTACTTTAGGAGGATTGGCTTAACTGACTAAACCAAGGGTCGAAGTTAATTCACTTAGTGAAGGTGTTTAGTTTGAGGTGACACGTTAATGCCCTTTGAGGACAGTCAGCAGAAAATGAACTGAGTACAACTTGGCAGAAAATAGTCTGAATATTTGTACTTTTGCAGAGGTGGTAAATGTACTCATATTCTGTACTTACGAAGTACAGCTACTTGCGTGGAAAAAAAATACTGTGGTAAAAGTAGAAGTACTGATTCAAATCATCTACTTAAGTAATAACTGTAATAAAGTAAAAAGGTAAAACTCCATTTTTTTTGGCGGCAATGGAAGAATATTTAACAGTTTTCAACACTATTTAAAGGTCACATTATTCAGTTTTCTGGTTACTGGCAGAAAAATAAATACAAGTACAGATACCTTAAAAAAAATCGACTTAAGTACAGTAACAAAGTACTTTTACTAGTTACTTTCCACCTCTGCTAGCTAACTTAAAACTATTAAAAAGAACTACACTAGCTGATTAAAAGGAGATGCTCAAATATCATTGTACATAATTGTATAATAAAAGCTATCAACAAATATTTATTTATATATTTACACATATATTTTAGATTTAATATTTCTTCTCTTTTCTATCATTTACATTGTACTAC
>CM035783.1:53963236-53985736 GCA_020466265.1 Siphamia tubifer
GCGACTGAAGAGACAGAAGACGAGCGTCCAACTGCAGAGAAAAGGAAAACTTCTGAAAATACCAGGAGTTGTATTTGAAATATAGATTCATCGTGACAGGTGATTCCCACAGACCAAGCCCGCTCTGGATCATTTGCAGCGACCAATATAAACAATCCAAGCTCTAGCGCCCCCTGCCTGGACTTCGCTACTTCCCAGGGCCGTAGACGCACTGTGGTTCCTGCGGACGCGAAGCCTCAGGAGGGACGGGAGTGGGAACCAGCAACCCACCTGTCCCACCTGTCCCACCTGGAGACACAGGAGTGTAATGCACACATGATTCAGAGGGTCTCCCAGAAACCCCACAACCCCCCTGCAATGAAAGGGAGGCTGAGGTGGGATCCTGGCCCTGGGGCACGCGGGCAGCAAAGTCAACAGACACTAATGGTGATGTTCAAAACCAGAGGTGGACAGACGAACACACACACACACACACACACACACACACACACACACACACACACACGGCTCCTCTGCCAGAGTTCTGGGAGCCTGAAGGTTCTGTTCCGGATCTTAGCTGTTCCTATCATTGTGCTCTTTTGGACACACATCTCTGACGTTGTTCCTAGTATCTGCTGGAGTCAATATTATCTTTATCATAATGTTAGAATATCACAGATCACAACTTTTGCTCATATACAGCCCAACTGTTTTACCCTCTGTATGTATTTGGCTGTAGCTGACCACAGAGCTACCTCCTCATGGTTATAGGATATCCCATAATGCACTGCACATTACATTATTGAACTGTAAATTTGAATAAAGTCCGGTAAGATTTGATTGTAAAGTTACAACCATTTCTTACAGCGTACCTATACAACACCACTGTTCACATATAGCTTTGTAGAAATGTCTGGCATTTAAGAGACGTTACAGGACTGTGTAATCCTATTTCCTCTGACAGGAAATCCTCACTGACATTCTTCACAGACCCTCAGTATCAAAGGTTCAATCTGTGGCCGAGTAGGTTAAAGCTTAAGGACACTGTAGCGGCGCATTACTACATTTAGTCTCATGAGGATTATTTCAATTAGAGCTGCACAATATATTGTCTGAGCATGGACATTGCGGTGCAGGTGTGAAACAATAGTCACATGACGGGTTCTGTTAATGTAGGAGTCGAATGACCTCAACATTTTCTAATCCAATTTTAATAGGTTGAATTGACATGATGTCACATTGTTGTGTGTCATTAAAGCAGTGGTTCAGTCACAGCAGTATTTGTAGCTTTAGCCTTAAATACATTATATGGGTCGAAATGATTGAATATGAAGTTTATGCTTAAAATCTGAAATAAAATGTCTCCTGAACACTTGTAACCTTTTAAGGAGAAAAATTTCTGACTGACAATAATTAAGTCTAAGTCAAGCATTTTTAATAAACTTTAAGACAAACATAAAATGTTAATTGATGAAATTTGACCCAAGTGCAATGTTCCCTCTAATTTTTTTCAGCACTGAGCAAAATGAAATGTGTCTGAGTGGCATCCTTCAGTACTATGAGCAGGGTTCGAGAACTGTGGGTCAACAGTATGCGATCAACATAATGGATACCATAGTCTAATTAATCATCATGCTAATAATCACATCGGCAACATGTCTTAATTTAGGCTATATTTATTGACATGTGGTTTAGAACAGGGATTGTGTTCACTATTGAAATTTTAACAGTATGGGCTGGTTTAAACAACTTTGCAACAGTTATTTGTGAACTTTGGTATATCTATAGGACTTTTTTTTAACATTTATTAGGTAGGCCATTGTGTTCACAATTTTAACAGTAGGCCTATGGGCTGGTTTAAACAACTTTGGAACAGTTCTACTTTGGTAGATTAATAGAACTTTGTTAAAGTGACTTTTGTTAAACTTTATACAGTCCAAGATGTGAGCCTATGTGACTCATTTGCAGGAAGACCTCTGTCAGAAAAGAAGCCTGAAAACAAACCAAAAGAGTAACATCCAATTAGCCAATTGCACAAAATATCAAGATTTTAAACTTTTTCTAAATTACATTTTTTAAAATCATAATACACTGAATTACATAATTAAGATGAATTATTGTTATGATTAAGATACTGCTGTCAGGCAAGCAAGATGCTTATATTTGGTTACTGTCCTAGGCTAATTATAAATACTAATTATAGGCTAAAATGGGCTGAATAATTCCAGCAAAGACAGTCTTGTGATGAACCTCATCTTTCTCACGAAACTTTATGCACAGCACAAACATCTTATGCACAGTAATGTCGGTGCTTTCATCTGCTATCAGTGTGTGAAAACGGGCTTCTCGTACACTGTTCATGATTTTACTCTGAACAACGGCATTAATGGATTCAACAAATTCGAATGCGTAATTCTTGCTTCTCCAGCTGTCGGGTAAGTCCAAGTATTTTGCCATGTGATTGTGGATATCTTGAACTGATAACATGGATGCATTTATATTAATGGCAAGAAGCACATTGTCAATTAGCGTCTTTATTTGCTCAGGATTTGACCTGGTTTTCTTAAGTCTCTCCTCTCGCGCTTCATCAGATTCATGAAGCAGCTGACTGATGGACGGTGCATGCTTCTGACTATACAACATTGACACAGCATCAGAGTGAACTTTTTGTGTCAAATGACGCTTCAAGTAGTCGAGTTTCCACTCTGTCCATG
This sequence comes from Siphamia tubifer, assembly GCA_020466265.1. Classification (NCBI taxonomy): domain Eukaryota; kingdom Metazoa; phylum Chordata; class Actinopteri; order Kurtiformes; family Apogonidae; genus Siphamia; species Siphamia tubifer. The sequence goes on from CM035783.1 coordinate 53,965,930, forward strand.
TTTTACCTGTTGCGAAATCTCCTTTCACTTTAGCTTCCATGCAGATTTTACAGACGACCCCGCTGGCCTGGTCATACATAAATATATCAGACAGCTTTACTGCCCTACCTGGACCATCACTAGTGTCAGTTTTCACAATTTCGTCAAGCCACTCATGTTTAAATGTAGAGCTAACCTTTTTCTTTGGAGGTTGTAACGCCTTCTTTCTAGTAGCCATTGTTGCTGGTCATCGCGTATTCACATATTTAGCAGAGCGCAAGGTAAACGAACGCTTTGGTTAGGCCTACTTGTAATTGGCTGCCTTGACAACAAATAGAAATTGAGTATGAGACGGCTCCACTACATTCAGATGGGCATTCTGATTGCCAGTCTTGTAGTGTCTTATTACTATTTTTAATATCAGTGTATTAAAAAATAAATAAATAAATAAAAAAATGCGCGGCCTGAAAAATCATGTGCATGGCAGGTCCGAGAGACCTGCACGGCCGCTCACGCGCGCAGCTTAGAGGGAACATTGCCCAAGTGACTGGTTTTGTGCTGGAGGGTCACATGGTCAGATGAGGGGCAGGAAGTGAAGTAGCTTGACGAAGCTGAGTGAGTTTTCCGTTGGGAAAATATCGATGTTTCATGTAGTTTACGGCTGCGGCAATCGTTCTAACCCAGAGAAGGAAAAGCCATTTTTTTAGAGTACCAAAGATTGTTATTCACAAAAGATGAGAAATGGAAAAAACTCACAGAAAAACTCTGTAAAATAAATTGATTTGAAATGCACGTTTGCGGTCAGAAGGAGCAGAGTCTGCTAATGCTAATGCTAATGCTAATACCTGTGTCTGCAGCAACCACTTGGTCAGAGGTTTGTTCCAAAGCTAACTTTTTTTATGGATGTTCTATATATCATTAGGTTGTTGTTAAATGTTCATTTACACTGTTGTAATATGGTTTAAATAGACACTAGAGATGAGCTACATGTTTGTTGACAGTTGCTACTGCTAGTGGCTAGCAGCAATTAATGTAAACAAACATGCAATACATCTTGATGTTGCATCTTTACAAACAAAACACTCACTCTAGTGAAGACCAAACCATAATTATCACTGAGCCTTTTGGTACCGAGGTTGTGGACCCACCCACTGACACAAAAGTTCTATGTCTCCAAACTTTTCTCGTCTAGTACAATTAAAAATCTAAACTGCTCAGACACACTCATTCTGCACAAAATAACAGTCAACAGGAACATTTTCACGTCTTTTCAAATGTGTTCCAGTCCATCTGCTGCTGGTGCAGTCAGACGTCTGCAGGAGCAGGTCGTCAGTAATATCCACAGCACAGACGCTTTGACTTTTGTCCAAAAGATTCATTTTCATCAGATTCAGGTCATTTTTAACTAACTGCCCTTTCGTTAGCTGTTACAAGACAGTGTGCGCCACTACTTACTGCTCGTCTACTGGCCGTTGGAGGTAAGTCCTCTCGTCCGCCCATGCCGTTGGGATTTCCAAACGGAGATCCTCTTCCGCCAGATGTGCAGATACATTTCCTATTTTACCCATAGGTGGGGCTACTATTTATCCCATAGCTGGGGACTTGGTTCATGGGTACCAGGGCGTGTCCACACACCAGTGGGCCTGCGTACCGCATGTCTGGGGGCCAAGTCTCCTCCGAGTCCTTAGTAGTGTCAGCCTGGGGCCGTGAGGTGCCCAGTTACCATGCATCACCAATGTGGAGGTACGACATAAGGCTTGAAGTTGGAGAGGCTATTGTACTGGCAGGAGAGACTTACGCACTCGGCTCCCTTTTTCGCTACTGGAGCTAGCCAGCGGTGAGAGCTGAAAGCGAGAAGAGTGAAGCACTCGACTAACTATGCAAACATACTAGACGCGTCACAGCATTCCCGAGGGAACTCGACATGATGATGATGATGATGATGATGATGATTAACTAACTGTATGTATCTGTGTTTGGACACTGGATCCAAATCCGTACAACAAACACTCTCATCAATGGTTTCCTCCATAGCGACAGTCTCCATGGTTACTTCCTGCCCTCCAGCTGAAATCACCCAAAACCAAAAAAATCACCCGAAAACAACAAGAGAAAAATCACCCAAAACCAAAGCACAGTCTGAAAAGAAAAGTAACAACAGTTATGTGCAATTATTTCTGTCTTTTATTTTGTTTTATTTTTTATTAAATTTTTTCGGCTACAGGAGGATGTTCAGTGCAGACACCACACAGCTGTTATTTACTCCTGAGGATTTTTTCATATTGCAATATATATATGACAGTCATTTTTTTCTAATATCAGACAGTCTTCATTCAAATACTGTCCTCAGGTTGGGTGTGTTTTTAAAAAGGACAGTTTCAGCTGAATGTTGTCTGTTTAATGAAAAATATCATGAAAATGTGATCCAGGCTTTTTCATGCACACTAGTGTTAAGAGACAGTTTAGGATTAACCGTAGCATGTGAGGACAGGATTAATACGCCACAGTTTTGGACATTTTGTAACAGGTGGTAAATCATAAAACATGCAGCGACATGTCGTGTACATCTACAGCAGACTCACATATTTATACATGTTTACAAAGAGTTCAGGTTTGACATTTAAAGCAATAACTATTTATAAAAACAGAAAAAATGAGCACAAAACCCATATTGTGACTCAGTTCCTGTTTCATGTGTCCATCGTGGTTTCAACATTTGATTTGGTTCCTCTTTCTGTAACCTTTTAATCTTGTCATAACATTTTTTCCAGATTAATGGTGACAGCCCTAATAAATATATAACAATAGAATATATATATATATATATATATATATATATTTAAGTGTAATTCAGGTAAATCATATCCTTATGTCAACTATCAATAAATAAAATGAATACAAAATAAAAATAAAAATTCCTACTTTAAATGTTACAAAAAAAAGGCTAAAATACAAATAAAAATCTAAACTTCTCAGACATTCTGTACAATATAAACTCACTGAACAGAAACATGACATAATCACATCATCCAAACAGAGTCCATGTCTTTTCAAATGTGTTCCAGATGCAGCCATATTTTTGAAATGCAAAATTGATTTTTCCACAAATATTTCTCACACACAAACACACTCATACACACATAACTCCCCCTCCCCCCACCGGGCAAACTCACCGCATCGACAAAACACTGCAAACACAAGAAAGACACTGCAACAACTAAAGACACATAAAACAAATAAAACAACACAAGTGAAAGTGGAAAAGAAAAATGCTGCAATAACAGAAACCAAGCAGAAGTAAAAGCATCTTTCTACTGTTTGTAGTGTTTTGTTGATGCGCCCCCGTCGACCACCGTTACTATGTCTGTCTATAATATGTGGAACGTCTGCTTTAGTGGTGGTGCCACATTGAAGGCAGCGGCTCGCACTAGGTTTTTTTTTTTTTTTTAGAAGAACCGTGCAACATAACCTTGTTTGTTGTGACATGATGAAAATTAAATGAAAATAACGTGTCATTCATTCATTTAAATGAGAATAAACAGATAAATAAAACATAGAAAACAATATAAAAAGTTTGCTTAAGGAGCGCTACCTGGACTCAAAATAAGTAATAACAATTAGAGGTGCTCTATTGGATAGGAAAATAGCAAAAAGAAAGAAAAATTCCAAGGCACTCTCTTATAAGTGAAGAATAAAAAGCATTTATTAAACTGGCTTGGTTACAAAAACCTATAAAATCATATAAAAACATATAAAAACCCCAACGCGTTTCGGCATAAATGGCCTTCATCAGGGAGTCAAGAAAAACAATAGATAAAAACAATAGAAAACAATATATAAAAAGTAATTTATTCAATTGTCCTCATGAAGGTCCATAAATTCAACGCTCCTCTGAATCTAAAAAGTGTCCAATCATCAGACGGGTCCAGGTGACTCTTTAAGGTCACCTTTGATCTACAGCAGGTGTACGTCAGCCAGGCTTAAATGATCCTTACTTGTCCTTTATCCTTCGCTGATGGCTTAACGTCGGCCCATTTCTTATCGGCACACGCTCAGTTCCTTTCGGTGCAGCTCTGACTGACGAGGCATGACACCAGAAAACTGAAACCCATCCTGATTGGATCAAGACAGTACGTACCAACAGTCAGCAGGCTCTACTTAAACACTGAGCAGATACCAGTCTGCTGCACGGAAACTAAAATAAACCAAAAACAGAACGTGTTGTGGATTTGACTCAGGGCTGCCACAAACTGAGTACAATTAAATTAATTTATTGCATTGTAAGTGTACTTTAAGCCTTTATACTTAGTGGTCACTGCAGTGGACAGCTGTTCAAACATGTTCTTTTATATTTATGGATTTAGTCGTTTCAGTTTCATATCTGCAGAGTGGATGTTTATGGATTATCCCATACACTGGACATTTGCTTTTCTAGATAAATATGTTCTATAGTTACATGTTTTCATTGTAATAAATAAAATAGGAATCCATGTGGAGCAGGACAACTTCGCAAAAGACATGAAATCTGTGATGTTGTTAAATCCCAAATACATGATCAGTCATTATGTTAAATCGTCAATACTTGTTGAAAACAGCAACTTTCTGCTGTGATGATGTGAAAATTCAATATGGTGTCAGACCACAAGTAGGGAGTCCATTCAGCTGAAAGTCAGTTTGTTTCATCCTTGTACGAGTCTCTTTCTACAACACACACACACACACACACACACACACACACACACACACACACACACACACACACACACACACACACACACACACACACAAATCTCTGATTCATAAAGTTAATAAATAAATAGAAAAGCTTGTTATTAGATTGTAATTAACTATTTTTTTCTTCATCTTCCCGACACCCAGCATTGCATTTTTGTCTTTTGTAGGGGACAAAGGGGCGGCTGTGGCTCAGTTGGTAGAGCAGGTCGTCCATCGGCCTTGGACCCAAATCTATCTTAGACCTGCTGGTTCCCTATGAAGCATCCAGAGCCCTGAGGTCATAGGTCAGTCATGTCCAAACTCCACAAAGGGCCGGTGTAGCGGCAGGTTTTTGTTCCAACCAACCAAGAGTTCACACTTTGACCAATAGACTCTGAAGACTGAGGTCAGTTTATTAATTGAGTCCAGTCTCTGCGGAGGGTGGTGAGGACGGCGGAGAAGATCATCGGGGCCCCGCTCCCCACAATTCAGGACATAGCAGAGAGCCGCTGCATATCCAGAGCCCACCGGATCCTCTCTGACCCCACTCATCCCCAGCACAGACTGTTCATTCGCATGGCATCTGGCAGAAGGTTCCGCAGCATCTGCTGCAGAACGGACAGATTCAGGAATAGTTACTTCCCCCTGGCCACCAGACTGCTGAATGACAAATAACAACCCCCCACACACACATTCATCTACCTCATGGACAATATACTCTCAGTGCACTTATCCATAAAATGGACAGAAATCTACCTCCTGGTTGTGAAACGACCCCCCCCCTAGCTGCTAAAATTTTTTTTTATATTTGCACTACTTACTCTGTTTATTGCACTATTCATTCTGTTTACTCTGTTCCTTAGATGCTTTTTACTTATTTATTTAGTATGTGTGCCCCGGAAGACAAGCAACGATGTCTCGTTGCCAAAAATCCCACTGTTGTGTGTATTCTTGTGCAATGACAATAAAGGAAGTCTAAGTCTAAGTCTTTGTTCTGCTGCTGTTGGAACAGAACCCTGCAGCCACATGGACATGCCTGACCTATGACCTCAGGGACAGCTTTACTGTGTGTTCCCAAACTCAGAACCAAACAAAGTTTGTCATCATTCAGGTGTTCTGCTCCTCACCTGTGGAACAAACTACCTGAGGTCTGACAAAAACTGTCAGTTCATTTAAACCAAACTGAAAACATGACTGTTCACTGGAGCTTTGACTGACATTATTGTCTTTTAAATGTTTTTGTCTCAATGCATTTTAACAATGGTTTTCATTTAAATATTTATGTAAAGCACTTTGAATTGTCCTGTACACAAAATATGATATACAAAAACATTAGCCTTACCTATTGTACAATAACACTTCATATAATTTCATATTTCTTGTCAACATTTAACTTTATTTTTATTACAAAAACATGGTGGGCCACTGATGAGCTTTACTAGTTGTCCTACCACCAGGCTGGGACACCCTGCCTGTTATGAACATCTATATGATCAGTAAATTAAACCCTGGAAAATAGCTTATTTTCACTGGAAAATTGAAAAAATATGGAAGATTATTTCATAACAAATGTAAGAAATGTTTAATGTAAGAGAAAAAATCATTTGGGAAGTACCACAAAAGTAGCATTGGGTCATTATGGGTTAACTGTATTTTAACAAGTAAAATACAGTTTAAAGTCAAAGTTATGAGATAAAAAGATAAAATTATGAGTTGGTAGAGCGTGTTGTCCAGTAACTGAAGGGATGGTGGTTTGAATCCCGCTCTGTCCTAGTCTGTCCGTTGTGTCCTTGGGCAAAGACACTTCACCCTCCTGCCTCCACTGTCACTCACACTGGTGTATGAATGTTTGGTGGTGGTCAGAGGGACTGTGGGTCACAATGTCTGCCCCAAGACAACTGTGGATACATATGTAGTTTACCACCACCAGAGGCTGCATGTGAGAGTGAATGAATAATACGTCACTAATGTAAAACGCTTTGAGTGGACAAAAAAAATGCTATATAAACCTAATCCATTATTATTATTATTATTATTATTATTATTATTATTATTATTATTATTATTATTATTATTATTATTATTATTATTATTATTATTATGTAACACATAAAACATGTACAGAACAAATCATCAAGAACCCCCTCAATACTAAATAAAGCTAATTATTCAAATCGATTCAAATTCCCTACATATTCTTTACTGTTCACTTGTACGACTGTACATAAGTTACTGTGCAAAAGTCTGGAGCAACAACTATAAAAATACAACAACAAAAAAATCACTGGTCATTCTACAGAAAAACCCCCAATAAGAATCATTTACAAGGTCAGATTTCTAGAACATACTATTTCATTATTATTGTTATTCAAAGAAATGTAAGAAAATTCATGGTTATTACAGAACTGCAAAAATACAAAACTATTTCTTATCACCAAGAATTCAATTTCTATTTAGAGAGCGAGGTGGTTATCATTATGAACTGAGGGGAATGTTTAATTTCAGGGTTCAGAAGACACTCACAATACTGAAACGTTTTTGTATTTCATGGTGTAGGGTTAAATTACGGAATGAGTTAAATAAAGATTTATGTGTGGAGATAAAATAAAATTTTATAAAATGTACAAGAGTAAGATTTTTTTCAAATATAAGAAAAACAATTTTGGAGTTTAATTGAAAGGTTACCGTTATTTCACATCAGGAAGCAAAGCATTATTATTATTAGAATTATATTATTGTCATAATAATAATAATTATTATTATTCCTTAATTGATGAAGAAGGGGGCGGGACTTGATATGTTTTACATCCTCCCATTACCTTTTCAATGTGTCATTTTATTATTTACTATTTATTTTTCTTCTTCGGATGTTTGTTTTCTTTTCTCTATTACACATTGGAAATAAACTAAACTGAACTAACATATTTTCCACTATAAGGTGCACTGGACTATAAGGTGCATTCAGTGAAGTCAAAATTATGAGATACAAAGTCAAAATTCCCAGTCACTAAACACAACCAGAATTAATTCATATACAAGACACTCTGGATTATAAGGTGCACTGTCGTTTTTGGAGAAAATGTAAGTCTTTTAAGTGCGTCTTATAGTCCAGAAAATATGTTAATTGTATTTTAAACTGTTCAAGCACATTGTGACTCTTGTCTGTGAAAATTGTTCTATAAATACAAATGTTTTTCTTCCTTATTGATGATATTACCACTCTCACATCCTACACAAATGAAAAGTGTTTCAGTATATACTGGCTTAGACCAGCAACAGGATGCAGGGAAAAAAATAGAAAGCTGCGTGTTGTGGGTCTGCACTTTGCTTTGCCTTACCCCCAGGTTGAACTGTCATTGGTCGGCTGAGTTGATCCAGATTGCCGTCGCTGCCAATCTGCTGTCATCCAGACTAATCCTCTGTTGGCAGGCCAGGTGGTTCTATACAACGGACAAAATAGCAGCAACTGTCAAAGGGTTGACCGCTCCTGTCCTTCAGCAGACAGTCGAGCACATCAGCCACTTACACATATACAAGCGTTTCACATGCATGTACTGGCCACAACAATAGTCCTTACAGACATTTATTTACACATCTAATTTAATGCGGTGGTATGGCCAAACACTTATATTCTGGTATAATTGGAGACAGCGGCAGTATATGGTATATATCACAGTATAGTACTTTTGTAGGCTACTATAGATAAATAATAAATCTAGCATAAATGACAGCAGAACAGTTTGTTAGTGGTCATAACTGTAAGTGCAGTCTTTCTTCATATTCATAGCACAACACATCTCAATGCTAACAATCACTGTAGCATAGAGGTAAGATCTTTAGCCCGCCCCAAGCCAGCCCGAAATTTGAGTCAGGTCGGGCCTAAAATGTCAATCATTATGTTCGGGTCGGGCTCTGGCTTCTCTCTCGCTGACTGTTTTTTTTTCTCTGCGTAATTAAGAGAGTGCGCATGAAGATCTCACTTTCACCTTCATTGTCTGGCCTCTTATTCTGTGTTCCAGTGTTATTTTGTTGTATAAATGCATTTATCATGATAATACAAATATGTAGATTATTTTAATCTTAAAAAATCTTGGGATTTTTCTGCCAAAAATACTATGGGATAAATTGAAATTTCGGGTTCGCTTCGGGCTCGGGCCTGCGAATCAAGTTAATTGGTCGGGCTTTAATGCCTGTGGACCTGGGTCAGGTGGGTCTGGGTTTTTTAGGCCCAATCTTACCTCTACTGTAGCATCACTTAGCATGCTAACGTTAGCTAAATCACTAACAAAATTGTTTGTATCTCTGAACATTTTAGTTCAGTCAGATACCATGACTAACAGTAACTCACCTGGATATAGTAACATACAGTTATTAAGGCTGGTGCAGTGTGTTAAAGTTAAGGCAGTGTTAACATTTAGAACAATTATTTTATTGTCATCATAAACTCTATGGCTGTCATGACTTTAGCTGTTAGCTTGTTAGCTCGCTTTTCAGACACCCTGTAAATTAAATTGTAGAGTCCTGAATATACATATGTTGTCATCACATACCATTATAACCAACAGTACACTACATAAACTATATATTTTATATTTGTAGATTATTTAAACCAAATGATTCTGCTAACAACATCTAGGAAGACTGTGGTGCTAGCTGCTAATGCCAACACAACATCTAGGAAGACTGTGGTGCTAGCTGCTAATGCTAACACAACATCTAGGAAGACTGTGGTGCTAGCTGCTAATGCTAACACAACATCTAGGAAGACGGTGGTGCTAGCTGCTAACGCTAACACAACATCTAGGAAGACGGTGGTGCTAGCTGCTAATGCTAACACAACATCTAGGAAGACTGTGGTGCTAGCTGCTAATGCTAGCACAACATCTAGGAAGACTGTGGTGCTAGCTGCTAATGCTAACACAACATCTAGGAAGATGGTGGTGCTAGCTGCTAATGCTAACTCAACATCTAGGAAGACTGTGGTGCTAGCTGCTAATGCTAGCACAACATCTAGGAAGACTGTGGTGCTAGCTGCTAATGCTAACACAACATCTAGGAAGATGGTGGTGCTAGCTGCTAATGCTAACTCAACATCTAGGAAGACTGTGGTGCTAGCTGCTAATGCTAGCACAACATCTAGGAAGACTGTGGTGCTAGCTGCTAATGCTAACACAACATCTAGGAAGATGGTGGTGCTAGCTGCTAATGCTAACACAACATCTAGGAAGACTGTGGTGGTAGCTGTTTCGTAGAGGCAGCAGGCAGTTGTTCTAAACTTTACATTAGTGCCATCTACAGGATGGACGGTACACTGAATAAAGTAAAACATTAAATCAACTTAAAAATTCTTCTACACATAAAAACATCTAGTTCAGTGAATCACTCAAAGAAATTTATTTAAAAAATATTTAAAATAGATGTAGATAAGTGTCATCTATGTAACAAATGTTGAAACGACAAAATGTGACAAAATCCAAAACTTATGGCAAACTTTACATGACTGGTTAACATCAAGTTCTATAAAAACAGATTTTCTTATTTTCTCAAAATACCCTATTGGGAATAACATTAGAAAATACACAGTAGGAATTTCTTATAATAACTTAATTCTCATTACTAAATTGTACATGTTCACAAATGGCAGCAAGTCCAGAGCGAAGAGGGAAACGGAACCGAGTGACCCAGCTCAGACTCAGCTCGTGCTTGCTCCGCCCTCCTCCCCCACCGATCCAAAATGTTTCACGGTGACACCCGGGGGGCTGCAGGAGAGTAGAAACCACGGCCCCCAGCTGACCGAGCCCTCATGTCTACGACTATAATTTCACTTACCTAATAAACCTAATAACATCCTTCTAGAACAGTCTGCAGTCAATAGCAGAGGGAGTCATATTTGTCCAATGAGTGCATGAAAAATGTCCCAACATGAATGAACATAAACACAACCAACATGTTCAGTTCAGTGAAACCAAACAGCAGAAGTGTTTTTTTAATTTAACCTTTATTTACCCACTGTGTCCCATTCAGGAGGAGGAGCCAGAGGAGAACATGTAAACTCCACACAGGGAATAGAACCAACAACCTTCTGTCTGTGAGGCACCAGTGTTAGCTACTGCATCACCGTGACAAAGAAAGAATCGATTCTTTTGAAATGAACGACAGGAGCCGAGTCGTGGCTGAGTGGGAGTCGTTCTGTTTTGTCCCCAATGGTGTCAGATTTCACACACGGAAGCTCTACCTTCGCCCCCTACAGCGAGAGAGAGACAGAATCACGCAGAATCCCCTCCCACTGTCGGGCCCTTGCTGTGCTGTGATTGGTCAATCACCATTCCGGGGCGGGAAATAGTCATATGTGAAAACAAACGCTTCTTTACACGTGGGTATTCCCCGCCCTCGAATGTGGATTGACCAATCACAGTGCACCAAGGGTCCGACAGTGGGAGGGGATTCTGCGTCTGTCAACGGCGGGAAGAGGAGAAGTCAGTTCAATCACACAATACAAAATATCGTGATTGTTTGTTCAAAGGAAAGGAAAAAATGGAAAATGAATAGAGTCTGGATCCCCTTTAAATGAGGGGGGGCAAAATGCTGGGGACCCAGTTAAAACCTAAAACACTTAAAAATATATAGCCATCAGTGCTAGCTCTGACAGCACACCTGACACCTGTCAATCAAAATGACAGGCCCCTAATTATGCATAGTTTTAAAATTAAATTATATCTAAACTGATGAGTTATTAAAAAATCACCCCCTTACAGTCGCCATGAATGTAAACTTGAGTTATTAAACCTAATTTATTTTTAACCAGGCTGTGAATAGGTTTATTTTTGCTGTGAAGTAGATGATAGATGATATGGATGGTAACATTTTAAATGTTTAAATTACACACTTTTGAAGAATGAAAGCACTGTTGAAAGAAGAAGATTTGTCAAAATCATCTGTTGAACTAAAGTGAACAATAACACCCAGACAAGTCACGTTCATATCATACAAAACTTACCTTCAAACTTACTAACGTTAATATCTAATCGAATGTACATATGTGATTGATTATATGTTTACTGGTCAAAGGCACGATATAATAAATACACTTTAAAAGTATTACTTATGTCCAGGGTCCAAGTTCATTACACACCTGACTGAGGATGAATGAAAGGACGGATTTTGTCTGTGAAAACACTAGGTGGTTCTGAGCATGCTCAGAAGAGCTTGGTGGTTCTGAGCATGCTCAGAAGAGCTTGGGGGTTCTGAGCATGCTCAGAAGAGCTTGGTGGTTCTGAGCATGCTCAGAAGAGCTTGGGGGTTCTGAGCATGCTCAGAAGAGCTTGGGGGTTCTGAGCATGCTCAGAAGAGCTTGGGGGTTCTGAGCATGCTCAGAAGAGCTTGGGAGCCCAATGTGATGGGATGAACATTTTGCCAGAACACTGTCTCTCTGGAACTGTAGCATCTACCTTTTAACATGGGAGTGTATGAGGATTGACTACCTTTACCTCCAGTCACCTAGTGGAGGATGATTGAACTGCAGTTTTTATCACTTCCAGGTTGTCTTTACTTTTGTCTCACCTTGTAATGTGTAGAGCCCTAGTATAAACTCAACTGAAAATGTAATAAAACCTAATCATTTAATAACTACCAATAATATACTAACTTTACCAATAACATAATGACCTCACCTATAATGTCATTAAAATATCCCGAGTGATATATATATATATATATATATATATATATATATATATATATATATATATATATATATATATATATATATATATATATATATATATATATATATATATATATAAATAAAATATTTACCAGTAATATAATACCTTTGATCTGTTCACAATCACATATGCATTTATTCAAATGACAAAAGAACAAAGTACATGTCTTCAGCAAATCCATTTAATTGTTTGGTTTTTTTTTTTATTCAGTGATGTTTGCAACAGTGAGTTGGTACTGACAGACTCAAACAGATGGTCCATTATGCACGTTCCACTGTTCCTTGATCAGCAGATGAACTGGCATCATGTGAAGGATGCTGATCAGAAGTAAGAGGAAGGTCATGTTATAACACACAGTCTGTACCAGAGGAGTAATGATGATGTTAACGTCATTTGACGACTTCCTAATGAGAGACAGCAACAATAAATAAATAAGAACACAGCTAAAAGAATTAAAATAAGAAAGCAACTAAGTAAAAGTACTTCCTTTACGTACTTAAGTAGATTTTGTAAGTATATGTACTTTACTTGAGTATTTATTTTTCTGGAAACTTTTTACTTTTTACTCCCTACATTTATATAAATATATGTATTTTATACTCTTTACATTTATATAAATATATGTATTTTATACTCTTTACATTTATATAAATATATGTACTTTATACTCTTTACATTGATATAAATATATGTACTTTATACTCTTTACATTTATATAAATATATGTACTTTATACTCTTTACCTTTATATAAATATTTGTACTTTATACTCTTTACATTTATATAAATATATGTACTTTATACTCTTTACATTTATATAAATATGGGTACTTTATACTCTTTACATTTATATAAATATGGGTACTTTATACTCTTTACATTTATATAAATATTTGTACTTTATACTCTTTACATTTATATAAATATATGTACTTTATACTCTTTACATTTATATAAATATATGTACTTTATACTCTTTACATTTATATAAATATATGTACTTTATACTCTTTACTTTTATATAAATATATGTACTTTATACTCTTTACTTTTATATAAATATATGTACTTTATACTCTTTACATTTATATAAATATTTGTACTTTATACTCTTTACATTTATATAAATATATGTACTTTATACTCTTTACCTTTATATAAATATTTGTACTTTATACTCTTTACATTTATATAAATATATGTACTTTATACTCTTTACATTTATATAAATATGGGTACTTTATACTCTTTACATTTATATAAATATGGGTACTTTATACTCTTTACATTTATATAAATATTTGTACTTTATACTCTTTACATTTATATAAATATATGTACTTTATACTCTTTACATTTATATAAATATGGGTACTTTATACTCTTTACATTTATATAAATATATGTACTTTATACTCTTTACATTTATATAAATATATGTACTTTATACTCTTTACATTTATATAAATATGGGTACTTTATACTCTTTACATTTATATAAATATTTGTACTTTATACTCTTTACATTTATATAAATATATGTATTTATACTCTTTACATTGATATAAATATATGTATTTTATACTCTTTACATTTATATAAATACATGTACTTTATACTCTTTACATTTATATAAATATATGTACTTTATACTCTTTACATTTATATAAATATATGTATTTATACTCTTTACATTTATATAAATATTTGTACTTTATACTCTTTACATTTATATAAATATATGTACTTTATACTCTTTACATTTATATAAATATATGTATTTTATACTCTTTACATTTATATAAATATATGTACTTTATACTCTTTACATTTATATAAATATATGTATTTATACTCTTTACATTCTCAGAATACAATCATTACTTTTTCAAACTAGACAAATGTGACAGTATGAAAAAATAAGACATAAATAAGAAATTCTGACTATATCATAATTTGGACTTTTTTCTCAGAATTCTGACTTTTCTCAGAATTTTAACTTTTTAGTCTCACAATAAAAAAAAAAATTTTTATCTCATAATTATGCTTTTTTTATATAAAATAAATGTCCAATTTATGATTTTTTAATTTTTCCTAAATGTTCTGTCCATACTCACCAACTTCAGAACCATGACCCAATAAAATACACCATCTACACACTAACTCACTTTTAAAAGGTTTCATTTTGGATTTTTATTTTTTCCTTCTGAAATAAATATTTCATCCCAAATGTTTTACTTTTTTTTTACTTTATTAAAACTGAGAAGTTGTACTTTTTTACTTTTACTTCAGTAAAGTAGTTGAATCAGTACTTCTACTATTTTTATCAGAGTATTTTTCCACAAAAGTATCTGTACTTCTACTTAAGTACTTTAATCACCTCTGATAGTTTATATACTTTAATGCTGACCCCCCCCCTCCCCATAAACATACACACACATCTGTGAGAGGTGGGATTTTAAAGCATGACTGATAAGGATGAAAAAAAGACAAAGAATCAGAGCTGTTGTTTTTGTTTGTTTGTTTGTTTGTTTTTGTCAGAACATCAGCTGTTTAACTAAACAGACTCAGGTTCACACTGACACTGGATGTGAAGTATATTTGTATAAATGCACTTTTTATGATATTTTTCTTTGGTGGTGTAGCTTGTTATTTTTGGAATGTAGAATATGTGCCGTGACTGAAAAAGGTTGAGAAACACTGAATAACTTTTCAGTGAGATATAAACAACTTATTTTCAGTTCAGTTTTATTTCGATCACATAATAATCATCAAAACATCATTAAAAATTGTGATGGACACAGCCGCGTCCACACCATAAGTCTGCATTTATTCAGTTACATTAGCTTTAAAATACACAAATAAGTTCACACACATTTGTTTATACATTTTTATTTTGATAGGTTATTTTACAGTACACATTACTTCTATTTGGAGTGCACCCATTTAGTTAACTTACGGTACAGTTGGTTGTTTACAGTTACCAGTGTAGAGGAACAGCTGGTGAAGATGGTGATGGCTCCTGGATTCTACTGGTGTCTGGATGAAGAAAGAAGCCACGCCCACACACAGCCTTTATATGGGAGGAGCAGCTAATTGGGGCAGCCCAACTGCTGCCACTTCAGGGGGGTGATTTGAAAGGATCTACTTTAGTTTGGATTAAGTATTTCAGTTTGAATTATTAATTTATTTATCTTTTGAGTTTTAGTAGATTATGTTTATTTTGACTAATGAAGTATTTTTGGTGTTTGTAATATTATTAATTATTGTTTATGTCATTGTGTCACTGTTTGTATTCCCCTCATGTGTTCAGTTGGTCTGATCAGCCAGTATTTATTCCTTTGTGTGTTTGATGATGGGGGCTCAGTTATGTTACTTGTTCTTTTGATTTAAGTCTGGTTGTTTTCTGTTCACAGTTATTTTTGGGCCCAGCCTATGTTTGTTTAAATTGATGGGGTTTTTTTGGGAAAATAAACCCAGTAATTCGTCTGTGTCTCCTCGTTCTTGGTTTGGTCCCTCACAAAAATGATCAACAATTTTTTTTTCTTGTACTGAAAAAGAAGAAGTGAAGTTCTAAACTTCACCCCTTTTACAAACTAATAATCCAATAGTTACTGCATTAACACACTATATACTTTTATGTCCATTTATCATGAACAGAAAACATCTAGAACCATTTATATAAACATTATTTATAAGTTGACCTCATATAATCTGATATGATCAACTATAACTACCTTAGGCAAACTTTTATCCTTAGAAACATGTTTTTAGTTCAGTACCTCCTGACATGGACAAAACATTTGTGTAAGAAAAAAAGGAACAGTGTCTGATTTATTAAATACAAACTTATATCAGTTTTTATCTGATAATTTTGACTTTTTATCTCATAATTTTGACTTTGGATTTTACAATTAGAACTTTGTGTCTTCATCAAATATCCAAATCTTGACCTAAAATAGTTGAAAATGATATTTTACACGACCCTGTATGTCAATCTGTTCAAAAGTTGATATTCCTTCATGTCCACTGGTGTCCAGTTTTAATTTGGGGCTGTAGCATCACTCCAGTAGGTTAAGGTTTTTCAGTCAGATATTATTATATGAGGGTAGGAGAAACCAAAAAAACACCTATAACCTTTGACCCCTGACTCTGTAGATAATATTGACTTTTGTCCCATGTTCCTTAAATGCCGTTTTCAGAGACAGAGGAAGTGTTGTGTTCTAACATGTGTGACCACAGAAGCGTGTGATTAGATTATTAAGCACTGAACAACAACTGTGTTTGTCTTGTTGTGATAGTATTGACGACGTCATTGACCTATGAGACTGTATTGATCAGTTTAAAGGGCGTTAACTGACACATATGGGTCAAAGTAAAACCGTCTATAATCTAACATATAATATACTCTATATGGGGCTGGTATGGAGTGATTTTATACATTGAAACAACATAAAATAAAAAAAAATTATTACAAAAAAAAAGAAAGAACAAAATGCAGACAAATTAGAAAAAGGAAAAAAAAGGAAGAAAAAAAGAAAACAAACAACAAAAAAACTCTATTTGTTGCCTACTTTCCTATCTGCTCATTTGTTTTTTGTATATATGTCTATGTTTAGTACTTCAGTTATTGATTATTGGTATTGTTATTTTATTATTATCATCATTTTTGTACTATGCACTATATTACTATAAGATGAATTTAGGTTATTGGGGAAGTGAAGAAGGGGTAGAATTAAATAAACTTATGCTTCATCCTACTCCTTTTCGGACATGTCATTGTTATTATTATTATTATTATTATTGTTGTATTGATTATTGTTGCACTTTGCACATGTTCGAAATAAATCATTAAAATCAAATCAAATCAAATCAACATACAATAATGGAAAAAAAAAAAAAGATTAGATCCCTCTAGTTTTATTACATTATTAATATTACATTTATTTTAATGACTGGTACAATGACAGCAGAGGTGAAAAGTACTGCAGTAAAAGTACTTCATTAATGTACTTAAGTAGATTTTTTAGGTATCTGTACTTTACTGGAGTATTTATTCTGCTGGAAACTTTTTACTTTTACTCCCTACATTTGTATGTCCACGTGTCCACGTGTCCACGATGTGTCCTTGGACAAAGACTCTGAACCCAGTCTTAGTCCCCAGTAGAACTGACAGAACCTTAGAATACTACGTTAATAAGTAATGTTTTAATTGAATTATACTTTAATAAGCATCTACATTTAACTTCTGGAAACTTTGATTTTTTAAGTTTCATCAACTTCAAGTTAATTAAGGCAATCGATTCTTATTCAGGTTTACAGTGTGTCCAGAAATGTCCAGGTCCAGGTCCAGGTCCAGGTCCAGGTCCAGGTCCAGGTCCAGGTCCAGGTCCCCCAGAGTCCTAAAGAGGTCCATGTGGTTAGTTAAAACCCTTTGAAACCTGTGCAGTTATGATTTCGTGGTGTCTGAAAATAGCTTCAGACTTAAAGGGCGACAGTCAAACAGATGTTTTTTTTTAAATATAATTATTATGAAAAAAAAAACTTCATTATGAATTATTTTAATTATGAACATTGACATGAGAATTCAAGGGGAAAAAAAGGCAGAAATATGTAGAAAAAGTCATAATTTTGAGGAAAGAAAATTCTGAAAAAGGCAGATTTCTGACTTTAAAATCAGAATTAACCCGTTAAACTCCCAAAGGTCCACATATTGGCTGGAAGTCGTTGCTCACAAATGTTGATCTAACCCAAACCTGTCGCACATGTCACATGACCTAATGTAGTTTAACACACATTATCTCACTGTCAGATCAAATATCCACAGCAGGTATAATCACTCATTGATTTAAAATCCAAATGTCAAACAGCTGATCTGAACCTTAATGTCTCATAATTATCCACAGAGGAACCATATTCTAACAAAAACATCTGAAACTAACTAAAAACATTGTCCATATGAAGTGGAAACACATTAAAACATGAATAAATATCCACAAATGTTTTGTCTATTACATCATTTAACAGGAACTGCCTCTAATGTCCCAGTTTATGTGAATATTTTCATTTATAGTATAATTAAACACCAACTGCATGTTATTAAAATGGTTCAACAACAACATTTTATTGACTTTATTAAGATTTTTAGGTGAAATTTAAAGGGTTAAAGTCAGAATGAACAAGTGTCTATTAAAGAATAAGCTTCATTCTATACTAGAAGTAAAAAGTGTTGAGCAAACAGTTAAATTTTTATGAATATTTAAAATAAATCTTACATTTAGAATGGGTCACAGCTGACACAGCAGAGGTTAAAGGGGGTCATGGGTCATTTGGTGAACTTTTAAATGGGGATGAATATTCGTCCTTCATTTGTGCTCAGAGACTCTAAAGACGTCACTGAGGAATTTATCACCTTCATCTGTGAATAAACTGATGATGGATTAACGCTCACTGGACCAGGGAAAGGTTCTGTCTTTGAACATTTAGGCAGCGAGAAAGACGTGGATTTCTGAGTTCCTCTTCCCTGAACGTCGCCAAGGACGGTGACTGTGACTCTGATCACGTCTTATTTTGTCGACCCCAAGAAACCTGCCGGGACTACTTTGGCTTTGACCAAAACTGGACCAGAACTGGGCTCACAGGACGTTGTGGGGGGTAAGTCACTGTGGGTGTACCAGAGTAAAGGGGCGGAGTCAGAAGAGTGGGGTGGAATCAGTATGGGTGCACCATAGTAAAGGGGTGGAGTCAGAAAATCAGGGCGGAGTTACTGTAGGTGCACCATAGTAAAGGGGCGGAGTCAGAATAGAGGGGCGGAGTCAGTGTGGGTGCACCAGAGTAAAGACACTGATGACAAACACATTCATCTGAAAAATACTGAACTGTCCCTTTAAATACAGTTTATGTTGGTCACTTAGGACCCAATAAGACAGAGAACTGTAATAGTGGCAGAGAACAACACACACACACACACAGTTGTTTTTTCCTTGTGTGTGTGTATATATATATATATATATATATATATATATATATATATATATATATATATCAGCTGAATTCACATCTGTTTTTTTCAGCACTTTCTAAAACAACACTTCCACAAATGTATTTTCTAAATCTGATCATTCGTTCATTCATTTTTCAAAATAAAACACAAAAAGACAAATAACTTATTTCTTCATAATTTGTTCCCAAAACCAAAATGAAAAAACTGATAATTATGTGGTTTTTCAGTTTTCCTTTTTGTGTTTCAATGAATAATAAAACTAGAAAAGCACTCTGAGAGTGCAGACCTCCGCCATGTTAGACCCCCCACCCCCACCCCCATGACCCCAAAATTAAATCAGTTCTTCCTGTTCACATTTCCAACATATCCTGAAAGTTTCATCAAAATC
>CM035783.1:53990736-54138236 GCA_020466265.1 Siphamia tubifer
GGAAATTTTAGGGTTAGGGGGAGAAATGGGACAGGGCCTTTATCTTATACAATTATGCCTTTTAATCTCACAATTTGGACTTTCTATCTTATAATTTGGACTTTTTATTTCATAATTAATTTTTTTTGGTCAACAGATCTGAAAAATCTAATTTTAAGATAAAATTTATTTATTTTTTGCTTAATTCAAGAAAAAAAAATCTGCCAATGGATCAAATGGTAAGAATCTTTCAAATCCAGATCTATTATTTAAGAATCTCTTCTTATATCTGACTGAAAAGTTCCTCTTTAGGTGGTTGTGGTTATTTTACATGTGAATAGATATTTGGATTAAAGATGTAAGATGGTAAGATGTTGTTATTATTATTTTTTTTACAGTGTAATGGTAATAAATCAGAAATATAAGCGTGTTTTTACCATCTGTTGGATCGTTGGCTGTAGTCGATCTGGGCTTTGACATTTCCTGCGTGGTCATGATTCCCAGCGACCACATACCAGGGGATGTTCAGAGACTTTGCCGTGTACACAGCCTCAAATGTGCCCTGAGTGGACGAGTCAACACAACAACTTATTACTTTCATCTTATGTCAAACACTGGGAAAAAACTGTAGTAGAAAAACTGTTATACAAGACATTTTTGCTTGAATTAAGAAAAAAATAAATGAATAAAAATAAAAATCTAACAATGGACCAAGTAAAAATTATCTTTGTAAGATGAGTTAAAATAAAGTTTTTATAATCAGTTTTTAAATAGTGACTCATCAGTAACACTGGGTCCTTATGGGTTCATGGAGCTTGTTTTATGAGGTCATTTCTTATTTTAATTGTTCACACTGTAAAAATCTAAATTTTACAAAGTGTATTTTTCTCAATAACCAACAAACCAACCCACGGGTACTAATAAAGTATCTTAAACCCAGATCATTTTCACTTGTTCCACTGACAGATTTGTTGCTTGAATCTAGAATCATAACTTTGGCCTTTAATCTCATCATTTTAACTTTTTATCTCATAATTATGACTTTTTATGTCCTAATTATGGTGTTTTATCTCATTCTTATGGGTTTAGATGTATTTTAACCATGAATATTTTTATCCTATAATTCTGACTTTTTATATCATATTTATGGCTATTTTTAAATATCATAATTATGTATATTTATCCCATAATTGTAACTTTTCATCTCATAGTTATGTATTTTTATCTCATAATTATGGGTTTTATCTAGTAATTACACTTTTTATCTAACAATTTTGAAATTTTTATCTCAAAATTAAGGCTTTTTGGCTGATAATTTTGACTTTTATTTGGACAATAGATCTTACTTTAAGAAATATTCCATGTTATTTATATATATTTTTTATTTGCTTAATTGAAGGGAAAAAAATCTGCCAGTGGTACAAATGAAAATCAGTTCTAATATCTGATTGAAAACTTCTTGATGTGATTCTGTCTTATTTTAAGTGTGATGAGATATGAGACTAGAAGTGAGACAGTTTTTTTGCAGTGCGCTGAGCATGTTGACAGTTTTATGGTGAACTCGTCTCACCTTGAAGCGAGGAGAATCCACGCTCTTGACGCCTTTATAGTAGAAGTTGTCTCCCAGCGCCAGAAGGAAGTCCGCTCCTAACTGTTCTGCTACTTTACCCATTTCCTGCGCTGTGGCCTTCTGCACGACGGTGATGTAAGGCGGGTACGGTAAACCACCCCAGTCACCCATGGCCAGGAACTTAATGGAGCTTCTGTTTCCTGGTGCAGAAAAAAAAAACACCAGTATTTTGAAATAAGCCTTTTTTTTCAAGACTTCATACACTGCAAAAAATCTAAAACATATCAAGTGTATTTTATTAATTTCAAGTTTAAATATTTCATCACTAAAAATAAAACATAATCACATAAAGAGTAACTTTTCAGTGAGATATAAAGAGCTTATTTTTAAGACAATAGATCTTTCAACAGATCTAATTTGATTTACTTTTGTTAAATTAAGCAAAAAAAAAAAAACATCTACTGTTGGAACATGTACAAATTATCTTGATAACATTTCGTTAAATAATGTCCCAAAAGCTACTGTCTAACTAGTATTCACAGAATGTCTAATATCGCTCCTATTTTATTCCAATCTCCAGTTTCTATGACAACCTGTTCTTGAATTAGAGCCAATAATATGATTTTGACCTTTCTGCTAAATGCGACCTTGAACTTTGACCTTTTGTAATATTGATAATTTCATTATATGTATGTATGTGACCCGCCACCACCAAACCAGGCATAAGTGGCGCTGAGCCGTTCAGAGCTACAGCCAAATTTAGGCTGGAAGGTGATTTGTTATTAGTGTTTACACCTTATCAAAAAACGGTACCTTAACACCTCTATGTTCACTTCCTGTGGTCATTACATTGAAATCCAATCAATAAAGGTGTTTATTGAGTCAATTATTTAAGCGGTGACAAAAGTTCAGGTATTGCTGAGCAAAGACAAAGACGACTTCCACCTCTTTTCGCCGAACAAAACGATCTCCGTTCCGTGGGTAAACACCCAAGTGTTTGGTACGAGGTAAAAGCTTATATTGAATGTTCTGTCCAATGGTGTAAGCCAAATGATTATAATACGTCACACTTCTGTCCTATTATTATAATATATAAAACTTCTGTGACATGTCCATCAGAGTGTCCTTTAACATCTGTCAACAATTTGTGTCAATCGGATACAAATTATGCGTTGCTAAGGACTTCCTACCCCAAAACAGTCCAAAACTTTAACGGACAATATCTAAAAATATGCAAATTGTAAAATATGTCCAAATGTGGATATTAAAATGACCATAACTTTGGTTCTACTTGTGATAGAAACATCATTTTTTCACCATCTTAAACCTTAGTTTCCACTCTACCAAGATACACACATAACTCTGTTTGGATTTACACACACTTATGACTGGTTTACTGGTGGTGGGTCACATATGTGTCAGTGTGTCTAATATTATGATAATATATCCAGTATTGTTATAGTTATAGCGTGATATGTCTGTTTGACACACACAGTGTTACACTATCATGAAGGGTGAGGAGGAGGGACGACTGTGATGCTCAGTGCTGAAGGGAAAATTATTTAATAACAGACAGAAGTAAATTCAGACAGAGAAGGAAAATAAACAGGAACAAGACCAGACAAAAGCTGGGGTTAGATCAGCCAGAGTCTGTGGTGGTGAACAAATGTCCAAGTTATGGAGGCGACACCTGAATGTCCTGCACCTGCACTGTTTAAATACTGCAGGTTGGTAATGACTTACAGCTGCACGGTGCGGGACCTGGTGGATCTGGTGTGGATCTGTGTGGATCTGGGGGAAAGGTTGTGGCAGGTTGTGACATATACAAGTTAATTTGGCCACATGTCACCTTTGACCTCCAGAGATCTCAAAAACTATTGGTTGTAGGGAATTATGGGAATTATATAAATCTTTATCCCGCATCATTTGGTACCAATCGGAAAGTTCTGTGACCCCCTGTTCTTGACTTATAACCCATAATGTGATTGACCTTTTAGTTAATAGTGACCTTGACCTTTGACCTTTACTCAAATTGATCATTACATCTGATGCACATTATCTATATGTATATGTCCATGTAATTTCATGGTGATATCTACAGTATTCATTGAGTTATAGATGATATGTCTCTGTGGACACACACACACACACACACACACACACACACACACACACACACACACACACACACACACACACACACACACACACACACACACACACAGTGATGACAGTAATATAACCAATGTTGGATTATATTAAATATTTCGTCACTAAAAATCAGACATAATCACAGAAAGAGTTTGTTTTCAGTGACAAATAAAAATCTTATTTTAATAGATCTTTCAACAGATCTATTTTTTAATTAAGAAAAAAATTAAGCAAAAAAAAAAAAAACACCTGCTGTTGGAACAAGTAAAAATGATGTTGGTTAGATTTCTTTAAATAATGTTTCTAAAGCTACTGTTTAAAGTTATGGATGGATTTGGATCAAATGTTCAGGACGTGTTGTTAGTGTGAACGGAACAAATGTTGACATTTTACTGCTGACTCAGAACAGATCCAGGATCTAGGATCTCTTCTGGATCATCACCAAAATGTGATCATTTGTTTCTTGTGACACGAACAACATGTCCTGAAAATGTTACTGAAATTCAACCATAACTATTTCAGTAATGTTGGTAACAGACAGACACACACACACACACAGACAGACAGACAGACAGACAGACACAGACAGACAGACACACAGACAGACAGACAGACACACACACACACACACACACACAGACAGACAGACAGACACACACAGACAGACAGACAGACACACACACAGACAGACAGACAGACACACACACACACACACACACAGACAGACAGACACACAGACAGACAGACAGACACACAGACAGACAGACACACACAGACAGACAGACAGACACACACACAGACAGACAGACACACACACACACACACACACACACAGACAGACAGACACACAGACAGACAGACAGACACACAGACAGACAGACACACACAGACAGACAGACAGACACACACACACAGACAGACACACACACAGACAAACTCCAGTGAAAACATAACCTCTTTGGTGGAGGTAATAAACGAAACTAAAAATAAATAAATAAATAATGAATGCGATGAGATACTTGGACTAGAAATGAGTAAACACACACTGTTAGATGAGTTTGTCAGTGTAATAATAGACTTTTAATCACACTTACTGCTACTGTCCTGCAGGTCCTGGAAGGTCGTAGGAAAAGCGTCGACCACATGGATGATGGTCCAGAGGAGAGAGAGCAGAGTGAGGGTCATTTTAGGATCTGGAGGATCTGGAGGATCTGGAGGATCTGGAGGATCTGGAGGATCTGGAGGATCTGGAGGATCTGGAGGATCTGGAGGATCTGGAGGATCTGGAGGTAGAACCACAGCTTCATAGGACGCTCATGACAAAATGAAAGTGAGTGTGTGTGTGTGTGTGTGTGTGTGTGTGTGTGTGTGTGTGTGTGTGAAACAGTGCGGAACTAGAGGAAGGATGTGAAAGCTGCGCAGAAAACACCAGCTCAACCTTCTGCTTCTTTGTGTTTGAAGTGTCTAAACACAAAGTGTAACTGGCTGCAGCAGGAATTAATCAAAACAGGATCATGTCAACATTGAGTCTGAGAGGTCAGAGGTTAGAGGTCACACTTTGTACCAGTCAAACATTAGCATTCTATGTAAATAAAACAGAATCACCACTTCTTCGAAATAAAACAGTAAAACTACAAACCTTATCAAGTGTATTTTCCATCATTTCTATCAAATTATTTCATCACATTTAAAATTAAAATAAAACAGAAAAACTTAAAGAGTAAGTTTTTAGTGAGATATAAGAACTGCCTTATAGACAATATGATTTAACTCTTTAATGCATATAGTGGACAGTTATTCTACTGATGTTCTCATGTATATTCATGTGTTTTAACCATTTAACCTCTGATGGACGGTTCAGTTTAAAAATACAGAAACATTAAAAAGGTTTTTTTGTGTTATTTTACTGATCATTTTGTTGATGGAACTGATGTCCAGGTGTCGAAAACAAACTGATTTCGAAAAAGAAAAAGCCCAAAAATAAAACTACTGGAACCAAATTACAACACTAGTCATTTATTAATTTTTTTAAACTTCATTTTGTTTGGTTTTTTTTGCTGTTTTTTTGCATTATTTGCTATTTTATGAGTATGTATTAGTTCCTGTTGACGTTGTTGCTTATTTTTTTTACATGTTTTATTTTATTTTATTATTTTTCTTCATTTGTGTTCTGTTAGTGTTTTACTTTGGTCATATTATTTTGTTAGTTTAATATTAATTTTTGTTCATTTTACTGATCACTTTTTGCTTATTTTATTGTATTGTATTTTTTTAGTGGAATTGCTTCAGTGTAAGCAGGTGAGTTAGATGTGTTTATATTTGATGATTATTTTTGCCTGATCTGAGATTTTTTTTATTTTTAATTTTTGCTCTGTTCAAGTAAAAATTTATAATAGTAAAAAATCTTGAATTAAGCAAAAAAATAAATATACATACATACAAAATAAAAATCTGCAAATGATACAAGTGAAAATTATCTTGGTAAGACCTACTGAAAAAATATAAAATAAAAAGGTAAAATTCTGATGTAAAAAGCCATAATTATGAAAACCTTATTTCAAGAAATCTTACTAAGCTCATTTTCACTGTTCCATTGGTTGATTTTCTTTCCTTAATTCAAGATTATTTTTAAAATTTGATCATATTTCTTTCTTGAATTAAGCAAAAAAAAAAAACAAAACAAACAAACATCTACCAATGGAAGAAGTGAAAATGACCTTGTAAATATTTCTTTAAATCACATTTGTCCAGATCTAAGTCGGTTATTTCTGACTCAAACGTTGGTCTTTAGTTGATTCTGTCTTATTTTAAGTGTGATGAGATAATTTGACTAGAAAGAAAATAAAGTATCTTTGGTCAGATGTGGTGAGTAGATCATGTCACAGTCTAAAGTCACACACATACTCACCGCTGATGAGCCGTGGAGCGCCGAGGAGCTCAGGGTGGTGACCCGATGACCCTCTGTGTCCCGCTGCAGAACCTGTGCCTGTCTTTTTATAGGTGGTCCAGGGGAGGACAAGTGTGCGGCAGAACCGGTCCTGACAGGCATGATCATTGCTCACAGGAGCCTGACTCAGCTGTGGAACCAACGGCTTATCTGGGCCACATGTGACCCACCACGGTTATTATATCTACTGTCCAGACTGCAGCGCTCCTCACTATACACACTCTGAATCACCAACACACTTCCCTGTTTCAACCACAGCTTGATTCTTTTATTTTTGGACTTTGGGAACAATTTACAGACAGATAAAGTGTGTAGATTTTATTAGTTTTAAGGTTAAAGGTGGATAGCCTTACAAAATGTGTGTGTGTGTGTGTGTGTGTGTGTGTGTATGGGAAGTGCTATACAATACAATACACTTTATATTGTGTGGATATTGTATATTCTAGGTATATGTCTGGACGTGTTCATATATATGTACAGTATATACACATATTTGTTTTATTATATTTATTGTGCTTATATGTATGTATGTATATATTTATATTTTCTACATGTTTATTTATTATTATACGGTATTGTACTGCCGCTGGAACACTTATTTCCTCAGAGGGATTAATAAAGTTTTTATCCATCTATCTAAAATGTACTTTTTGTCCCCTCTAAGTTAGGTAGTTTTATTTAGTTTTTAGAGCTGATTTACGAGTGTTTATTATTTTCCTTTTTTCTATATGCTTAGTTTTAGTTTAAGTTTCATATTAAAGAGGGGTTGTTTTATATATATATATATATATATATATTACATTTTATGAGGAGCTTAAGTCTCTTACTAAGCCCACATTAAAGCTTACGTCACATTTGCTCCTCATCAAAAACGGGTGGTCTCCCTATGACACATCAAATATTTATTAGTAACCGCTATCATATGTGAATTTCACACTCGCTCGTTTCACTCTCATTACATTTTTTTGTGAGCGAAGCACCCATGGACCGGGAGTAGAAGGGTATGGCTTAGCCTCTCCATTGTCGTTTTTTTCCAATTTTCTTTTTTTTTTAAATGTATTGATTTATTTTTCATATTTTATCATCATCATCATCTTCTTCATATTAACCCTTTGTTGGTCACACTACACCAAACACAATAAAAAATAAAAAAAAATTTTTTTTTTTGCTTTTTCCACCTCACAGGGACTATGGTGAGCTTAAGTTTTCCGGGAGGCTCATGGGGCATGAGATCGGAAAATTAATGAATGGTATTCAATGGTAAATAAAATGTTAAAATGGTATCTGGTTTGTTATGTGACCTGAATCACACACATGTTGACGTGTGTTTCAACTGCTTCTGTTAACCAACGGCTGATTCATATGTGAGTAAAACCTGTTAATAATTTGGACAACACAGGACATGTGACGTCACCACAGACTTCACAGCTGAGCAGAGTGTGACGTCACATACACCACTCATTGTAGTCTCTTACTAAGCCCAAATAAAACCTAACGTCATGTTTGCTTCCCATCACAAACAGGTGGTCTGTCTATGACACGTCAAATATTTATAATTAACCGCTATCAGATGTGAATTTCACAGCACTTGTCAAACGGAATCAAAATTTAGCTTGACTCGCTCCGTTCACTACCATTTTATGAGCTAAGCACCATGAACCGGAAGTAAAAGGGCGTGACTAAGCCTCTACAATATAACATAAAACATAAGATTTTTTTTACTGACCCTAAATTTAACTAAAGTATTAACACTCAAGCACTATTCCTTCACCAATCTGACAAATATAACTTGTGACTTGGTTCAAATTAGATGTATTAACTCTTTGTGTTTGTATCGTTAGTGATTAGCATTAGCGATTAGCATTAGCATTTCATAACCCTTTACTATCATCTACCGTTCGGTTCAGCACGTTTTCAAAAATGATCACACGAATACCAAAGTATTTGTGAAACATGAGGATGTAGAATAGACTCTGTAAAAGTTAACAAAATGAACACAATCAAACTTGCCTGCAAATTAGTGTCCAACTGAAAGTGTAACCCAGTGGTTATTTAGCCATGCATGTGTATTCAGTATTTGTAGGTACGCCGTTTCTGTAAGAGTCACAACAGTACGTTCTGCTTTACGGCTGTAGAACGGTGATCTCCGAGCGGGAAGATTTGCGGGTTTACTTGATTCTATGCTGAGAGGATAGAAGATGCTGTGAACTGTTGTACATCGTCTCAAGCTTCCTTACATATCAAGACACTTTTATAATGTTCCCTGCTAGCCGAAGGATGTGGACCGGTGCCAGGTAGAGACCGAGGTTTTCCCGGACGTGCCGCCGCCATCTTCCAGCTCTTTACCGGGACCACTTGAGTACCATAAACACATTTTTTCTATAGAGCTCTATAGTGTTTTCTTTTCTTTTCTTTTTTTTTTGGGTACCCAGTTTTGTTTTGTTCCCGGGAGTTTTTATTTTTTTATGGACTAAGGACTACTGGATTGCGAGAATATGAGGATTGTTTAATTTCATTATTTCAGAAGAACAAAGAGTGATTTGATGTGTTGATGAACACTGAATAAGATTTTTTCCCATCTGATTTAATCTGATTTTTTTTCCTACTGAAGAGAGAGTTTATTTTTTATATTATATATTATTGTTTTCTGTGTTTATACATTTTGGACATACAATTTATTGAACTGAAAACTGACAGTTAAGGGGAAAGGTACGTTCCAGTCCAACAAATTATTTTTTTTATTGGACTCAGGTAGCACACTACTACCAGACCCGAAATAAATTTCCTTCTAAGTACCTTTTCAATTTTTTTTGTCTCGTCTTTACTTATTGGTACTTGGTTACAAAAGCTCATAGCAGAGGGTTGTCACGGTTATGTTCTTCTTCGTTGGTGGTATACTAGCATAAACTGAATATATCATTGACAGTGCCACCCAGTGGTGTTTTTGTGCATTACATGCTTCTTAGAAAAAAGGGGAGAGACTGTCCAAGACGTTTGGTGTCATATGACTTAAATTTAGTTTATATATCAGGGTTCAAAGTTACCAAAGTTACCAAAGTTACCAAACAGTTGAGTTGATCAACAAAGGGTTGAATCCCATACAGGACTCTGCTTCTCTTCTTTCTCCAAACTTTAGTTACACTGACAAAGATGAAAAGTAAGGGAATTTCACCGTTAATATGTATAGCTTTAGTTAGTTTTAGAAGCACACAATACAGTTTCATTCAGTGTTTTTTTAATTTTCATTATAGTTTTAGAATTAGTATTTTTTCCAATTCTAGTTTTTATCATCTCTTTAGTTTTCATTATCAGTCATTTTAAGATGTCAAAGGTGTTGATTTCTAGGCAACTCATTCAAAATTACTTTTTGTCCCTAAAATAATTAAACATTTTCAATGTTCTATTATGATTAAAATAAGGGTTTCTGTCATTTTCAATGTTTCATTTTTACTTTTTATTTCGATTTAAGACGTTTATATTTTTCTGGAAATGTTGTTGCCTCCGTTTGCTAGTTTTTTATTTAATCCTTTCTGTTTATGAGATGCACTTTGTTACAGAAACAATTCCTAGACAATCAAAAGTCATCAAAAACAATAGACTAACTCCTGTGTATCATGTGACTGAAAGAGAGACAAGAAAACATGTAACGAATAAAAGTGGGGATAGTGCAGGACGTTCATTTTAGTTCAGTTCCACATTCAGGACCAGACCAGTAAAATAATAACTGTGAAAAGAGTCATATTATATAATAATAATATTTACATCTTTAATGTTTCCCTCAAAATGTCAATAACATCAACAACTTGACATGTCTGAAGAAAAACAAGTGACGTTTTAACCATTTTCTGCCTCAGTCTATCAGTTTGTCATTTGCAGCAGCAGTGTTATCTCTATTCATTCCATATATAGGTCTAGTGGTGCTTCATAGTCAGGGGAGGCGGGGCTAAAAGGGTGTCTTTCAAATCCTCTCTATGCAATAGACAAGTTTAGGAACCGTTTATGCTTTACTTCCTGATTATGTTCTTCACTTCCTTTCTGGCTCCTCCGGTTGACTTTACTAGTTAACTCCGATATAAACGCAGTGATTCAGTGAGAAAAATGAAGGACATCTACAAGAGGAAAAGTGGTTCTGGACCTACATGTGCAGTCGTTGGTTGTAAAACCTCAAGAAAACACCTGAACGAGTGTTTAGATAGAGAGTGTTTTAACCACAAACAGCCAATGTTCATGTCTCCGTTGGTTTCATTTTTCACAAGCCTCTGAATCACGGCCATTGAATTTAAAGTATCCACCCTGCAGTGTTTTAGTGTGTTCCCATCACTTTGTGGACAAAAAAAACAACTAATGATAACCTGTTTTTAGAGTTTTAGGATACAATGTCTTTACAGTCAAAGAGGCTACGACTATATTCTCCCTAAAGTGACTTAAACTTCCATCTGATGGTAAGTTCATCAACTGTAGCTATGAAATGAAAGCTTTAGTTATGAAACTGTCAATACTGTTAATTGTGAAGTTGTCATACTGTGTAGCGTTGTCAAACGTCCCTTAAATATGGAATCGTCCCATATTAAAAACAAACTTGTTGAGCTTAAACAAGATGAAATTCTTATTTTGCCATTGATGATTCTCTAAAAAAAAAAAAATAAAATCAGAGGTCTCTGAATCTGATGGGATTTGCCATAGTGTCCCGTACTTTCCCCTCACTGAGTTGGCAGCCCTATGTGTGTGTGTGAGAGAGAGAGAGTACAATTTATTATTATATATTAGTTCTTAAATGCAGATATTGATCCTCCTCAGAGGTTGTCAGATTGTCCATAGCTTTACTGTCTATTCCAATGGAATCCATGAAATACGCACAAATCTTGCTGTTCGTTACGTTGGGTCACGTCATCATATTATCCTCCAGGTCTGAACCACATTCGGGTGAAGGATAATAACTCCATCTCCAGACAAAGTACTAAAACTATGTTCCCAGGACATTATAGCTCACAAAAAGCTCGCAATTGACGTCTGTTCACATCTTCCCGCAGAAGTAACTTGCATATCTGGATGGTAAAGGCACCGCCCAGGGTTTGTGGCGTAAACTAGTCTATAGGACGGTACTACAACCAATCAGTGTAATATTTAGGATGACGTAGTTAGAGCGCCTGAAAGTTGACGGAGGAGTCTGGAGAAAGTTAGGAATGACTAAACAAAATGGTGGATTATGGAGCTGAACGACTGTTGTCGCTTCTGTAAAAAGAATTTAAAGATTGTTGACGTTTTCTCACATTCTTCACTCATCTGTGATAAAAGGAAATCTACACCTGTTGTTGTTCTTCTTCTATGGTTGTTTACGCTTGTAAACAACTTGTGTTGTTTCTCTACCAATCGTTGTAGCGTCACTTTGTTAGGCCCGCCCTCTTACTCTATACTTCACTGTGATTGGTCGACCAGTTTCAGGGAAATCTAGACAAAAGTTACATTGAGTGAAACTAGGCTACTACGATAGAACATTAGATTTACTGATGCTAGGAGGAGCTAGTGTGGCTAGGCTACTCTTAACCACTATAACCTGAAATTTCACCAAAATCCATCCTTAAGTTTTCAATTTATGTTGTACACCACAGGTGACAAACATAAGGGCTGGGGGCCAAATGTGGTCCACCAAAGGATCCAATCTGGCCTGTAGGATGAATAACAATGAAGACATTAACGGTGTAAAAATTATTTTTATTCAGGTTCTACATACAGAATTAGATCTCAACTGGGTTAGACCAGTAAAATATGATCATAATTAACTATAAATAATAAAAACGGAATATTTTAATGTAAAAAAAGGTCAAATTACATGAACATCTTTATATTGATTGTTTATTTGGAACAACCCCCTCCCCCAAAAAGAAAAAAAACATCAATAAATGCTATAACATGTTCAAAAAGCTGCAGAGCAGCTGCAAACACTGTTGAACAACTGATGAAAGTAGTTTGCTAAGGTGCACAGCTGTTAGCAGTGACAACGCATTAATCGCTATTGAGAGAAAGTAGCTCCAAGCAATTATGAGGTGTGAGTTTTTGTTCAATGATGGTTTTGTTATGTAAATAAATCACTCATTCCAACACAGACTGTTTTGAGAAGAAACACGTTTTATTTTGTTGACCCCAGGAAACCTGCCGGGACTACTTTAGCTTTGACCAAAACTGGACCAGAACTGGGCTCACAGGACACTGTGGGTGCACCAGAGTAAAGGGGTGGAGTCAGAAGAGAGGGGGGCAGAGTCAGTGTGGGTGCACCAGAGTAAAGACACTGATGACAAACACATTCATCTAAAAAATACTGAACTGTCCCTTTAGGTCGTCGTGATCTGATGATGTTATTTGCAACAACTAATCTGTGTGACTTCCGCCCAGTGACTCTACCAGGCCGCTCTCTAGAACCTACCCTCGAGCAGGAACTCCATTGATTCCTGTAGAAGTTCTAGAAGGCGGCCCTGTCGGATCTAAGCAGACTGACTGCACATGTGCGGATGCTCCTCATGTCTGCTCACATCTTCCATCTGCTAAAGCACCAGGAGCTTCTCTTTGTTAAGGCGGGGCTGTCAATCAAAACCATTGGCTCTGATTGGATAAACCAGGTGTTTGTCATTTTGAATGACGTCCTACTTCAACCAATCAGATTAAAGCAGCATGTAACGTAGATGATAGAAGTAGAAGTTCTTACCATACCTGGTTGGTAGAAGAGTCAGAACATCCTTACCATTAATACATTCTTTAAAACGGTTCTGTTCATCTGTTAAACAATCAATATGAACTAGTTTACACAACACTGTTGACATGACAACCGTAGCCCAGTTCAGTCTCCTCCATGCTAGCTGACATGTTTTTCAAAGCTACTGTGGAGAGTCTTCCTTACGTCATAACTGTTAAAATTACACCTAGTGATCGTGATTTGGCCGTAAACAGAATGTCTACGGTGGTTCACCAGACCATTGAGCGGAAACACACGAGGGTCGACGAAAGCCAGGCTATGTCGGAACGGCCCGGTCAGTGGAAACACGCCTAATGTTGTGATTTGAGGTTCTATAAATGAAATTAAATTGAATATCCGACAAAGCAAATGACGGCTCAACACAAGACAGTAGTTTGTACCCGTCTTTAATGAAGACAGAAACATGAACCTAAATAAGAATAGTTTATTTTACAACAAAGAGTAAAGCATTTCATTGTAACATAGAAATGAATATATCCTCAGTTCAAAACTACGAGCACCTAAAAGTTCAAACCAAACCAAAGGAACACAAAAAAACCAAACAGGACATGGAGATAAATTAGGCATGGGTTTGTTTGGAGTCATGTCACGTGCTTACGCTGAATGATGTTCTAGTAAAAACAGAAAAGTGACGGATGGAAGCTGATATATTTACATGTGGTTCAGTAGTTAGTGTTGCTGTATCCAGAGTATGAGCCCTGCTGCTGATGCTGCTGCTGCTGATGCTGCTGCTGCTGTTGCTGCTGCTGCTGATGCTGCTGCTGCTGATGCTGCTGCTGCTGCTGCTGCCCTCCAAAGCCCTGGTACATGCTGTAGTCCTGCTGACCCCCCCAGGACGACTGGCTCCCCCAGCCTAATGCTGCTGAAACACACCAGAACACCACATATCAATCAAACTTATATATCACTTTTCATACATGGTGCATTTGGCACAACGTCAGAACCCCCCCATTATTACAACAGTAACAGTGGTGAATGCATTGCAGTGTTATTGTTGTTGTTCGTGTCGTGCCGGTAGAAAAAGGATGTGAGGATGTTCTCTTGTATCCATTAGGACTGGCTCCCAGCGCTCATCGTGGTGTGTCATGTGACTTGCATCGTTTTCAGCAGCGTTTCATCCTCATGGTGAAGCAGATTTTTTTTACTGAAATGTTGAAATTTTTACGTGATATCTTTTTGAAAAGGTTTCAAAACTAAACCCGTATCAAACCCGTGTGGACGTAGCCTTATTTTGTTGTCCCCAGGAAACCTACTTTGGCTTTGACCAAAACCGGACCAGAACTGGGCTCACAGGACACTGTGGGTGCACCAGAGTAAAGGGGCGGAGTCAGAAGAAAGGGGGTAAGTCATTGTGGGTGCACCAGAGTAAAGGGGCGGAGTCATTGTGGGTGCACCAGAGTAAAGGGGCGGAGTCATTGTGGGTGCATCAGAGTAAAGACACTGATGACAAACACATTCATCTGAAAAATACTGAACTGTCCCTTTAAGACTTTTCAGGTTGTTCATATTTGCTCTGGTTCTGCAGATTTTTTGCTAAATTATACTTTGTTTTAGTGAAACTAAATAAAAACATTTACAAAGACCAAAACATGTGACCTGTCAGTTTTTATAGGTTATTTTATGAGCAGGGCTCGAAATTAACACCCGCCAACCCACCAAATGCGGGTGAAAATCCATTTTGGCGGGTAAAAAAACAACTTACTAGCTTTGGCTGGTGGCGAGTGATAGAAATGTTTTTAGAAAAGTGTTCTGATTAGAAAACGTTCTCTAGTCCTGAACACCGACAAGACAAAAGTTCCTCCATTTCCCATGAACTCTACCGTGATGACGTCGCATGCATCCATTGGCTGCGTCCTCATTGCATTCGATTTCGAGTATTTTCGCGCGGTCGACTCTGAAGAAGAAGACGTTCAGAGATAGAAGAAGGAGAATATTTTCTGAAGCGTGTGTTGTGTCAGTGAGAACGAAAAAAAAGAATGTGGCGCTGGTTGGGAGGTTCAGAGTGTGGGGGTGAGAAAAGGTCAAAGGGTGGAGGGGATGTTGTCGAGTCTGAGGTAACGCTACCGAAAAAGCAGACGACATTTAACCCAAAATAGTTTGGGGGTCGTGAGTGGCCGGTGTTCGACACATGTATTTCAGCGACTGTTGAATTTAGGGTTAGAGAAAACTGGAGGAAAATTGAGCAACAAGATGTGATGTTATTTATTATATAAATAATAAAGGTGATAAAAGTAAAGAAGTGTTAACAGTGAAAGGTGAGAAAATGTTAAAGCAACAAGATGTGATGTGAGTGTATGTTTACAGATATTTAATGGAGACAGTGGAGATAAAAAGTAAAGAAGTTAGGAGTTAAATGTGAAAATGCAAAAAATAAAATAAAAATGTGATCATATGTTTGAAGAAATGATATGGAACCAACTGAGAAAATGTAAGAGCAACAAGATGTGAGTCTATGTATTGTATAAATTGTAAAATAGGTGAGAAAAGTAAAGAAGTGTTAACAGTGAAAGGTGAGAAAATGTAAAAGCAAGAAGTTTTAAGAGTTAAATGTGAAAATGTAAAAAACAAAAAAAAAATGTGATCATATGTTTAAAGAAATGAATTATTTCAAGAGGAAAAGGTTAAATAAAATAATTTAAAGAAATTTGAAGGCGTATGTGTCATTTTGGTCAGGGGAAAAAATGGCTAGTTGAATTTTTGATTGGCTAGTAAGATAAAAAAATCTACTAGCCACATTGGCTGTTGATGAAAAAAGTTAACTTAGAGCCCTGTTTATGAGACTGAATTGGTCTGAATGTGGAACCTCAACTAAAATGATTCTTATATTAGTGTCACTTTTACATTTCACAAATTAAAGGGCCAGACTGGAGCCTCTAGCGGGCCGGATTTGGCCCCCGGGCCGCATTTTTGACACCTGTGCAGTAATGAAAACAATAAAGAGTCAAGTCCAGCCAATACTAGTGAAAACACGACATAAAATAAATAAAAGAAAACATGAAATCCCTCTAATCACTGTATTTGTCAGAACAATGACAGAACTAGTGATGAACTGACATGGATTTATTTTAACATCAACTTTAGCTGATGATCAATACAGGACATTGATATTTCTAAGCAAATACTGATTTGTGAAATGAAATGATAAATAGCAGAAACTCCTCTATGCTTACAGTTGGAAAACAACAGTCGTGACAGTCTAATAAATGTGACTAAATCTTTAGTTTTGTCAGTTCAACACAAGGATTTCCAAGAACATGGAGGAGATGTGAGCTCTGAACGTCAGTCAGAAAATCACAACAGGGAAAAAAAAACAAACATACTGGTCAATGCAACAGGGTGATACCGATACAAGACAAAAATCTAAAAATATCGAGCCGATATATCATCAGTAAGAACTGATGTGATTTTGGATATTATCAAAACATGGAACATGGATAATATCGGCTCTTTGACTTGTGGTTGAATATTTTTCTTCTTGTTTATATTTTTCATATTTTGGATTATTTGTTTATTTGGGTAAAGAACGTACTGGGTTTCATGTCATCTGCACTGAAAAAAGTTAAACATTGAACCAACAACATTCAGGGATGTCCCGATCCGATATTGATATCGGAAATCAGTCCGATATCAGCCAAAAAAAGTGAATATCGGACTGAATCTAAAAACTCCGAAATAAACGCTCCGATATAAGCTGTCCATTTACCGCTGCAGCACTTCTATAATAGGTGACTCTGGTTTGATCACACTCCAACACAGTAGGTGGCGGTAATGAACCTTAATTAACGTTGGTGCCGGCCGGGGAAGAAGAGCGTCTCTGATCCAACATGCACAGCCCATGTGATCACAACAACGATAACGTGTGTGTCTGCAGTAAGGTGTAGTGATGTCGGCTGTGTGGAAGTATTTTACTGTAAACTCAGACAAAGACGTTGCAGCTAAATGCAACATTTGTCAGGCGCAAGTGTCCCGTGGAGGGACAGAACCAGGAAGGTTCAATACAAGGAACCTCATCTCACATTTGAAAAAACACCACAAAAAAAACATGAGGATTTTCATGAGAGCAACAAGGCAACCAACAAACCTCGCTTCAGCAACCCACGCTGGCCCCGCCCACAGGTGTTTCCAACATATGCTGACAGTAAAAAAAATACTTGAATTGTTTGCACTTTAAAATTGAATTTATTCTATTCAATTGTATAATGATGTTGGTAACCAGTGGTTATTTTGCACTTTAAATATAACGTTTATTAGATTTGTTGAGGTAATACTCTTATGAAGGTTAAAAGTTATGTAACCAATTAGTTAATAATAAATGGGTCAGTTTTTCCTATAGCTACTGTTATATCACTACAACATCAGTAACAGTAACATCACTTTATCAAGCCTTTACTAACATTCCACACAACAAAATAAGGAATAAATATATGTATGATTCGTGCCTATATCGTATCGGATTGATATCGGTATCGGCCAATACTCAAGCCTACAATATCGGTATCGTATCGGAAGTGAAAAAGTCGTATCGGGACATCCCTAACAACATTGAAACAATTCTTCTTCAATGGGTCACACATAAAAACATCTACTTGAGTGAATTGAATCTAATTAAATTAAAATAACCCCAAGTCTATGCAATTTAATTTGGTTCACTCAACTAGATTTTTTATGTGTGTTCATAAAAGTCAAAATCACCAGATAAAAAGTCAAAATCACCAGATAAAAAGTCAAAATCACCAGATAAAAAGTCAAAATCACCAGATAAAAAGTCAAAATCACCAGATAAAAAGTCAAAATCACCAGATAAAAAGTCAAAATTATGAAATAAAAACTCAAAATTGAAGAATAATTTGTAAGTTGATTCAATGTTTGACTTTTTCAGTGTGTCTTTAGTTATTATGATGTGACGTAGTGTTGAGGTTGTACACAGACACCTCACTTCTCCTAAGGGCGATATACTTTTTCATAGATAGATGGATACTTTATTGATCCCAAAGGAAATTATGATTATTAATTTCTAGTTGTTGATGTTTTATATTTAAAAAAAGCAGCAGAACAGTTTGTATTTAATTGTATTTATAAGGTTAAAACCCCTCTTCAGTACCTTTAATTGTACCAGGCATAAATGACCAAGACAGTGAAAATAAAATGAGGGGTGGTCTAATAAATGTTTCCATGCAGCAGTTTTAACTCACCATAACTACTATAACCCTGGCCCCCTGTCACTGAGCTGGGGTAGGCAGTGCTGTACATGGTGTAGTCGTGGCTCTGTCCACTGCTCTGTCCCTGCAGCAGAACCTTCTTCTTCTCGTCTCCGTACTCATAACTGTACGGACTCTCCTGACTGACGGGAGGCGCCATCGACGGGTAGCTCTCTGTTTTTACGGTGGTGTTGGAGGTGGAGGTGGCGACAGGTGGGGAGGCGTAGGTGGTGGTGCTCTCAGGGTAATATGTCCCATAACCACTGCCTGTCCCACTGGTGTCATCAGATGTGACAGCAGTGGTTGTAGAATTATACCCATAAAGATGATCTAAAAGACAGAGCAGGGGTTAAAGTTCACTTCTGTCCACAGGTTAAAGGAACCAAGTAAAAGTACTTCATTACTCTACTTAAGTACATGTTTTAGGTATCTGTACTTGAATATTAACTGGCAACCTTATACCTTTACTGCCTACATTTATAGAAATATTTGTACTTTATACTCTTTACATTTATATAAATATTTGTACTTTATACTCTTTACATTTATATAAATATTTGTACTTTATACTCTTTACATTTATATAAATATTTGTACTTTATACTCTTTACATTTATATAAATATTTGTACTTTATACTCTTTACATTTATATAAATATATGTACTCTATACTCTTTACATTTATATAAATATTTGTACTTTATACTCTTTACATTTATATAAATATTTGTACTTTATACTCTTTACATTTATATAAATATATGTACTTTATACTCTTTACATTTATATAAATATTTGTACTTTATACTCTTTACATTTATATAAATATATGTACTTTATACTCTTTACATTTATATAAATATTTGTACTTTATACTCTTTACATTTATATAAATATTTGTACTTTATACTCTTTACATTTATATAAATATTTGTACTTTATACTCTTTACATTTATATAAATATTTGTACTTTATACTCTTTACATTTATATAAATATTTGTACTTTATACTCTTTACATTTATATAAATATTTGTACTTTATACTCTTTACATTTATATAAATATTTGTACTTTATACTCTTTACATTTATATAAATATTTGTACTTTATACTCTTTACATTTATATAAATATTTGTACTTTATACTCTTTACATTTATATAAATATATGTACTCTATACTCTTTACATTTATATAAATATTTGTACTTTATACTCTTTACATTTATATAAATATTTGTACTACATACTCTTTACATTTATATAAATATTTGTACTTTATACTCTTTACATTTATATAAATATATGTACTCTATACTCTTTACATTTATATAAATATATGTACTTTATACTCTTTACATTTATATAAATATATGTACTTTATACTCTTTACATTTATATAAATATTTGTACTTTATAGTCTTTACATTTATATAAATATATGTACTTTATACTCTTTACATTTATATAAATATATGTACTTTATACTCTTTACATTTATATAAATATATGTACTTTATACTCTTTACATTTATATAAATATATGTACTTTATACTCTTTACATTTATATAAATATTTGTACTTTATACTCTTTACATTTATATAAATATTTGTACTACATACTCTTTACATTTATATAAATATTTGTACTTTATACTCTTTACATCTCTTAGTCCATCAGCTAATACAGATCCTAATCAAATCAAATGTGACAGTATGAAAAATAAATGACTTCAGAGGGAAAATCACTGGAGGAGAGAAACTAACTTTATATATTATAGTTATATGACTATTATCTCACAATTTTAACATTTTATGTCATTTTGATTTGTTC
Source organism: Siphamia tubifer (assembly GCA_020466265.1). Taxonomy (NCBI): domain Eukaryota; kingdom Metazoa; phylum Chordata; class Actinopteri; order Kurtiformes; family Apogonidae; genus Siphamia; species Siphamia tubifer. The sequence goes on from CM035783.1 coordinate 54,011,165, forward strand.
CGCTTAAAATTATATATATTTTTTGTTGTCTTTTTTTCTCCATTTTCCCTACGTTTCCTGCCCATATCCACAAAACTCAGTAACTGTGACCTGATTAAACAGAATTTCTACACAGTAACTTAGTTTTAATAAAGGATTTTTTTAATACTTTTGAACCAATGGGAGGCCTCAGAACAAAACCTTCTGCTTTAAACTAAATCCCTTGTTGCTATGGCGATGTTGATAAACAGCCTCTGATTGGTTAAATTAGTGTCAGGCAAACATTTTTAATAAACTTTAAGATAAATATAAAATATTAATTTATGAAATTTGACACAAGTGACTGGTTTTATGCTGGAGGGTGACATATATAGAATTATATACATTATAAATGTGTCCACATGGTTCCAGTCGACTGGACCCAGACACAGATAATAGAGAAAAGGGTCAATGCTTACGGTAGCTTGTGCCAGTGTTGCTTTCATAGCTGTAGTTTGCTTTTAAAAGAAGGAAGTAAAACAAAGAGCAGACGGTTAATTCCTCACTCTGGATAGACTCCCAGCTGAACAACTTTAAAACACTATCATTCCTTCTTTTGTGTTTCAACTACCAATCAAAAACAAAAAAATAATAAAAAGGACATGAATTATTTTTATTTTCTTAATCCAACACAAAAAAATTAATATATACCTGGTTTCTCATATTTCGATTTAAGGCTCAGATTAAAAATACGAAATGGAAAAAAGGGACACTTGACTGAATTACATTTTTATATTTGTTTGTATTTACGTGACCTGGAAGTCCTGTGTGCAGCAGTTCAGGTAGAAATTTCATTCATCAATAATATTTTTTATGAATCATCCTTTGGTGCCAACACTGTCAGCAGACAGGAAAGACAGAATGTTGACTTTTGGAAGTCAGTCAGAATGAATGAAGTTTATTTGACAGAATTAAATTAAAGTTAAATGGTGTTAGCTTAGCTTTAGCTAGCTAGCTGGTTATAGCTGACACTTGGATAAAATAGTGATGTCCACAACCTTTGACTGTCACTGTGTTTTTATGTAGGCTATGCTGTTGTGTACTTTACTCTTTCTATTGTAAAGTGCCTGACCTTTAACCCTAACCCTAAAGCGCTCTGTGGCTGCTGCCTGACCTTTAACCCTAACCCTAAAGTGCTCTGTAGCTGCTGCCTGACCTTTAACCCTAACACTAAAGTGCTCTGTGGCTGCTGCCTGACCTTTAACCCTAACCCTAAAGTGCTCTGTGGCTGCTGCCTGACCTTTAACCCTAACCCTAAAGTGCTCTGTAGCTGCTGCCTGACCTTTAACCCTAACCCTAAAGTGCTCTGTGGCTGCTGCCTGACCTTTAACCCTAACCCTAAAGTGCTCTGTAGCTGCTGCCTGACCTTTAACCCTAACCCTAAAGTGCTCTGTAGCTGCTGCCTCAGATGGTTGAACCATATAATAATAACATTTGATTTTAACTGCATTCATTCTGACTGACTTCCAAAAGTCAACATTCGTCTGTCCCTGCTTCTACTTCTGTCTTTCCTGGCTGCTGACAGTATTGGCACCAAACTGTAATTAATAAACAACAAACATTTTATTAAAAAAAAAAAATAAATAAAAAAAAATAAAAAACCATGCATTTATTCATTTTTCATGTTGGATTAAGAAAATTTAAATGAAAATAATCATGTCCTTTTTATTTTTTTGTTTGATTGGCAGTTGAAAAATGAAAGAACGAATGACACACAGATCTTTAAAGACGAGGTATTAAGGCAGCGTAAATCATCTTACTTTTGTTGTAACTGGGTCCTGCATTAAAGTGTTTCCCCCGGCCCCTGCCGCGACCTCTGCCTGACCCCGTGCCACGGGTCCCAGAGTCTGACGGAATGCCGCGGATCGTTCCAAACCCAGGGATGTGCTGGAAATTAAACCAGATTTAACAGAAAAACAAACAACAGTGATGAACACACAACAGGAATGTGCATCAATGAGACGGACGGTGTGTCCTGTTTTTGGGGCGGGACCATAAGTGAAGACGAACATATATATATATATATATATATATATATATATATATATATATATATATATATATATATATATATATATTTTTAAATTTATTTAATCTCTAATATCCCACACCTAAGTTAAACATTTTGATTCTCAATTTTATTCCAGACAAATTCACTATATTTTACATGCCAACTCATTTGAGCATTTACATAAACAAGCAAATTTTGAACACTTCTCATAAACAATTTCACTCAACAAACGAATGGAGCAAATTAAATTATTGAAGGATGAGATCATATTTTAAGTAGAAGACTAGCAATGGAAATATGAAATATTTCACAGGGTAAAGTTGGGTTAACAGCATGAAAGTTTTTCCATCTAATATTTGTTTTGTTTACCTGCAATGATTTTAGATCTACAGCAGAGGTCACTATTGAGTGACCAACACAGTTTGTGTAATGTGTCAATACACTCCTCTGAAAAGCACTCTGAGAGCTCCGACCTCCCCCCTCCAACTGAAGAAAGGTCCAAACAATCACTCTCACATTCACACCTATGGACAATTTAAATTAACCAGTTTTTTTTTTGTTTTAGTTTTTTAGTTTATAAATAAGTTAGAACATCCAGATCCAAACCTTGGCAGATTTAATGTGTTAGCGTTAGCGTTAGCACAGACTGGTGCTGCTTCACTGAGGTCTGAACTCTACCACTGATCTAGTTTTAATAATTATTTACTCTCTAAGTTTGGGTTTCTTTTCCCTTTAGTTTTTATTATATCCCTGAAATGTGGAGTGTTTCTTCTTTTTTTTTCTTAAATAATTTGATCTTTTCCCAGTTCTTGTTCTGGTCGTTGCTGTTATTATGATCGATACTTTCTTGTTAGGGTTTTTTGGGGTATGTTTTTTAAAGCTTTTGTCCCCTGTACTCCCCCCCCCTTTTTTTTTCTCCACCCTGGCATCGAATTGTGGTTTAATTAGAACCCATAATAAAATCAGTATTAAAGAAAAGGAAAATAAAAAATATAAAAAGACAGAGAAAATATATCATGCTTCAATGTCTCACTGTTTTACAGTGAGACAATTCTGAGGCAAAGAAAAAGGAAAATTATATAGAATTAAAATAATTTTTCATCAAGTAAATTACATTTTTAATGCCTCTGGACATCAAATTAAATGCATTTTAATGCCATTTAAAGCTTTAGTTTTCAGAAAATCTATTTAATGACCCACAGAAACCCTGTTCAAACCTGTCATTAAAGTTTAATGGTCTGTGTGTGACGTTCACTGACATCTGGAGGTAAACTTACATATTTCAGCTCACATGACACTGACTGCTGGTCTGACTTGTGTTAAGTCAGTTCATTCTGGATTTATTACCCCATCCCCAGAAAGGGGAGAGGGCTATTGTTTTTGTCTGTCTGTCTGTCTGTCAGCAACTTCACACAAAAACTACTGGAGCCACTTCCATTACATTTTCAGTAAAGGTGCAAAGGCCCAGAATAGATGACATTACATTTTAGTGAATCAAGGTCAAAGGTCACAGTCACCAAAAATGTGTTTTGGCAGTGATAAGAGTGTGTAAGGTCTGTTGTTGCCTGGCACCATTTGTTATATTATTATTTAAAAGTGTTCCATCTTACTTTGTTCAAACAACTTTCTTTCTTGTAAATGGGGTCGGCATAAATAAACTGTTTGGTGTCCACATGGGCCCCAGAAGGGTTAAAAATAAGTAGTAAGACAAAAAAAAGGGTTATTTGCACTAGTTAAATTCTATGTTTTGTTTCTCCCTCTCTCTCTATTTACATTATATATATATATATATATATATATATATATATATATATATATATATATATAAACATAAATGGGGGAAAAAATAATCATTGTGTAGTTGATCTGAGCTACTGACAAAATGTATCATGAGGGAATGAAAGCGTGACATAAATATGATTTTAATAAACTACTCAGGGTTCTTGCAAGAGTCACCAAGTTAAATTTGAAACCTTTTTCAGACTTTTTAGACCAACATCGAGACCCCCTCAAATAGAAAGACGATCAGGTTTGATTCTCAAAACCATGTCACTTTGAATTAGAAACGAAAAACTGTGAGTTTCTTATATTTATGGAATATATATGAAAATATGAAAGGTACAGAATGTGGTAGTGGACACACTGAGACGCCAAATACTGTATTTTCCAGACTATAAAACACACTAAAAAAAAACCCCATTAATTTTCTCCAAAAACCACAGTGGGTCTTTTATGTGGATTAATTCTGGTTGTGCTTAATGGCTGGGAATTTAGACTTTTTATCTGATCATTTTAACTTAATACATCTTATTATTTTGGGGGGTTTTCATATATGTGACCCACCACCAGTAAACCAGGCATAAGTGTGTGTAAATCCAAACACAGTTATGTGTGTATCTTGGTAGAGTGGAAACTAAGGTTTAAGATGGTGAAAAAATGATGTTTCTATCATAAGTAGAACCAAAGTTATGGTCATTTTAATATCCACATTTGGACATATTTTACAATTTGCATATTTTTAGATATTGTCCGTTAAAGTTTTGGACTGTTTTGGGGTAGGAAGTCCTTAGCAACGCATAATAATTTGTATCCGATTGACACAAATTGTTGACAGATGTTAAAGGACACTCTGATGGACATGTCACAGAAGTTTTATATATTATAATAATAGGACAGAAGTGTGACGTATTATAATCATTTGGCTTACACCATTGGACAGAACATTCAATATAAGCTTTTACCTCGTACCAAACACTTGGGTGTTTACCCACGGAACGGAGATGGTTTTGTTCGGCGAAAAGAGGTGGAAGTCGTCTTTGTCTTTGCTCAGCAATACCTGAACTTTTGTCGCCGCTTAAATAATTGACTCAATAAACACCTTTATTGATTGGATTTCAATATAATGACCACAGGAAGTGAACATAGAGGTGTTAAGGTACCGTTTTTTGATAAGGTGTAAACACTAATAACAAATCACCTTCCAGCCTAAATTTGGCTGTAGCTCTGAACGACTCAGCGCGACTTATGCCTGGTTTGGTGGTGGGGGGTCACATATATAAGGTGCACTGGAGTAATTGCACCTTATATATGAAAACCCCCCAAAAATAAACAATTCATTGACACTGCGCCTCATAGTCCAGTGGTTAGGGTTATGGTAATTCATTTTCATCAGCTGACAGTAGAAACAGCAAAATGCACTTTTTTTTCTCCTACAGACACTTGTCTCAGAATAGACGGAGCGGACATTAAAAAAATTAAGACTTAATTAAATTTTAGACCTAGGATGAAAATATTGGGTGTTTTTAAGACATTTTAAAGCCTACATTTTAAGTCTCTGAATTTTAGATATTTAAAGACTTGTTTGGACCCTGCAGGAACCCTGACTGCTGTAGTTCTGGTTCTGATCATTATTATTGGCTGATGTTGTGGTTTCGTAGCTGTGATTGAACGGTAAAGCCTGGCATTTGAACAACAACAGTTCCTTCATAAAGCACTCCAGATGGAGGATGCCAAAAAAATACATGTACCATATCTGTGTAGGTGACCTTCTTTTTTGAAATGTTCCTGGTGCCTCCTCCGTTGTCATCTGGAAAAAGTTTTTCTAATGCAGCTAGAGCAGCGTAGGCCTTTGCTTCTTTCTTGTTGGAGCCTCTACCTTTGAACTTCTGCCCATCAACCTCCACCTGAAAGACAGAAAAACCCAGGATACAACTACTGCTGACTGTAAAGACCAAGGTCCACATGATGCTGTAGTGTCAAACACAACAATTGACTGGATTGTTTTTCTTTTCTTTTGGCACACGAGGCAAATTCCAAACACACACTTTATTCCATGGTTATTTCATTAATATTGTTGTTCTTCATTGTTACTGAATTCATTGTGTTTTGGTTCTATTAAAAAAAAAAAAAAACAGAGTTTACCGGTACTTCCTCATACATGTCCATGATGTGGTGATGAGGCGACTGATTGGCTCAGAATGTGTGAAAGAACAACCCCCCCCCCACCACACACACACACACACACAGTGATTACAATAATCTCTCCCAAACAATGTTTGGCGAGATTAAAAAATCTAATGCTACTTCAGATTCACTGCAAGGGGGAGGGGCTTAACCCCAGGTGGGTGATGCTAAAGTCCTGGTGACGTGTTGTGGACAGACTTTTTCTGAGTGTCTGGTTTCTCTGTTGTTTGCTATGATTGATGGTAAATCCACCAGTGGAGGAGACACACCACGCAGCAAACACAACATGTGGTGGTAACTGTGGGTGAGCCGTCACCATGGTAACTCTGGGTGAGCCGTCACCATAGTAACTGTGGGTGACCCATCACCATGGTAACTATGGGTGACCCATCGCCATGGTAACTGTGGGTGACCCATCAGATTCCAAAGGGACAAAGGGGGAAAAGTAGTTTTCAGTGGAATGACACCTTTAATACTTTTTGTGGGACATGGAGCTCACCTCCATGACGAAGCACTTTTCATGTGACCCTCCCGTCTCTGCAGATAACTCATACTTCAGGCTGCGGCGCTTCTCATTCAGCTCCATCACCGGATTTTTGCCATTTTTGGTTAAGATTGGACCCAGGCCACCCTGCTCAGAGTAAAAACAAAAGAGGTTTGAAACTTAACAATCACAGTCTTTCACCCCACATATCCAAGTCAGATCAGTGTAAATTATGAGAAAAAAGGGGGTCTTCCAAACGCACCATATTCAGTCCCTCCAGGATTTGTTGGCCCTTTTTTGAGATTGTTTCACCCTAAAATCTCTGATGTTGCATGAGCTTTTCCCAAAAACCGTGATGAAAGTTGCAAAGCAAATGTATTTGTACAGCATGTTTCATGTACAGGACAACTCAAGGTGCTTTAAGAAAATTAAAATGATTAAAATGCATTAAAAGACAATTAAAATAAGAAAAATAAAAACATTTAAAAGACAATAATTGTCAGTAAACGCTCCAGTGAACAGTAATGTTTTCAGTCTGACTTAAATGAAGTGACAGTTTTTCTCAGACCTCAGGTAGTTTGTTCCACAGGTGAGGAGCAGAACAACTGAATGATCATGATAAATATTGTGGTGCTTTTTAGGCTTTTGTTGTGGGAGGAAGTGAAAGTTGCGATAAATAGTTTTGATTTAAAAATTAAATAACATTTTAAATATTTAGTTACTGGAAAATTAACTCAAACTCATTGTGATGTGGTCCTCTAAAACTACCTTTTACCTAGATGGAGAATAAACGATGACGAGGATTATAAACATACAATTACATTTTTTTTCCAAATGCAACTGTTGGTTAAAAGGTTAAAGGTCAAATGACCTCACAACACTACATGAAGTTATAAAACATAATATAAATGTCTCAGCCAGTAAAAAAACTATTATTATTATTATTACTGTGTACTGTGTAGTAGAGGCAGTTTCTGACAAAGATAGAACGAGGACACTGAGATATTAAGACAACCTTTAAAATGTGTGTCCGTCCATCATTAAAGCAGTGGTTCAGTCACAGCAGTTTTTCGAACTTTAGCCTCAAATACGTTATATGGGTCAAAATTATCAAATTCAAAGTTTATTGATAAAATCCCAGTAAAATGTCTCCTGAACACTTCTAACTATGAGTGTTTGTTAAATTCCTAGCGTAACTTCTTCAAATCATGTCTTTTTAGGAAGAACAACAACTGACTCTGACAGTAATTAAGTCTAAAACTAAGACAAATCGACTCCAAACACGACTTTCCTTGGCGCTGGCGTTAGGTATTTCCCCGTCATGTTTGGTACCGTTGGAAAGATGGGGATTCCCTCTAGACAACCCTTAAATAGAAATCTACACAATTATAGATTTGAACCAATGGGAGGCCTCAGAACAAAGCCTTCTGCACTAAACTAAAGCCCTTGTTGCTATGGCGATGTCGGAAAACAACCTCTGATTGGTTGAATTAGTGTCACACAAACATTTTTAATGAACTTTAGATAAATATAAAATATGAATTTATGAAATTTGACCAAAAGTGACTGGTTTAGTTCTGGAGGGTCACATATAGCAAATAAAATTGTACCTGGATGACAAAAATGCAGCAGAAAAACTACTCTTCCAAATGCACCTGTTGGTACTAGTGCATCATTTTAGTCATCAAATATGAACTGCTGCTGCACATATGTTGCTTCGTACTGTAAGGTAAACAGGAAAAGGCGGAAGGAGCAGCTCCAGACGTCGCAAATGTTTGGTCACATTTTATGGGAAAGTCGCAGCGATTGGTTAAAACGTCAACATTGCTCTGAATTCACAGGAATCGACCGAGTTTGTGTTGAAGTTGTAAATCACAACATTGTGAAATCCTAGAGGGTCTGACTGATAAAGGAGAAACTCAGCCACGTACGTCATCTGATCCACCGGTTGTCGAGGAGGAGGATTTGCCTAATTCCTTGCCTCCCTCTACATCTGCAGTGGAATCTGGTTTGGAGTCTGAACCGGTTGGAAGCCCGAGATCCTGTAGGACCTGTGGACCACGACAAATGAAATATTAACGGACAGAAAGTAACAACTGGAGGAGATAGAGGAGCAGGAGGACTGAGCAGAGAATGAAGAAATAAACCACTAATCATCTGAATGTAAAAGGTATCGTTATATCACAGATGTAGGAAGATAGGGCATGAATGTTAAATATATCTACAAGAATTAAATACAGATGTATTTGTCTATATACAATATACAATATAATGTGGAAATAAAATAATATGGAAGTATAATAATACTTAGTAGTGTATCTGTGCAAAATGAACCAGTGCAAAAATATATATGTAACCATAAAACTTAAACAGTTCCATAAAAGTTAAACAGTTCCCTAATTGAGAAGAGATGACAGGTAGTTTTCATGAAACACCAGAACAAAGTGTAACTCCTGTTAGACTCCTTACCTTTGTGGCCACATTAAGCTTTGAGGCTCTTTTCGAAGGCCCTGTGGCTTCGTAGGTCTTTCCATTTACATCCACAACCATCGTGAAAACTGGCTCATGAACTGGACCTGTCTGCGATGTAAGTTTGTAGTCCAGACCAGGTCTGTACTGGTTCAGACGCATCACAGCATTCATACTGAAATCATCAGAGACTATAAAGAAAGGGAACAGAGGGGAAAAAAATGATATGTAGACATGACGTCAGCAAAAACATCCAATAAATTAGAAAATATAAATTCTTCTAAAAATACAAATATTAAAAAAATGTTTAAATAAAAATGAGTAATTTCTTCAGTGGTTGTTTTAATTTAACAGCACTGTGTTAAGCAAATAATTATTGTACTGCTCTGGACATTTTGTGAACTGCCCTGCTAAAATTTAAATTTAAATAAATACGAAGGATCACGTGTGGTTTCAGTTCAGTTTATTTGTCCCCATGGGGGGAAACTAGGTTGTAGTAGCTACTATTAAAACACCGAGCAGACACAGGTTTTTATTTAACCTTTAATTATCCAGGCAAGTCATTAAGAACAGATTCTTATTTACAATCACAGCCTGGTTTGTCCTGTAACAAGGTGAAAGTTGTGCAGCACTAACTCGATTTCCTCTGAAAACGCTTCTGAAACTTGAGAACCTTCCTCTGTTTGCTGTTAAGATGTGGCTCTTGGTCGTCTGTGTCTGCATCCACCTCTGAGTAAGACCTCTTTGATGGTCCATCATAGTGTCCAGATGATGCTGCAAAAAACACAGAGAGGCAAAAACAACAGTCGTTAAAACTGGTCCATTCAACAGAAGTGTTACCTGATAACTGTAGAAGATGAAAACAAACAGTGTCCATGGTTACCTGAGGACTGATCTTTTCCTCTGGACCCCATTGGTTTCCTTGGCCTTATCGGCTTTGCATCCATCCCTAAGACTTTGTGCATTTGTCCAAAAGCACACAGCCTCAAGGCGCACTAAGGAAAGTCCATATATTAGGTTTAGTTTAGTTTACTTTGCATGAGCGTTCAGGCCTTTTGTGTTTCTTTACCTGAGCGCTCTGTGTGATGTCCTCACGTTGTTGCACTGACAGACATTCAGTGGCATCAACCACTTCCTTTTCACACGGATCTTTAATTCCAGGGCCATCTTTCCACAGAAATACTTCATTAATACATAGATTACTGTTAATGTACATGTGTTCATGGGTCAAAATGTTAAAATCTTACCTTCCAAAAGAATTCCTGAAGCAATGCTCTCTAAAACCCTGCGCAGGGCCTCTCCTGCCCCCAGGGGTCTCTCAGATGTGACTATGGCTTTCTCTACCAGCAGCTCTAGAGGCTGTAAAGAAGAGAGTAAAGCAGTCTGACAATGTACCAACGTATTTTCCACACTATAAGGCACACTGCCACAGAACAGTATATTTTTTTCATATGTAAGGTGCACTGTAGGGCCTATAGGGCGCATTAAGTGAAGTCAAAATCATGAGATAAAAAGTCAATAATGAGATGAAAAGTCTAAATTCCCGGTCACTAAGCACAACCAGAATTAATCTATATATAAAGCGCACTGGATTATAAGGCGTACTGTCATTTTTTGAGAAAATTAAACTCTTTTAAGTGCGCCTTATAGTCTGGAAAATGCAGTATTTGATACTGCTGCGATGAAGCTCAATATTTAATTTTACCACAGAACAAGAAAGGAGAAGTGGAAAACACATCTGTTTTCTCTAAAAATAATCACTAAGATAAAAACAGAAGTCAAAGGGCAGTGGTATTACTCACCCATCCTGAGAGTGGCATCCAGGTGGGAACACGGATACACAAGTCCCTCATAATCCGGATGACAACAACAGCAGAACGGAGGTCACTAACTTTAGCCTGGAAACACAAACCAAAGCCAATACAGTTAAATATACCACAGTTTCACAGGGTGGCTCTCACCTCAGCACTCTCTGGGGTTCCACAAAAGACCCGCCCCAAAAAAAACCCAGAATGTTCCCAACAACTGAGACGTGTCCAAATGAACAACTCTTAAACAACACCTGTGTTCCATGTGCTGTGACGTTAAAGTGGCAGAACGTTTCACAACTTTTGGAGTTGATCTTGAGACAGCTCAGTTTGACAGAGATCCTTTAAATTTGACAAAAACATTATAATTACTGATAAAATGATCATGTCCTGGTGTCAATACCAATGACACAGTAAACTTGTCACTGGTATGGATCACTTTAGACTTAATATATATATATATATATATACATATGTGTGTCCGTCCATCATTAAAGCAGTGGTTCAGTCACAGCAGTTTCTCTAACTTTAGCCTCAAGTACGTTATATGGGTCAAAATGATTGAAAGTTTATTGATAAAATCCCAGTAAAATGTCTCCTGAACACTTCTAACTATGAGTGTTTGTTAAATTCCTAGTGTAACTTCTTCAAATCATGTCTTTTTAGGAAGAACAACAACTGACTCTGACAGTAATTAAGTCTAAAACTAAGACAAATCGACTCCAAACACGACTTTCCTTGGCGCTGGCGTTAGGTATTTCCCCGTCATGTTTGGTACCGTTGGAAAGATGGGGATTCCCTCTAGACAACCCTTAAATAGAAATCTACAGAATTATAGATTTGAACCAATGGGAGGCCTCAGAACAAAGCCTTCTGCACTAAACTAAAGCCCTTGTTGCTATAACGATGTTGAAAAACAGCCTCTGATTGGTTGAATTAGTGTCACACAAACATTTTTAATAAACTTTAAGATAAACATAAAATCTGAATTTATGAAATTTGATCCAAGTGGCTGGTTTAGTGCTGGAGGGTCACATATATATAAAAAACCCTTAATATTATGCTTTATATTCTTTATTATTAAGATTAGAAACTACATAAAATATCTGAGATTAGTTCAAAGTTAATGGAAAGGAAATAACAGACACCTTCAAAGGCTTAACAGTTCAACCTTATGTACAAATAAGGACGTGAATGCAAACCTGGAACCACTTGGCGTGGCGAAGAGACGCCAAGGCAGTAAGGCATTTCTGCCTGTCCAGAACGTCCGGCGGATCGTTGACTGTTCGCGTTTCTATTGACGAGGTGGAGTAAGAAGAAAAGGTACAGTTTGACCAAGGGGGTTGGCTCTGTCTTGCAGCTCAGGGAGTAGCAGCTTTCCACAAACACCAGCAGCAGGGAAAGGGGATCAAAAGGTTCCTTGGAAATACACCTTTGGTCCCACAAGACTGGTACCCCATCACAGACTGGTACCCCCATCACAGACTGGTACCCCATCACAGATCCTTCCACAGTAAATGAAGTTAAACTGCAGAGCTGCCAGTAATAACAATACATAGCATATTGTTATCCTCTATACACCCTGTAAGTACTCAAATTAATTCCCCCTTCCCTGAGCTCTTTGGCTTGGGTTTGCTGCTTACCCCCCCTCCTGAGACAGTTTGTCCAGTTGGTCAAAGGTCCAGCGTTCCTAAGAAACTTGACAAACTAGAAGGCAGTCAGTTGTAAATTACAGGCATTCAGAGACTCTTCACGTCTGCCCCACACTGCAGCAAAACTGATGGATTCACTGGTTTTAACCAGGACTTAAAGTTGATTTGATAAACTGAGGGCCAAACATTATGCATGTTTTAGAACATTTTCTACACTACACATGCAGAACCCTGAGAGTTTTAAGGTTATAACAAGAGAGTACAGCACAATTAATTGCTGCATTTACAAGGCCGGAAAAACTGGGAAATAAATATATACAATTTTATATATATATATATATATATATATATATATATATATATATATATATATATATATATATATATATATATATATATGGTTACATTTGGGCTGTTTAATGTAGGCCATATTTATATTCATAAAGTTGATATATTCATATATTTCAAGGTCCTGTAGGTATTCAGGATATGTAATCAGTACAGTGGTACCTCAACTCACAAAATTAATTCATTCCTTAAGTGTTTTTGTACTGTGAATTTTCATAAATAGTCGCATTTTACATGTAAAAGGCCTGATTCTTTCCAAGGCGCCAAATACTACCCCCTAAACCCTTTAAAAATTTGACAAAATGACCAATTGAAATATGTGTTATTATTGTATTGTACTGATGGTAGACAGTTTTCAGCCATATACCTTTGTGATGTCACTGAACCACATGCTACATTCATATTTTTTTTTATCATCTCCTGTTTCACTTCTATTAACGCAGTCGCTTCCTCTTTTCTGCTCAGTGGGAATCACTTTCTTTGGGCTCATGATGAATAATGAATACGTTCTGTAAAAAAGTTTAAGTGAACACACTGGGAAAAACTCACCAAACAACAGTAAGTCTGTGATGAATGAGGGTCAAAGGTCACCAAAAGCATCATGAGTAGCTCCCTCATAGCCAATGGGATGTTACGTACAGTACGTAGTTAACAGGGTGGTGCAGTAGTTAACAGGGTGGTGCAGTAGTTAACAGGTTAACAGGGTGGTGCAGTAGTTAACACTGGTGGTGCAGTAGTTAACACTGGTGCCTCACAGACAGAAGGTTGTTGGTTCTATTCCCACACCAGACCTTTCTGTGTGGGTTTTCTCCAGGTACTCCAGTTTCCTCCCACCATCCAAACACATGCACTGATAGGTTAACTTGTTAACTGGTTAACTGGTTAATCTAAATCACCCATAGGTGTGAATGTAACAGTGATTGTCTATATATGTTCAGTCCTGAGATGAACTGGAGACTCATACAGGGTGACCTCTGACCCCGCCTTCACCCACTGTAGCTGGATTAGACCCCTGTGACCCTAGTGAGGATAAAGTGGGCTCAGATGACGAGACGAGGCGTAGTTACGTACAGTAATACACATATTAATGTCTTGGGGGTTTAGGAAATTGAATTTTCTTTAGTTTTCAGAGACGAAAAATTAACATAAAGGTTTTTCGTTACTTGGATTATTTGTTAGCTGGGTCTTTCGTAAGTTGAGGTTCCACTGTATACTGATATTCATACTTGTGAGTGCCAGGAATAATAAAACATGTAATCATCATCGCAAAACAAATAATCATGTTTTCACTATCAGTAGGAACATTAGTGACAGCACACGTGTTACAAACAGTTAAGTGGTTAGAGTGACATTTGAACCACCAGAGCTGGAGCTTTGGCTAGTATTATTATGACATAGGTTATCAGATCATTATCACTGTGGTACTAAAAATAATAATAATAATAATTGTATGTCCACAGTGTGCAGTGTAAAAAATGGACTAAAACTTCACTGACACACACATGTCTCTCATGTTCAGACTCACTACCAAATAGTCATATGAAATACCGACAACCCAAGTCACCATTTACTTTTGTTTCGTCACTTGAAATTATTTACGAATTCTATTGGAAATCAGTTTTGCTGCAGCTGGTGCCAAATGTACATCTCTGGCTTCAAGGTCATGCAGTACGCGCTTTACAATGTCATTCTGGAAAAGCCTTGACTTTAAACAGGGAAACATTTTCACAAGAATGAACAGAGTTTTTTTTGTTTTTTTTTGTGGCTGAGACATTGTATTGGGAGAGAATAAATGATGCTGGCAAACGTCAAATTTCACAAAACGACGACAGGACTCTCGGGCGAGTGAAGAGCCAACATTCATTGGTTGTTCACTGGCAGCAATCTGAGGCAGCCACTGTAACTTCCACTGAGAACTGATGAGGTGAAGGCTGACAGCGGGAACATTTTAGATCAGTTACAAATCAGTGGAAAATTAAGGGGTCTGCCTTTTGACAACACACATGACAGGCCTGTAGGAGCTGATGTGTACACAGGACAACAGACATACCTTCTTCTGGAGTGCTACCCTCGTCCTCAACCCTGACAAGAGGGGACGTGAGTTGGACTTTGAGGGTCAGTCTCGGCTCTGCAGTGCCTTTAACAAAAATGGCTGCATCGTCAGGGCACGGGCTTACCGTATACATCCCTGCTGCAACAGCCTGTGGGGAAGAGGGGAAGGAAACAGGAAGTCAATGTTTCAGAAACAAAATCCCATGATGGTGTTTTTAGACAATAAAATAATACATCAAAGAATGTATGACACAGACACATTGTCTGTTGTACCTCCAACTCTGTGACTAGTTTTTCTACAACTTGCATAAGCAGAGTGATTGTGGGCTTATTGGTTGAAATCAGAACCAGCTCCAGTTCCTTATCTTCCTTTAGCAGCAGTCCTTTGGCCACCAAGCCCACCCTCATGACTCCACGCAGCACCTGGCCTTGGAAATTACCACTTACATGGCGAAGAAAGAAGCAAAAACAAACACAAATTTATACAACAGAGCTCTGCAAATGTGTTCATTCTGCACAATTCCAAGAAAAAGTATATGAACTAGGGATGGCCAAATTCATACAAAATCTTGACCGGCCACCGAGCCTCATTAACCAGTCATTAGTCAGTCACAGAGAAAATAAAACACTTGCTTTGTTGGCGCACGCACACACACACACACACACACACACACACACAGTAATTTACATGCACTTCAACACCAGTCACAGCAGTTGTACTGATGTTATGTTTAAAGCTCATTTTAAACCGCTGCACATAAAGAAAACATTCAATGTCAAAGTAAATTCTGCTGCTAATGAGGGAACATAAAACATTACTGAATGCCAATAGGCAAAACAGAAAACTTTAGAAAGAAAAATTTAGTCTCTTTAGTTTTCATTGGTATTATTTATACATGGAAACACAAACAACAAAAATACTCTTTAGTTCTTAAGCATTACTGATATTAGATTTTCTTTCTGATGTGGGTGTGACTATTATATTTACATGAATACAGCACTTCAGGACAACGGGAGGGTGGGGGGACGATCCAAAACCCACCCACCAGATCCCGGTCCCCGGCAGCATGTCCCTCAACCTCCCATTGGCCGTCCAGTCTAAGCTGGGCCGAGCCCCGGTCATGGGGACCGGGGTACTGGCCGGCTGACCCTTCCTGCAGCAGCTGGTGCCAGAGGGGGAGAGGGTGGAGTTAGAGGAGGAGGGTGGAGTTAGAGGAGGAGAGGGTGGAGTTAGAGGAGGAGAGGGTGGAGTTAGAGGGGGAGAGGGTGGAGTTAGAGGAGGAGAGGGTGGAGTTAGAGGAGGAGAGGGTGGAGTTAGAGGAGGAGAGGGTGGAGTTAGAGGGGGAGAGGGTGGAGTTAGAGGGGGAGATGGTGGAGTTAGAGGTGGAGAGGGTGGAGTTAGAGGGGGAGAGGGTGGAGTTAGAGGAGGAGAGGGTGGAGTTAGAGGGGGAGAGGGTGGAGTTAGAGGAGGAGAGGGTGGAGTTAGAGGGGGAGAGGGTGGAGTTAGAGGGGGAGAGGGTGGAGTTAGAGGAGGAGAGGGTGGAGTTAGAGGGGGAGAGGGTGGAGTTAGAGGGGTAGAGGGTGGAGTTAGAGGGGGAGAGGGTGGAGTTAGAGGGGGAGAGGGTGGAGTTAGAGGGGGAGAGGGTGGAGTTAAGGCTCTGGTGAAACGCCACACTTCAATAGGTCTCGCCAGGGGTGTTGTCGCCAGGACGGGGCGTGTTGATCCTGGTCAACGGCCCGTGAGGGAGATGGGCCGTTTGGCCCTCGCTTGCTCGTCGGGTCGCAGAAAAGCGTGAATGTGGGATAATGGTGGCTCAGTGTCGTACCACAGACTCAAAACTTGACATCACTATAGTTGATTTTTTAAAGTGTTCCCACACTTTTGGTTTTCATGGTGTCAACTTCCTGTCCCTTTGTGTTTGGATCAAACATTCAGACTGGTGTGAAACGTTCCAACCACATAGATTAACTGAGCTCTGCGTTTGCTATTAATAAATTCCGTCTTGTTTTGCTAACGCTCAAATTCATAAAGATATGCTAATGACAGATCACTAATGTTCCTCTTTATAACCTACGCTACAATGACAAAGAGTCTGTGCAGTGGAATGACTGAGGCACCATGTTTTTCTTTTATACCGGTGACAGAAAATAATGACCGGACAACGCTGATGTGGTCAACCATCGGTCAAACGGTCATCGGTTAACATCCCTAATATGAACCCTTTGGAATCACCTACATTTCTGCCTAAATTAGTTATAAAATGTGACTGGATCTTTATCCAAGTCACAAGAACAGACAAACACAGTCTGCTTAGACTAATTCAGATTCAGATTCAGATGACTTTATTTATCCCCGAAGGGGCAATTAATTTAGTAATAATAATAACTCACAAACAATTAGAAGTTTTTACTGAACACAGCATGTAAACTTTGACAGTACAGGGTGGACAAAGTATGTGAACATCTGGGCTAATGAAATCTTAAAAAGCTAATCAGAGTCAGGACTCAACCAACCTGGTCTCCAACCAATGAGACGAGATTGAAGTTGTTGGTTAAAAATGCTGCGCCCTGACCCACCAGCTTTGAATTTGTTATTCTCAAGAAGCCTTGTCTGATGTGAACCGTACCTCACAGGGAAGGAGGGTTTTGTTTTGTGGTCACTCACTCTTCCTTTTCTATTTGTATGTGGTTGTATTTTATGGAATCATGAATTAAATAACAGATATATTTGTATGTATGGATTGTTGGTATGGATGTGATGGTAGTGTATTGTCTGTAATTTTATGTTTCTGATGATGAACTGTTTGAGAAGGTAACGTGGTGTTAGCTGCTGCATAATGGAGGATCCAAATAAACAAACAAAACAACTCTGAGAACACCAACGATTAAGGACTGTTGACGTGCATCAAGAGGGAAAGGATTATCAAAGTATCTCCAAAAGTCTAGATGTTCATCAGCCCCAATGAGAGGCTGACTATAAGAGCGCAGCACAGAATGATCAGGGACATGAAGAACAATCCTAGATTGTCAACTGAAGACTTACAGAAATCTTTGGCACATGCTAGCACAGGGTCTCTGCACATTTCTGACAAGTAAATACTATACCTTTAAGTATAGAAAATAAGACCACTATCTCAGAACAAATACTTTCAGGAAAAAAAAACTAGTCTGCACTTATATAGCATTCCACCTACATGGTGCTCAAAGCGCTTTACATTAGCTTCACATTCACCCATTCACACACACACTCATACACCAGTTGGTTTCTAGGGTCCAAGGTCAGTCCTACTGGGGGTGTAAGTCAGGGTTCAGTGTCTTGCCCAAGGACAATTCGACATCTGGACAGCCAGAGCCGGGACGCGAACCGCCAACCTCTCTGTCATTGGGCGACCCACTCTACCACAGTATTTCTACTGTTAGCATAGCGGTTGAACCCACAGTATTTCTACCATTAGCATAGCGGTTGAACCCACAGTATTTCTATCGTTAGCATAGCAGTTGAACCCACAGTATTTCTATCGTTAGCATAGCGGTTGAACCCACAGTATTTCTATCATTAGCATAGCGGTTGAACCCACAGTATTTCTACCGTTAACATAGCGGTTGACCCCACAGTATTTCTACCATTAGCATATCGGTTGAACCCACAGTATTTCTACCGTTAACATAGCGGTTGAACCCACAGTATTTCTACCGTTAACATAGCGGTTGACCCCACAGTATTTCTACCATTAGCATATCGGTTGAACCCACAGTATTTCTACCATTAGCATAGCAGTTGAACCCACAGTATTTCTATCGTTAGCATAGTGGTTGAACCCACAGTATTTCTATCGTTAGCATAGCGGTTGAACCCACAGTATTTCTACCATTAACATAGCGCTTGAACCCACAGTATTTCTATCGTTAGCATAGCGGTTGAACCCACAGTATTTCTACCATTAACATAGCGGTTGAACCCACAGTATTTCTATCGTTAGCATAGTGGTTGAACCCACAGTATTTCTATCGTTAGCATAGCGGTTGAACCCACAGTATTTCTACCATTAACATAGCGGTTGAACCCACAGTATTTCTATCGTTAGCATAGCGGTTGAGGTGAATGCAGCTAAAGCACTTGTGTTTGGTCCCACAGACACTAAAGTCAAAGCTGTCGTTGTCATTTGTGAGCATTCTGGTGAACATTGTCATGGGGACCTAGCAGCATAGCGTGTCTGCTTTAACCCTTTAATTCTCCTCGTTTTTGACCAATTTCAGCTCCTCAAACACACTTATCACTGAACGGTCACTTCCATGTCCACGTATGTCTGTTCCAAACACTTCTTCTTCGTGTGTTCTACTCAGTGACATAAATGCTGATAAAATGACACACTACCCCTGCAGTGTATCCTGTTCTATTAGACACACAATGGTTCTATGATAGAGCAAACATCTACTTTTTCAGCATCTTGATAACACACAACATATGTTTTTCATTAACCGTAGGCTACCCAGACAAAATTTAACATGTGAAACTTAATGCCATACTTGAAAAATAGTGAAATTTAATGCCTTTTAAGACCATAAAACCACATATTGTAAATAAGACTTTTAAGGATCTGTGGGAACTGTGGAGTCTTAAAGTCTTTACTGTCTTACTTTAATGTCTTCCAAAAATAATTATTGTAGTTAGATTACTAGGTAAACACCCTGCACCTGTGTGTTAAATAATCTAACAATAACTGCTAACACCTCCATTTACAAATCTATGACATGTGACACATTAAACAAGATCGAAGTTCATGGGAGAAGACGGAGGAAGCTGCTACTCTCCCAAAAAAAAAACATTGCTGCATGTTTGCATAAGAGGACGTGGATGTCCACATACTTTTTCTTGCAACTGTAAAAGTGGGTAACAGCACACACACTTACCTTCCCTTTTGTCCTTTGTCACTACTTTTGCCCATCTCGTCAGAGACATTCTTAAGACCATACTCGACATGGGAGATGATTGTCTGCACAGAATCTAGCTCCTCTGCTGTTGGATAGATTTCAGAATGTTTGGCCATTACATGACGGTCGTATGGCCGCAAGTGCACCGGGGATTCTGCAACTCCACTTGTTTCCTTTACAACAAAAAGAGAAAACAGTTAAACACCATTGACATTTTTATATATTTCAGAGAAACAAATATGTAACATATGCAACTACAGTATTAATAGCATATAAGATTTAACTTTGAAGAAGTGCATGGATGATATAAAACTGTGGTTGAATGTATTTTTTTAAAAGAAATTAGGGAAATTAATACTGATAGAAAAACAGCTATTCTACATATGCTCACATATAAAATGGAAAAAGGAATTTACATATAAATAATATGTGTTGGATTATTTAGTGGATGACAGAATAAGTAAAAGTTTAACCTCGTGATGCCACTGATCTTCCATCTCCTCAATAGCTGCAATATAGTCATGGTACTGTCTTAGCTCCTCCTCGTAGCAAAGACAATCGTACCAGTAGCGTAACTCTTCATATCTGGCAGGATTTAATGAGATAAAAGTTTTAAAGATAACATCCAAATCAAAAATCAAAAGCAGGTGTAACTACAATACATAAGTGTGAGCAAAGAGCACATCCAGAGACGTCAATGTTACAAGATTGGGATCCAAACAAATTTTCTCCAAACCATGTAATATTTTTTAATTCAGTTTTATTTGTAGAGCCCCATTTTCCCTCTTCTTGTGCAGGGGTGTCAAACTCATTTGACCTCAGGTTCCATATGCAACCTAACATGATCCCAAGTGGGCTAGACCAGTAAAATAATAGCATAATAAATAATAAACTTTTCTCTATGTTTTAAGAATTTAAAAAAGTAAAATTAAAATATGAAAATGTTTGCATCTACAAGTATATCTAAATAACAACAGTTTTGAAAAGTGGCAGTGTCATGGATGGACAACTAAACATTTTTTTATATCAATGATCAAAAACAGCATAACTTTTTTTTTTTTTACAATATTCACAACATATACATAATATTGACATAATATTACAATGTGTTTTGCATAGATATATGCACTAGTGAATTTCCCTAGTGGGACTAATACAGGTATATCTTATATTATTATTTTTAAATACTGTATGTTTAGAATATGACATAAAAGTCAAATATCAATGTATTTGGAATAAATATAGTTTATGAGAATTTATAAAACATAACCCAGGATGATGGCAGTAAATACTCAATTAAACTCATCGAACCGTTCTCATATAAAATACATTTTCTTGTATTTTCTTGTAAAACAATTACCCAAAATATGTTTGACATAGATGACTGCAGTTTATAACCTTCCCTTGACCTTGCTCAAATAGAATCACACAGCATTGATGTAAGGTTTTCCTAATTTCAGAGAATTATGCATGAGTAGAATTACTGAATATATATATATATATATATATATATATATATATATATATATATATATATATATATATATATATATATATATATAGCAGCATGTGGCCTCGAACACAGATTATTCAGTTACAAAGTCTTCCATTTAATTCAGGTTAATTATTTCTAATCCTACAGTTGAATCAGGGTTACCTATCAAAGTCGTGCGGGAGGAGTTGGTGTCCCTCCTGGATGAGGCTGTCCCAGTACAGCAGCTCCTCATACGCCTGGTGCTCATCCCACATCGTTTCACCACAGTGGTCCATGCTGTCACGACTTCTGCACCGATAATTATAGAGTAACCTTTATATGAGGACTGACTAAAACAAATGACACTGAATCGTTAACCCTAACCCAAAAGTCACCCTTGTCAACAGAAGGACACCCCCCCCCCCCTCTGAGCCCTAAACCCAATGACACTCATTAAAACCCACCCCATCCTCCTACTCTCCCAGCTCTGGCTCGCAGATATAACCTTAAATTTGATCCAGATAGAGTGCACGTCTGTCACCGAACTGAGCAGTCATTGTACCGTCCCAGAACGACTCCGCCTGTCATTCAGTTTTTAGGGTCCTCATCAAAAACACTACATCCATATATTTGCTACACTAAGGTTGCGCAAGAAATACGTTCAGCAGGTTGTAGCGACTAGATGCTAATAACAAAGAACACATGTAAGACTTTATTTAATAACCAGAGCTCAAAAACACTGTTACTGTAAAGCAATGTTGTTTAATAGGTCATTCTTCATACCACTTAACTATTATCCTCGTGATATTTACACACCTCCGTGCAGTTAATGTTAGCTTTAGCCATATAGCTAATAAAAGCTAGCAGGCCAGGCTATTCCTCGCTTTTAAATTGGATAGAATTCGGCTACTGGTCTTTCTATTAAGTTTAGTTCGTGCATTTAACCCTTACCTTTAACACCAGGTTAAAAGAAAGGTCCACACCGTTGACCTTTCGGTAACGTCAACGTTGTTAGATATTATTTGATACCGAATGCTGCTGTGACAACGGGATGTCGCGAGAATATGACGTCATCACACGCTTGTCCGTGAAAAGTCACGACGACCACCATCAGAAAATGTTACTATAATGATAATAAATAAATGAATGAATAAAAAATAACACTTCAAGGGAACTTTTATTGGAATTCTCTTTTTACTAATATTACGGCATGGCTTGTTCCTTTTATATTTTGTATCACAAACAAAATTAGTGAACTACACTTAAAATACTACATAACATAAATCTGACTAACACTTACATTACAACATTCTGTGACATTCATAATAAGTGCTTTTTCCGTATAATTGAACCAGAAAGTCTAATTCACTTGTTCTATGGATGCTCATTTAGTAGTATATTTTGGAAAGAATTGGATAAGTGTACAGGTACTGGGCAAAACTACATATAAGATTCATTTAGAGGGAAAGAACATTTTTAGTTATTTTGAATTTAGAGAAAAGAAAATAGATACTATTGTAAATTTTTACATATTATTACGAGATCTCATATTCATAAAAGCAAATTTCAAAACTCAACTCCTTTATTTAAATTATGTTTAATTGAAGTTAATTATTACTTTGAGTCTCTGAAATTGAGTAAAAATAAGAAATGTATGTCAGTGGTTGATATCTACTTTGAATTCTCCGGTAATGTGCTGTCATAATTCTTTTTTTTATTTCTTCTTCTTTATTTCGTTTTTCTTCTTTTCACAAATTGAATATTTTACGAAGTCTGTCTAATCTATTTTGAGGTGTACTCAGGAACTGGAATGGCTGAATGTTCATTGACGTTTGTACTTGTAAACTTGAAATAAAGTTTGAAAAAATAGTCACGATGATCATATATCAGAAAGGGTTTCTTTTTCTGTTTAGATTTTTTTAAACAAATGTATGATGTCCTTTATTGATTTATTTTTTTTTAAATTATGTATTTAATCTATTTGCCTTTGGTTTTATGTTCACTATGTGTATGATGACAATAACAAGATGATTCATGTAGCTTCATACTGATTTGATAATGTATTTGTATGCTCTGCTTCCCACTCCTGAAATGTGCGGATTAATTCCAGATTTTACGTAAAATAGGGACATTGTCTAATATTTTATCTGATGGTCATGGATGTGTAAACAGTGGGTATGAGTAGATACTTATTTACCGTAGTTATTTATGCTCAGTGTGCAGATTTTTATTATTAATGTCAAGACAACAGGTGTGTTTGGAGCACCTATTAAATGTTGCATGACACATAATGAAAACCAAACGTGACATTTAACTCTGAAAGTGGTCCTTGTGAAAATGGCAATTATTCAAAAATACAAAGATGAGTCCAACCTACAAATTATGTCACATCATATAATTTTATTGACATTCAAGGTTGTTTACATATCCTCAGTAAATTGAGGGTACAATTCAAGTATTAAGTAATACAATTTCATATTAAGTTACATAGAGCACTGTAACATATGAACACATGGGCACATATATGAAATTCCACATGTTAACAAATTAACATTCCTTAAGAATACATTCAGCTCAATACTTAACATTCCAAATAGGCTCTCATCATCCACCTACAATAATTGCCTACGTCGCTTTTGACAAAACGTCATCAAATACTGAATTTCTGGTTAAGTTTTTTTTTGGTTCCTGAAAAATATGACTTTATGAAGGTGATAAACACCTTTTCTCTTGAGTTCCCTCTATTAGTTACACTGGTATAACTACCCCCCCCCCCCCATGCTCTACATGGGCGGCTGTGGTTCAGTTGGTAGAGTGGGTCGCCCAATGACCGAGAGGTTGGCGGTTCGCGTCCCAGCTCTGTCTGTCCACATGTCGAAGTGTCCTTGGGCAAGACACTGAACCCTGGCTTAGGCCCCCAGTAGGACTGACCTTTGACCTTAGAAACCTACTGGTGTATGAGTGTGTGTGTGAATGGGTGAATGAGAGGCTAATGTAAAGCGCTTTGAGCACCATGAAGGTGGAAAAGCGCTATATAAATGCAGTCCATTTACATACAAGAGTGAATTTTTGTGTAATTGTTTTGATTCCAAAGCAAGTGAAAATAATACTTAGAAAAAAATAATACAGAGTGGTACTGTAATAAAGAGACTGAGTCCAAAATATGGAATAAGGAATGTTCACTTATAAAACAAACTCCATTTACAGACAAACTGTAGAATTTTTAAAAAGGGAAAAAAAATCTGACTGTATATATTTAGGCAGAAGCTAAACACTTCCATACGCCTGACCTAGCTGAGCCGCACTCAACACCCTGAGCCAGAGTCTTGCACGGGTTCGGGTACCCGTGGGTGACCCGTGGGTGAACGGCAGATTTTCATGAAACGGGTGAAAAATGTTGTGCTGTGTCGGATAAGGGTTCGGTTCGGGTCGGGCGTGGGTGCTCGCGGGTCTAATTTGCGGTTCATAGGCTAAAAACAGTTCTTTAGTTTGGACTTGTATAACTGCCTCCTGTCGGCTTCCTTCTAGATGTGTTTTTCAAGTGTGTGTGTGTGTGTGTGTGAGCTCACGGATAAAACTATTTTTTGAGTTTATTATTTGTCTGCTCCTGTTTAACAACATTTTTATTTGGCTCTGCCTTGGCTATGTCGCTGTTCAGTATATTCGTGGCAATAAATGTTTGTATTTAAGTTTGGCTATCTGACATTGTCTTCTGGGTTCGGGTCGGATATTGGGTTCATTTATAGTGGGTCGGTTCGGGTGCGGACGGATACGGGTTTGAACATGACGGGTATGGGCGGTTGCGGTATGTCAAAATCAGAACCGTGCAGGACTCTGCCCTGAGTGTCAGAAAATGTAATTTACTACCAGGGACGGTCTAGTTATCCTTAATGTAACTGTTGGCTCGACTGAAACTGGCCGACGAATCACGGTGAAGTATAGAGTCAGAGGGCGGGCCTAACAAAGTGACGACAGAGCTACGACGATTCAGAGAGAAACAACTGGAAACAACCATAGAAGAAGAACAACCATGATAGATGGCTGCTGCCTGGGTGGAGATTTATTTTTATCAAAGAATGAAGAATGTGAGAAAACATCAACAATCTTTAAATTCTTTTTACAGAAGCAACAACAGTGGTTAAAGCAGACCTATTCTAGTCAGTTTTAACTCTCATGTGAGTTTTCAGCACCTACAGAGGAGCTTTGCATGAAATCCAGCTCAAAAAGCTCTATAGTTATCTCATACCGACGTTCACAGAAGTTCTGATCCAAGCCCATTTCTGCCTCTGTTTGAAATGCTTGGTTTTGGCTTCTGGCCAATTTACCTGTTCTCTGATTGGCCAGCTCAGTGGAGGCAGACCAAGGTTTTGGGGCCCACCCCCACATGTGTATTTGTTTAATGTGTGATACTGGCAGAATAAAAAAGGCTACTGTACACAGAGCCAGGGTGCGATTGATCACATTGAATGCTCTGGGTCTGTGTACGTGGTGACCATTTGATTTCTGATTTCAAATCAGGAAGTGGAAAATGGATAAAGGACCATCTCCCATCTACTATCTGAGGGGGGGGCACTCTCACTATTGAACTGGGAGGAATCAAGTACATTAATATTTTGGATGTTACGTTACAGGGGGCGGTTCCACTCTGTTGCTCTTTTGGAGCATTGGTCTCAATTGGACGCTTCAACCTGACGTCAGGTTTTGTACATGTCGTGAACATCTGGCAACAAGCTGTTTAGTGACAGGAAACCAAGTTGCAGATTACAGCATGAACACTCTAGCTCATGTTTTGTAACTTTGCTGAGGTTCACAGTCGACATCTGACATTCTAACTTTGTATGTAGAAAACATGGATCTGCATAATAGTTCTGCTTTAAACTCCATAACCCCTGGTTTTGTTCAGTCAGTCGTAATTTTCTCCAGAGTTTCCGGCGCTCAACTACATCATCCTAAAGATTACGCTTATTGGTTGTAGTACCGTGCTATTGCATACAGAAGATTTGAAAGACAACCTTTTAGCCCCGCCTCCCCTGACTATGAAGCACCACTAGACCCATACATGGAATGAACAGAGATAGTGTGGCTAGGCTACGCCTGGCGTACGTTCAAATCCAAATCAGTTATAGGCAGCAGTCAAACCATCACAAAACCATTCTTGCTCAAATGCATCAAACATATCTTCATAAACCAATGTTTTGAAAACCATTGATGAATTACATTTGTTAAATATATACTAATGTTAGGAATGGGCGGTATGAAATGTATACCCTGGTATAATTTGAGCGACTGGCGGCATACGGTATATATCACAGTATAGTACTTTTGTAGGATACTATACATAAATAATAAATAAAGTATAAATGACAGCAGAACAGTTTGTTAGTGGTCATATAACTCCAAGTGCAGTCTTTTATATTAGTGCAGACTTTCTTCATATTCAAAGCACAACACATCTCAATGGTAACATTCACTGTAGCAACACTTAGCATGCTAACGTTAGCAACATCGCTAACACAAATTGTTTGGAACTGTGACTGTGAACAGTCATTTAGTTGCTAACATCAGTCAGATACCATGACTAATAGTAACTCACCTGGATATAGTAACATAGTTATTAAGGCTGGTGCAGTGTGTTATATTTAAGGCAGTGCTAACGTTTAACACAATTGTTTTGTTGTCATCATAAACTCTATTAACTCTCATGACTTTAGCTGTTAGCTTGTTAGCTCGCTTTTCAGACACCCTGTAAATTAAATTGTAGAGTCCTGAATATACATATGTTGTCATTACATACCATTATAACCAGCAGTACACAACATAAACTATATATTTTATATTTGTAGCTTAATTAAACTAAATTCTAACACAGTATCTAGTTAAACTGTGGTGCTAGCTGCTGCTGACGAACGTTTGAAACTTTGCATTACTGCCATCTACAGGATGGACGGTAGAACTGCATGACAAAAATCTGTACTGTGGACAAAAAAATACCTCAAAAGGTATGATACCTTGGATACCGCCCATTCCTAATTAATGTCATTCCATAATTTAACCCCAGTGACAGAAATTCATATTTGTACATATTTAACAGCTTTTTGTTCAGTAAACATACAAACACATCTGCTTTCCTGTAACAAAAAGAAACATTGAACAGAGTCTGGGAGTGACGTTTGATGGCTCCAAACATTATTTGCACAGTTTTGTAATGAAACACTGAATTTTATAACATTGGAATAATTATGATAATTATGTGTGAGCATAATGACCAGCTTTATGAATGATTCATGTGGCTTGTTTCTGCAGTACAATTATTGGATTAGTTATTGTTTTGATGTTGGATCCGCAGAGCTTCAAACAGTAAGACAGGTAATGTTGAAAAATGTAACAATAAAAAAAAAAACTAGAAAAGAACTTTGAGAGCGAAAACCTCCGTCAAGACATACCCTCCCCCTTCTGGATTATAAAGAGGTTTGTGAAGGAATTTGTTTGTCTGTCTGTCAGCAACATTACTCAAAAAGCTGAATTTTGATTAAAAAAATTCAGGATGTGTTGGGAGTGATGAAAAAAAATGATTACATTTTTGGTGGTGATCCAGAAGAGATCCAGGATTCTGGATCACTTTGAAATGTAATCTCCATTTACGGCAATGTAACATTTCAAAGTGATCCAGAATCCAGGATCTCTTCCAGATCACTACCAAAATTGAATCATTTATTCCGTGTGACACTCCCAACACATGCTGAAAATGTTATTAAAATCCATCCATAACTTTTTGAGTAATGTTGCTGACAGACAAACATAACCTCCTTGGCAGAGGTAATAAATCAGTGAATAAATCATTTCCTTGGGCCTTTAACTGACAAATAAAAAGTAGATTTCATTTTGTTAGTTACAGGTTAAAAGAAAAGAATTATATGATATATTCTTGTTTTTCATTGGGTTTTAGTAAATATTTGAACTTTTCTGGAAATAGAGTTTATAAATAAGGAATAAAAAAGGTGAATGGTATTTTGTGCAAAATAACAGCGTTTGTTAGCTTCCACTTCTTGAATCAGAATATTATTTTGAAGGTCAATTTTAACTATGTCTGTAAAACAGATACCTACTGTATTTTCTGGACTATAAGCCGCTACTTTTTAAATATGTTTTGAACTATGAGGTTTATACAAAGGTGCAGCTATTCTGTGGGTTTTTCTTCCACCACTAGGGGCGCTCTAACTTGAATTAGGATCAAAACTACTAAAAAAAATCAATGCAAAGAAGATGTGACGAAGCACTTCTGAGGTTGTTCAACTGTGACACCGAAGAAGATGACTTCATGGGTTTGAGCGAAGATAATTAAATTGATTTTGATTTAAAACATGGGAGAAATGAAGATAAATACGATAAATACTGGTTGTTATTTTTCTCATGGTTCTGTTCTGTTTTAATCAGTAAAGTTGCTGCCGTGTTAAAAGTCACTGTTAGAAAAAAAATCTGTTCAGGTACAAACATGTAACTACATTTACAGTTTAAAATCCTTCTGTACATGCAGTAAATATCAGATATCTGCAGCTTATAACCCGGTGCGGCTTGTATATTATTTTTTAAAAATACAGCGGATGCAGTTTATATACAGGTGCGGCTTATAGTCCAGAAAATACGGTATTTAAATTGATAACATTAAACCTTCTGACTTGGACAAGTGCAGTTATGTTTGGCTCCATGGCAGACACAGATTCTTCATTTAATGAGGCTCCTTCTTAAACGTCTTTATATTAAACCACAGCTCAGATATTGTGAACTGCCTGTTTTTCTGAGCTTTGAAAATGGGTGGGTTCCCAGTGACCTAACATCGTACTCCTCAGACCCGCCTGGCACTTTGCGATGAGGTAGATCTTGCGCAGCACAGTGCGGCGCAGCAGAATGTACACCCAGGGGTCCAGGATTTGGTTCCACGAGGCCAGTCTTACAGCCATCACCATCAGGTTTTTATATCTGGATAGATCCTCACCAATGGATCCGGTGTATGAGCGGGCAGCAGATATTAGGCCCAACACCTGTAGGCATGAATAAAGACGTGCATGATTATTATACAGGAAGTGAACTGGACATAACGCCATCACGTCACAGCCGTAACTTTATAGAGCAGCTTCCCGGTTTCCAGTTTTCTGCAACCATGGCGACTGCCGGGAAACTTGAGTCTTAAGAATGTCAACAGAAACAATATGATGAAAACTGTTGTGTACCGCTGTGTAAGCTATTGTCCAAATGTAAGAGTGTATTAAGCTTTCATGTGTTTCCTAGAGATTTAGAGCTAAGAAAGACATGGCTGTGAACATCTGACCCCACACCCCATATGAAGGTCTGCAGCCTGCAGTTCTTAAAGGTGTCATTCCATTAAAACCACTTTTCCACTTTTGTCCTTTTGGAATCTGATGGCTCACCCAGCGTTACCATGGTGATGGCTCACCCAGCGTTACCATGGTGATGGTTCACCCAGCGTTACCATGGTGATGGCTCACCCAGCGTTACCATGGTGATGGCTCACCCAGCGTTACCATGGTGATGGCTCACCCAGCGTTACCATGGTGATGGCCCACCCAGCGTTACCATGGTGATGGCTCACCCAGCGTTACCATGGTGATGGCTCACCCAGCGTTACCATGGTGATGGCTCACCCAGCGTTACCATGGTGATGGCTCACCCAGCGTTACCATGGTGATGGCCCACCCAGCGTTACCATGGTGATGGCTCACCCAGTGTTACCATGGTGATGGCTCACCCAGCGTTACCATGGTGATGGCTCACCCAGCGTTACCATGGTGATGTCTCACCCAGACTTACCAACACATGCTCCTTTAACAGTGGTTCATCACCTCCACTGGCTGCATACTGCATTCAAACAACTAAACAACAACAGGAACCAGGAACCCAGAAAAAGACGGTCCATCTGACGTCAGATGGACTTTAACCCCACCCACCTGGGGTTAAGCCCCTCCCCCATTGAAGCCAATCTGCAGTAGCATTAGCATTAGCATCTACTAGAGCAGACGGCGCCACAGTAGCTGCTGCACAAACTGTAAAAAACTGTTGGATCAAACTGGTTCATGTGTCTCTGTGGAAATAAAGACTGTTTTTTTACTGCACGTTTTCAAAACAAGTGACGTCACCAAACCTAGCTGGATGTTACTCTGGGATGGTAAACACACACAGAGCCAGAGGGGAGGGGGGAGTGTTCCTTCACACATTCTGAGCCAATCACAGACGCCTCATCAGCGCGTCATGGACATGTATGAGGAAGTAGAAGTAAACTGTGCTGTTCCACCTCCAGTCATTTTTCTACCGTAAAAAAACAACTGGAAACAAAACAAAACAAACTTTTTTTTTTACATAGAACCAATAATAATGTATGATCATTTTCTATCTGTGTAGTTTTAGTACTTTTTATTGTATATGTACTTTCTAGTTCTATTTTTAGATTTATTTTATTGCCTTGTTCTCATTTCTCTGTTTTATGTCTTTATGTCTTTAGTAGTGAAGTGTGCAGCGCTTTGTGTCAGCGGTGACTGTGTTAAAGAACTTTTATAAATAAACGTGGTATTGCATGGCATGGCATGGCATGGCATGGCATGGAATGGTATGGTACAGTATGGTATGGCATGGCATGGTATGGTACGGTATCATATGGCATGGCATGGGATGGTATGGTATGGTATGGTATGGCATGGTATGGTACAGTATGGCATGGTATGGCATGGTATGTCATGGCATGGTATGGTACAGTATGGCATGGTATGGCATGGTATGGCATGGTATGGTATGGCATGGCATGGCATGGCATGGTATGGCATGGTATGATATGGCATGGTACAGTGCGGTATGGTACAGTATGGTATGGTATGGCATAGTACAGTACAGTATGGTACAGTACGGTATGGTACAGTATGGTATGGCATGGCATGGTACGGTACGGTATGGTACAGTATGGTATGGCATGGCATGGTATGGTACGGTACGGTATGGTACAGTATGGTATGGCATGGTACGGTACGGTACGGTACGGTACGGTACGGTACGGTACGGTACGGTACGGTACAGTATGGTATGGCATGGTACGGTACGGTACGGTACAGTATGGTATGGTATGGCATGGTACGGTACAGTATGGTACAGTATGGTATGGTATGGCATGGTACAGTACGGTACGGTACAGTATGGTATGGTATGGCATGGTACGGTACGGTATGGTACAGTATGGTATGGCATGGCATGGTATGGTATATAGTTTAGGGAGGTCTTGCAGAGACCTAGGGCAGTGGGTGTATAAGTCCATTGTTTTTTTGTCGGACCATAAAAGCTGAGATGATAAACATGTCATGGTCGTCCTGACAACACATTTATACGTATTGCAGGGGTGTTCATCCTGGTCCATGTTTTAGGTCAGTGTTTCCAAACCCTGGTCCTCCATTATCCTGCGTATTTTAGATGTTTCTCTCTCCAATCACACCTGATTCCAATGATCATCGTATCGTCCAGTTGTGCAGAAGACAGTTAATGACGGTCAGGTGTGTTCAAAGACGGAAACATTTAAAACATGCAGGACATCGACCCTGCAGGACCAGGTTTGACCTCTGACCTAGAGCCTAATTTCTGCTTTTGTTCTTACCATCGCTGGTTTGTGCTGTTATCATTTTTACCAATGGTTCCTTTTTTTGTTTTTAATTGCATGTAATTAAATTGTAACTTATTTTTTACTTTATATTATTTCCCTCTTCTTTCCACGTTGTTTTTCCTTCTTCTCTTTCTCTCTTTTATAAACAAGAAAAATAAATACAGTTCTTTCTTCCCATTGTTAATTATTGTAATGCAAATTAACAGTTAACTGTTACCATGGTAACACCACCAGGAACATTCTGTTTTTCACACACATTTTGGTTCTATAATGTAAATAATGTTGAATGAGTTGATTCTAAATTGGTTTAATTCTGTTTTGTTCATTGTTTTGGCTTAAAGTCGAAGGTCAGGAGTGATTATTGACAACTTTAATATATTCAGTTATTGATCATGAGAATGGGGGTGGGATTAAATATGTTTTTGTTCTTCCTACACCTTTTCAAATGTAAATGAATGATTTTGAATGTCTTTATTTCTCTTTTTTTTGACTTGCATGTATTCTGTAAATACTTGAAATTAACAAGTTAATGAATCAATAAATCAATCAAACCCACTGTCACATTCACACCTATGGACAATTTAGATTAACCAGTTAACTAGTTAACCAGTTAACCTATCAGTGCATGTGTTTGGATGGTGGGAGGAGCCAGAGTACCTGGAGAAAACCTACGCAGACACGAGGAGAACATTTATATTAAATAAATAAAAAAGACAAATTAAAAAATATATATTTATATAGCATCTTTCAAGAGCATCAAAGTCACAAGGTGTTTTACAGAAGCAAATAGAAACATAAAACACATAAACAGCATAAAATAACAAGACATAAAACATACAGCTTATATGAGTATTTATTTTTCTGCCAACTTTTTACTTTTACTCCCTACACTTTTTCAAAAATACTTTGTACTCTTTACATTTATATAAATATATGTACTTTATACTCTTTACATTTATATAAATATATGTACTTTATACTCTTTACATTTATATAAATATATGTACTTTATACTCTTTACATTTATATAAATATATGTACTTTATACTCTTTACATTTATATAAATATTTGTACTTTATACTCTTTACATTTATATAAATATATGTACTTTATACTCTTTACATTTATATAAATATAAGTACTTTATACTCTTTACATTTATATAAATATATGTACTTTATACTCTTTACATTTATATAAATATATGTACTTTATACTCTTTACATTTATATAAATATATGTACTTTATACTCTTTACATTTATATAAATATATGTACTTTATACTCTTTACATTTATATAAATATATGTACTTTATACTCTTTACATTTATATAAATATATGTATTTTATACTCTTTACATTCTCAGAATAGACTCATTACTTTTTCAAACTAAACAGATGTGACAGTATCAAAAATAAGTCACTTCAGAGGAGAGAAATTTTGACTTTTTATCTCATAAATTTGACAGTTTTTCTCATAATTGTGCATTTCTTGTGCGTTTGTATTTTGGACTTTTTATTTCAGAATTTTCACTTTTTTTCTCACAATTAAGGATTTTAAAATCTCATATTTAAATAAATACTCAAGTACTATGAACTGATTAAACACAAAGCAACTCACTATTAAAGGTTTTATTTTTGGATACGTTTAAAATATTGTATAATTCAGTGAGTATTTGTTTTACTTTTTAACTTTAATACAATTGAGAATTTTTTATTATTTTTTTTTACTTTTACTTAAATAAAGCAGTTGAATGAATACTTTTACTTTTAACCAGAGTATTTTTCTAGTAGCTGTACTACTCCACCTGTTCAGTATGTTGCCTTCTGGAAGGCTCTACAGGAGTATCAGAGTGAGGACTAACCGCTTTAAAAACAGTTTTTTCCCCAGAGCCATCATCACACTGAACTCAAACAGCACCACGTCATTCTAAACGCACCACACCAGCACACCAGGCACTATGTCACTTTACTGACTATACTCTGGGCTCCTGGGCAATCCTTTTAATCACTTTTTATCCCTTTTTATATTGCACACTCATTTATAACTTATTTTATATAATATACTTATTTTATAACTTATTTATTTATTAATTTATTTATTTTAAGGCTGCACCAAAGGAGATGCTTAAATTTCATTGTATCTGTGTAAAATGACAATAAAGGCTATCTATTTTTCTATCTCTATCTATCTACTTAAGTACATAATGTAATACATCATGTCAGTTGGTCCCTGGCTCATGACCCGTCCAGTCTGGTTCCCTGTTGTTGTAGTTTGTGTCACTCACCAGCAGGGGGCTCCAGCAGATGCAGGATGTGATCATGATGCCCAGCAGCTGCACCACCATCTCTATGTCATGGGACTTAGCCGAGTGATGGGAGCCGGGCCGCCTCCTGAGCCGGGCCAGCACCAGGGTCAGTCCGCTGACGGTGTTACACACCAGCGCCACAGCCAGCGAGGTCAGGCCCAGTCCAGAGAACAGCACCACGAAGGCCACGTCCACTTCATCGGTGTCGTTTAAAACATTTATGAAGCACCAGGTTCCTGGGACCTGGTAGGTGTAGGAGCCCAGCTGGAAGCACGGCAGCAGGGCCACGCACAGGGCCGCCAGCCAGATGATGGACAGGCTGACCTTAGTGCGGGTGGTGGTGACCAGAGATGAATGTAGCAGCGGCCTCGTTACACCCAGGCAGCGTTCTGCGGCCATGGCGCAGCCCATAAACAGCGGACATAAACCGAAGAACACCATACTGCCGCCCAGGAACTGGCACATGCCGTCAGAAGAGCTGTAGTCCTCGGGGCGTACACCTCCAGACAGGTAGAGTCTAAGAACCAAAACTCCAGGGATTAAATGTCCAATGAAATCCGTCACCACCAGGGATGTGGCGAACAGAAGGAATGTGGCTTTGGAACGCCGACGCTGCAGGGAGTAGGCGTTAACCAGGATGAACAGGGCCACGATGTTGGACACGATACCCAGAGTCATGGACAGAGCGACCACGATGATGCCGCTGGTTCTAGGTGGCACCAAGGTCACGTTCCCCTGGTGGGAGAGGCCTTCCATGGCCACCGTGGCCTCCAGCTTCCCTGCGCTGTCATTGGACCAATGAGGGAAGAGCAGGAAGCCTGAGGTGTTAGAGCGGCTCAACGCTAACATCACTTCACTCTGAGGAAACGGGTGTCCATACTGAAGGGAAGCTGTGGAAGACACATCACAAGTGTTGGGACAGTGTGGACACGTGGCACAGATGAGATTTAAGGAAAAGTGTAGAAGTGTAAATGAGTAGAACATGAAGAAGGAAATGTTTCGTCTCCATCAGCTGATGTTTTATTTATAGAACACAGATGTAAACAAACACAAGGGTTCCATAGTGCTGTACTTATAAAATAAACAATAAACAAAAACATACAAACACGAAGATAACAACACAATAAAACAGAGTGAGCAGATGAATTGATCCATTTCAGTAAAGGTCAAAGGTCAAGCTCACAATTAACTAAAGTTCAAAATCACATTATGGGTTATAACTCAAGAACAGAGGGTCACAGAACCTTCAGATTGGTACCAAACCATGTGGAATGAAGAATTCTCACTACGACCAATAGTTTTTCAGATCTCTGGAGGTCAAAGGTGACATGTGGCCAAATTAACTTGTGTAACACTGTTTGTGTCAAACATAGACATATCATGCTATAACTTAATCAATACTGGATATATTATCATAATA
Organism: Siphamia tubifer; assembly: GCA_020466265.1. Classification (NCBI taxonomy): domain Eukaryota; kingdom Metazoa; phylum Chordata; class Actinopteri; order Kurtiformes; family Apogonidae; genus Siphamia; species Siphamia tubifer. Next base: position 54,046,761 of record CM035783.1, read on the forward strand.
TTACACACACTGACACATATATACACACACACACACACACACATATATATCAATTATCAACTATCAATTAGAAAAGGTCAAAGGTCAAGGTCACATTTAGCAAAAAGGTAAAAATCACATTATTGGCTCTAATTCAAAAACAGGTTGTCATAGAAACTGGAAATTGGCACATCTATCTATCTACAATTAAAGATCATTTACTTTAATGTATATGTTAAGACTACGTTATACGTTTTCACAATTTTAAGAGAACATTTGGAGAATGACAGTAAAAATGTTTGCATATAATTAAAGAAAAAAGTGTAACTCAATTTAAAAGCAAACAAAAAACCTAAGGGTGTTGCCATAAGGACCATTATTAATGAGTAAAACTAGTGTAATGTTAACTAAATAAATAAATGTGGATAATTATGAAAGCTAAGTTATTAACCTGGTATATTACAGATCATTCATTGGTGTTTGTACCTTTTCACATTTTCAGATACATTCAATAAATAATTTTGATTAAAAACGACATTAAGTACAAACTGTACTTTTCAATAAATGTGATTTTAATCTTTAAAAAAAAAATCTTTCCAAACTTTACCATAACTGGAAATAAAGTATTACTGTATCTGACAGTCGTTCTGTTCAAATGTATAACCTTTAAAATAATTTTTAAAAGTCTGGACAGGTATTTACCCAGTCAGGTGTCCACTACAGAAGTGCAGGCGATATGAAAACACATTCAATTACAGAAATATGGGTTTTAGTTTGGATGAAAAATACAGTTTATATTTTTCCAACTGTGATCCCACAAAGGAATGTTGGATGTCAAGCAGGACTAATGTGGACGATTGGTCACATTTCCTCCAATATTTAAGAACTTTTTCCATTTTTCATGGAACTTAAGGATGTTATTTTATTCATTCAGGATAATATCAAATTATATTTAACTACTGTTTTGTTTTTGTATTTTGTAACTCTCTAAACAATCATACATTTGTAAAAACTGTGTAATCTTACACACATTCAACTATGAAAAAATGATTATTATTTAATTTTATATAGATTTATTATCAGTTAATAAAGCAGTAAGATCACTAGTGTGTAAGAATCATATTTCCTTCTACTTTAAATCAGTTTCATAACAGATTAATTCTATATTAAAAGTGGAAAAATTATTACTTGGTGAGATTTTAGGGATTTTTAATTTTTTCGTGAAATGTAAAGGATGATACCAAATTATATTTATTACCTAGTGTTTTTGTAACTCTTTAAATAAACATACATTTGTGAAAACTAATGTTGCTCACAGTCAACTATGAAAAAAAGGATTATCATTTATTTTATATAGATTTGCAAACGTTTAATAAAGCAATCACTATTGTTTAAGAATCTGAAGCCATATTTCCTTCTACTTTAAATCAGTTTAATTCTACATTTAAAATGAATAAATGAATACTTGGTTAGATTTCTTCCAAATTTTAAGGATTTTTTTTTTTCCATTTTTCATGGAACTTAAGGATGTTATTTTATTCATTCAGGATAATATCAAATTATATTTAACTACTGTTTTTTTGTATTTTGTAACTCTCTAAACAATCATACATTTGTAAAAACTGCGTAATCTTACACACATTCAACTGTGAAAAAATGATTATTATTTAATTTTATATAGATTTATTATCAGTTAATAAAGCAGTAAGATCACTAGTGTGTAAGAATCATATTTCCTTCTACTTTAAATCAGTTTAATTCTATATTTAAAATAAATAAATGAATACTTGGTTAGATTTCTTCCAAATTTTAAGGATTTTTTTTTTTCATTTTTCATGGAACTTGAAGATGTGATTTTATGTAATTCATGATGACACTAAATTCTATTTATTAACCAGTGTTTTTATAACTCTCTAAATCAGTGTTTCCCAGCCAGTGTGCAGTGGCACATTAGTGTGACAAATGACATCATTTCACTTATTGCTTCTGTAAGTGAGCAGCGTGATTAAAGATCCAACTCTAATCAGCTGTGGTTGTTTTTCTTAAATCGTGTCATGTCTTTATGTTCAACTAAACAGCTTTGGCTTTGGCACTGAATAAGTAAATGAAGACTAGATTTGTATTATATTTCAATAAATGCATTTTCTTTGGTAATGTGCTTTATGATGTTTCTAATGTCAAATATTTGCCGTGGCTGAAAAAGGTTGGAAACACTGCTCGAAATAAACATTTGTGAAAACTGCATAATCTTACACACATTCAACTATGAAAAAAATGACTATCATTTATTTGATATAGATTTACAACTGGTTAATAAAGCAACAAGATCACTAGTGTTTAACAATCTGCAGTCCTTCTACTTTAAATCATTTTCATAACAGATTAATTATATATTTAAAATAAATAAATGACTACTTGGTCAGATTTCTTTCCATTTTTATGGATTTTTCATTTTTAATGAAATTTGAAGATGTTATTTTATGTAATCAGGATGACAACCAGTGTTTTTGGAACTCTCTAAATAAACCTACATTTGTGAAAAGTAATGTTACACACACTCAACTATAAAAAAAAAGGATTATCATTTATTTTATATATAGATTTGCAACCAGTTAATAAAACAACAAGATCACTAGTGTTTAAGAATCTGAAGTCATATTTCTTTTTACTTTAAATCAGTTTTAGAACAATTTTAATTCTATATTTAAAGTAAATAAATGACTACTTGGTCAGATTTCCTTCAAATTTTTAGGGCTTTTTCATTTTTAAATACATTTGACGATATGATTTTATACAATCACGATGATACCAAATTCTATTTATTAACCACTGTTTTTTATTTTGTAACTCTCTAAACAAACATACATTTGTAAAAAGTGCATAATCTTACACACATTCAACTATGGAAAAAATTATTATCATTTATTTTATATAGATTTGCAACCAGTTAATAAAGCAACAAGATCACTAGTGTGTAAGAATGTGTATTCATATTTCCTTCTACTTTAAATCATTTTCATAACAGATTAATGATATATTTAAAATAAATAAATGACTACTTGGTCAGATTTCCTTCAAATTTTTAAGGCTTTTTCATTTTTCATGAAATTTGAAGAAGTTATTTTATCCATTCAGGATGATAACCAGTGTTTTTATAACTAAATAATACTTACTTTTGTGAAAACTGCATAATCTTGCACACACTCAACTATAAAAAAAAAGGATTATTTTCCAATTTTGTAATCGTTTCTAAATTTCTAATCTTAGTCTAATTCTCATTTATTTTCTATAGATTTGGAACTGGTTAATAAAGCAACACAATCACTAGTGTGTAAGAATGTGTGGTCATATTTTAATTAATTCTATATTTAAAGTAAAGCACTCACCTCCTCACAGACCGTTGTCTTTGTCAAACAAATATCCACAGAAATGATCCAAACACTTGAAGAAAAGTCCAACAAACAAATGAAAGCAGCTTCACATCAGCGTGTTTTCCTCATAAACTCCTTTTCTGTGGTGAAGATGGAAACGTGTCGTGTGTTTTTCTGTGGAATATTCTTCCATGTCTGCTGCGTGGACGCTGGACTGTGCAGAGGATCCCCACTGACAACACTCTGCACACTCATGGTTTTTTTATAGCAGCTCTTTGACTGTGTGTGGGCGTGTGATGGTGTGACCCCCCCCCCCCATGTTCAGTCTGCGGCTCTTAAACACGTTTACACTGAGCCCAAACATACTCTTTAATGTGTCACCTGCACTACAACAAACTACCACTGGTAGAATCCTATGTCTGCATCATACACAGCCAGTGCTACGTTAGTTTATTTAAGACGTAAAAAAACAAACCTTCACTGAACCAAAAGCATCTGTTTAAACCCCAGGTTATTACCATTATTATGAAGAGATTTTTAAACCCTTTAGATGTGGTTCTACTATTTATTTATTTATTTAAAACATGAAAAGAAACTAATAAAAAGCCAATTGATCTATATTCAACTGACTGATCATGTAGATGTTTATAAAAACTTATATTAAAGGGAAACGAGACAGAGTTCTACCATTCTGGTTCTTCACTGGTTTTGGTTCTTCAGTGGTTTTGGTTCTTCACTGGTTTTGGTTCTTCACTGGTTCTGGTTCTTCACTGGTTTTGGTTCTTCAGTGGTTTTGGTTCTTCAATGGTTTTGGTTCTTCTTCAGTGGTTTTGGTTCTTCAGTGGTTTTGGTTCTTCAGTGGTTTTGGTTCTTCAGTGGTTTTGGTTCTTCAGTGGTTTTGGTTCTTCACTGGTTTTGGTTCTTCAGTGGTTTTGGTTCTTCAGTGGTTTTGGTTCTTCACTGGTTTTGGTTCTTCAGTGGTTTTGGTTCTTCACTGGTTTTGGTTCTTCAATGGTTTTGGTTCTTCTTCAGTGGTTTTGGTTCTTCACTGGTTTTGGTTCTTCACTGGTTTTGGTTCTTCACTGGTTTTGGTTCTTCAGTGGTTTTGGTTCTTCACTGGTTTTGGTTCTTCACTGGTTTTGGTTCTTCATCACTGGTTTTGGTTCTTCAGTGGTTTTGGTTCTTCAGTGGTTTTGGTTCTTCAGTGGTTTTGGTTCTTCACTGGTTTTGGTTCTTCATCACTGGTTTTGGTTCTTCAATGGTTTTGGTTCTTCACTGGTTTTGGTTCTTCAATGGTTTTGGTTCTTCTTCAGTGGTTTTGGTTCTTCAATGGTTTTGGTTCTTCAGTGGTTTTGGTTCTTCTTCAGTGGTTTTGGTTCTTCAATGGTTTTGATTCTTCTTCACTGGTTTTGGTTCTTCACTGGTTCTGGTTCTTCACTGGTTTTGGTTCTTCACTGGTTTTGGTTCTTCACTGGTTTTGGTTCTTCAGTGGTTTTGGTTCTTCAATGGTTTTGGTTCTTCTTCACTGGTTTTGGTTCTTCACTGGTTTTGGTTCTTCAATGGTTTTGGTTCTTCAGTGGTTTTGGTTCTTCTTCAGTGGTTTTGGTTCTTCTTCAGTGGTTTTGGTTCTTCTTCAGTGGTTTTGGTTCTTCACTGGTTTTGGTTCTTCTTCAGTGGTTTTGGTTCTTCTTCAGTGGTTTTGGTTCTTCTTCAGTGGTTTTGGTTCTTCACTGGTTTTGGTTCTTCTTCACTGGTTTTGGTTCTTCAGTGGTTTTGGTTCTTCTTCACTGGTTTTGGTTCTTCACTGGTTTTGGTTCTTCTTCAGTGGTTTTGGTTCTTCTTCAGTGGTTTTGGTTCTTCTTCAGTGGTTTTGGTTCTTCACTGGTTTTGGTTCTTCTTCACTGGTTTTGGTTCTTCAGTGGTTTTGGTTCTTCTTCACTGGTTTTGGTTCTTCACTAGTTTTGGTTCTTCATTTTTCCAGTGGTTCTATCATGAACTGAACTTAAAGCCAGTGTCTGAACTCCGTGGGTTTTAAGCTGAATCAATGTGGTAGAAGATGACTGTGTTTCCATGGTAACTACGGAGCCTCTGAACATTTAAATCTGCATTTTATACTAATTATTTACAGTTCTTTATATGGTAAACTACTGATCATTTAAATGGACCATATCTGATTAGCATGAAACAACAAAAGTCTGAAACTTATGCTAATTATGTCCATATTTTAATCTGACTCCTGATGGTTCAGCAGTTGTTAAACATTATAAGTAGATGTTTTTTTTTGTTTCCAGTGGCTGTTTGGGTCTTTTTGGGATAAACTGAATCAAACCAGACCAACAACACACTCACCTCAAGGTTAAATGTGAGCGTCTGTGGTTGTAAATCAGTAGCAGATGATACAGTTCAGGTTTCAGAGGCTGGATCATCAGTCATGTTGATCAGATTCATTTTTATAGATTTCTGTTGCTTCTGTTTCAGGTGCACAGGCTTTGCTCTAAATAACCTCTGCAGTATCAGTTATCCAAAAATATCCAGGAGATGCTAGAGCGGTTGTTTATGCGTCTACTGTTGGCTGAGGTTTTCTATTTCACTTACACTACATGAATGAACGTCCTTGGTCCGACTCTTACAGTCAAATAAGATGATTATATAAGCACTTTTGACCCCCCCTAACCTTCTGACATATTATGGAATCTCTGATGGAAAAAAATATGGGAAACTCTTCTGCACCTTTATAACAGATCCAGATGTTCCACAAGGACTGTGATGTTAGTGTGATAGTTTTTACAGCTGTATTCATAAAAACATGTCATTTTCTTCTGGTCTGTGATTGACACTCCACCAGGGCGGGTCGTGAGGGGGTACAGTAAGTCTGGGTTTGTGTCTCTACTGATGCTTTTGACTGGGAAAAGATGGTCATGTTTGTTTTAGTTTCAGACAGACATGGTAAAAATGATCATATATTTACACAAACTGGAGTAAAAAAAAAAGTTAGAGCAACACTTCAGTTTAGCTGAAGTGGGAACTGACATGATATGGTTTAAAACAGAGGAAGGTGAAAGGTCAGCGTCATGATAACACTGGAGTAGGAATCAGAGTCCTGCACGGGTTCGGGTACCCGCGGGTGACCCGTGGGTGACCCGCAGATTTTCACGAAACGGGTGAAAAATGTTGTGCTGTGTCGGATACGGGTTCGGTTCGGGTCGGACGTGGGTGATCGCGGGTCTAATTTGCGGTTCATAGGCTAAAAACTGTTCTTTAGTTTGGACTTGTATAGCTGCCTCCTGTCGGCTCTCACGGATAAAAATATTTTTTGAATTTATTATTTGTCTGCTACCCGTGACCCTAGTGAGGATAAAGCGGGTTCAGATAATGAATGAATGAATTTGTCTGCTACTGTTTAACAACATTTTTATTTGGCTCTGCCTTGGCTATGTCACTGTTCAGTATATTCGTGGTAATACATTTTGTATTTAAGTTTGGCTATCTGACATTTTCTTCCGGGTTCGGGTCAGATATCGGGTTCATATATAGCGGGTCGGTTCGGGTGCAGATTTTTTAACATTTTTTTTCATCGGAAAACGGGTCAGATACGGGTTTGAACATGACGGGTACGGGCGGTTGCGGTTTGTCAAAATCAGAACCGTGCAGGACTCTGGTAGGAATGGGTTGGTTGTCACTGGTCTGTTACCATCTTATATTATATAGACTGGGTGAGATTTACTGGGGGGTGGTCTGCTTTTGGACATCACCGTAGGGTCATGTGGTCTTCACTGAAAAAATCAACATAATCAAAATTTTTTATTATTATTATTATTATTATTATTATTATTATTATTATTATTATTATTATTATTATTATTATTATTATTATTATTATTTCATAATTTTGTCTTTTTATGGTCACACATAATAAAATCCAGTTGAGTGTTATTGAATTTCATAGGGTTAGGGTTATTTTTATTTTATTTAATTTGATGTGACCTATTGAAGAAGAATTTTTGAGTTGATTCAATGTTTTATTTTTTTCAGTGTATGAGTCTGACAGTGTGAACACAAAATAACTGAAAGATAAACTACACATGTAGCAAAGTCTGGGCAGAGGAGGGGCCGGTCCCACGACCCTCCCCCTCCTTCCTGGCCCAACCTGAGCAGGACCACAGGCCAGACCCATGAGGGGACCCTCCCAGCACCGAGCAGCGACCCAGACCCACTGAGGTTAAATGCTGTTCACTTTCTTTTCCTCTTCTTCATAATGTACATACGTACAGAAGGTCGTCTCATCTGACCTGAGGCTGTAGTCGAAATAAAAACATGGGGGGGGGGGGGGTCCAGGGTGGTGAACTGCCCCAACCTGACTCCCACAGGCTTGACCCCCAGTACCCCCCTCTGAACATGGACCATCCGGGGACGGGTTTCATGTGCTCAGTTGACGCTGGCCGGAGAGGGAACTGAACCCCGGTCCCAGGGGCACCGTCATACCGTGTCCTCGCACCACCGTACCGTGCCCTCGCACCACCGTACCGTGCCCTCACACCACCGTACCATGCCGTCACACCACCGTACCGTGTCCTCACCACCGTACCGTGCCCTCGCACCACCGTACCGTGCCCTCGCACCACCGTAACGTTTCCTCGCACCACCGTACCAGGCCCTCACACCACCGTACCAGGCCCTCACACCACCGTACCGTGCCCTCGCATCACCGTACCATGCCCTCGCACCACCGTACCGTGCCCTCACACCACCGTACCCTGCCCTCACACCACCGTACCAGGCCCTCACACCACCGTACCGTGCCCTCACACCACCGTACCCTGCCCTCACACCACCGTACCGTGTCCTCGCATCACCGTACCGTGCCCTCACACCACCGCACCGTGCCCTCGCACCACCGTACCGTGTCCTCGCACCACCGTACCGTGTCCTCGCACCACCGTACCGTGTCCTCGCACCACCGTACCGTGTCCTCGCACCACCGTACCGTGCCCTCGCACCACCGTACCGTGTCCTCTCACCACCGTACCGTGCCCTCGCACCACCGTACCGTGTCCTCGCACCACCGTACCGTGCCCTCACACCACCGTACCCTGCCCTCACACCACCGTACCGTGCCGTGTCCTCACACCACCGTACCGTGCCCTCACACCACCGTACCGTGCCCTCACACCGTCATACCCTGCCCTCACACCACCATACCGTGCCCTCACACGCGGGCAGCAGAAAAGGCCACATGAACTGCACCATCAGAGAAGTATTGATTTTAAATGTTTATTTAGTGATTTGAGTCTTGTTTATGTTATTGATGTGAGAATGAGGTTCAGAACATCCAACACAAGCGTTTTTCTCTTTGATAAATCATACTCTGTATATATCCATATTCCATGAATCATCATTCATATGCCGAGTCGGGTTCTGAAAGTGGGTATAGGTATGGACCTGGGACAAACATTAACGGTAGTAACCAGATCAAAATGTGGTACCTTATTTGAGTTTATTTACAGCTGTTCTTTAATTAAACCCTCCGTCCACTGTTAATGACAGATGACATCAACACGTCAAAGGCAAAAAGGTCGAGGGTGTGGTTAAAGTTGATAAGAAGTTCTAGATTCTTCCAGATTCAAAATTGAGATAAAAAGTCTAAATCCCCAGTACCTAAACACAACCAGCATTAACCCATAGATAAGGTACACTGTGTTTTTGGAGAAAATTCAAGTCTTTTAAGTGTCACCTTATAGTCTGGAAAATACAGTAAATAACCCCCCCCCCCTAAATCCACTCCATTCGTCTTCTGCATAAGTGGAACCATAGAGGTTATTCAGAAGTTGGTTTACCAAGATGTGCAGTTTGGGCAAAGGATGATGGGTAATACTAAACACAGTCTTACTGATAAGCTCCATTAAGCATAAACCCACAGTCGAGCTACACTGGAAAAAGCCACATCTTACCAAGTGTATGTTTTTATTTTTTCATTTCTAGTCCAAATATCTTAAAATCAGAAAAAAGGCTAAAGAGGAACCTTTCAGTCACAAAGAAGAACTGATTTATAGACAATAGATGTGGAAAAAACATATTTAAAGAAATCTTAACAAGTTCTTGTGTTTAAATTTAAAATAAGTGAATGAATAGAAAAATAAAATAAATAAAATAAAAAATAAGAGCAAAATGCAGACAACTTAGAAAAAGGAAAGAAAAAAAAGGGAAGAAGAAAAAAGGGAAAAGAAGAAGAAGAAGGAAGGAAAAAAGAAAACAATAAACAACAACAAAAACTATTTGTTACCTACTTTCATATCTGCTCATTTGTTTTTAGTTGTTTTTTGTATATATGTCTATGTTTAGTACTTCAGTTATTGATTATTGGTATTGTTATTATTGTTATTGTTATTATTTTATTTATCAGCATTTTTGTACTATGCACTATATTACTATAAGATGAATTTAGGTTATTGGGGAAGTGAAGAAGGGGTAGAATTAAATAAACTTATGCTTCATCCTACTCCTTTTAGGACATGTCATTGTTATTATTATTATTGTTGTATTGTTTATTGTTGCACTTTGCACATGTTCGAAATAAATCATTCAAATCAAATCATTTATTTGTTAATAAATCATTTATTATTTATTACATTGACATAAAGGAGTCTGTCTCTCTCTCTCTCTCTGTCTGTCTCTCTCTCTGTCTGTCTGTCTATCATTTTCACTTGTTCCATTGACAGATATTTTTGCTTAATTCAAGCAAAAATCACTTGTATTTTTATTTGATTTACTTGTTTTAAGAGAAAGAGAGAAACATGAAAGAAAAAGTGAGTTAGATTTGTCATATTCCAACATGAAAAACAGCAAATCTTTCTATTTATAAAAAAAATATCTTATTGAAAGTTGTTTACAGCTGTGATCAGACTAGTGTTTGAAAACTACAGAAACACAAAACATGTTCGAATATCAAAGTAAAAACCAGTATTAATGATGTTATCTGTCCGTTTCAGCAGTTAAACTCACATACATCAGAGGTAGTAAAAGTACTCACATTCTGTACTACAGTAGAAGTACAGCGACCGGTGTTAAAAAATACTCTGGTAAAAGTAGAAGTACTGATTCAACTCCTTTACTGAAGTAAAAATAAAAAAGTACAAGTTCTCAATTGTAATAAATTAGAAAAGTAAAACTGCATTTTTTTGTCATGAACACAATAATACTTATTTAACCAGAAAAATCTGAAAAGTTTCAAAAGTATCTAAAATAAAGCCTTTAAAAGTGAGTTAGTGTTTGACAGAGTCATAGTACTCAGTTATGGTAAATGTTCTGCATTTATATAGTTCTTTATAAAGCACTTTACATTAGCCTCTCATTCACCCATTCACACACACACTCATAAACCAGTAGGTTTCTAAGGTCAAAGGTCAGTCCTACTGGGGGCCTAAGTCAGGGTTCAGTGTCTTGCCCAAGGACACTTCGACATGTGGACAGCCAGAGCCGGGATGCGAACCGCCAACCTCTTGGTCATTGGGCGACCCACTCTACCAACTGAACCACAGCCGCCCATCATACCCATTATGTGGGTATGAACAAGAAATGTAGGAAAAAGTGGGAAAAAAAGTCACAATTGAGATAAAAATTCATCATGAGATTTAAAAAAAGAATAATTTTTAAAATCCCAATGTAAAAATTATGAGATAAAAAAAGTCATAATTATTAGATAATAGTCATATAACTATAATATATAAAGTCACAGTGATTTTTCATCTGGTGATTTATTTTTCATCCTGTCACATCTGTTTAGTTTGAAAAAGTAACAAGTCTATTCTGAGAATGTAAAGAGTATAAAGTACAAATATTTATATAAATGTAAAGAGTATAAAGTACATATATTTATATAAATGTAAAGAGTATAAAGTACATATATTTGTATAAATGTAAAGAGTATAAAGTACATATATTTATATAAATGTAAAGAGTATAAAGTACATATATTTATATAAATGTAAAGAGTATAAAGTACATATATTTATATAAATGTAAAGAGTATAAAGTACAAATATTTATATAAATGTAAAGAGTATAAAGTACATATATTTATATAAATGTAAAGAGTATAAAGTACATATATTTATATAAATGTAAAGAGTATAAAGTACATATATTTATATAAATGTAAAGACTATAAAGTACAAATATTTATATAAATGTAAAGAGTATAAAGTACATATATTTATATAAATGTAAAGAGTATAAAGTACATATATTTATATAAATGTAAAGAGTATAAAGTACATATATTTATATAAATGTAAAGAGTATAAAGTACATATATTTATATAAATGTAAAGAGTATAAAGTACATATATTTATATAAATGTAAAGAGTATAAAGTACATATATTTATATAAATGTAAAGACTATAAAGTACAAATATTTATATAAATGTAAAGAGTATAAAGTACATATATTTATATAAATGTAAAGAGTATAAAGTACAGATATTTATATAAATGTAAAGAGTATAAAGTACATATATTTCTATAAAAATGTAGGGAGTAAAAGTAAAAAGTTTCCAAAAAAATAAATACTCCAGTAAAATACAGATACCTAAAACATGTACTTAAGTACAGTAAAGGAAGTACTTTTACTTCGTTACTTCCAACTGTCTGTCTAAAGGTTAGGGTTAAGGGTCAAAGGTTAGGGTTATAGGTGTTGACCCATCTGATGTCTGAAGGTTAGGGGTCAAAGGTCAGACCATGTGAATGAAAAAAACAGCTGAGATATTACCACTGATGTGTTTTAGCTGTTGACCTTTAGTGTGACCTTTGACCTTCATTGTTCTTCCTTGACCCATTATCTATCATTCCGGACAGTTTCATCAAAATCTGTTCAGAACTTTTTGCGTAATCCTGCTGACAGACAGACATGCGGACCTGAATTTAATCCATCTTTGGTGGAGCAAATAATAAAATAAAAACAAAATAGAGAAAAATATACAAAAAATGAGCAACAAAATGAACAAAAACTAACCTCCACCAAGGCAAATGAACAGAGGTCCACCAAGTTATGTCTGTCTGTCTATGTGCCTGTCTGTGTGTGCCTGTCTGTGTCTGTCTGTGTGTCTGTCTTTCTGTGTGTCTGTCTGTCTGTCTTCAGCAACATTACTCTAAAAGTTAAAGGTGGACTTTGACCAAATTTTCAGGATGTTGTTGTTAGTTTCACAAGGAACAAATGATTACATTTGGTGGTGATCCAGAACAGATCCAGAACAGATCCAGAACAGATCCAGAACAGATCCTGGATCACTTTGACATTTTATTTTGCGGTAAATGGAAAATACATTTCTCAAAGTTTTAATTATATGGCGGGTGGGTGTGTTTTGGGGCTGGTTCCATACAGTTGGATCATTTGTCCCAATTGGACACTTGGTAATTAGTAACCAGCTGTTTAGAGTGGCAGCAAACCAGGTTTTACTGGTTATTTTGGTCAATTTTGTTCATTTTATTTATTATTTTGGTCAATTTTGTTCATTTTAATAATTATTTTGGTCAATTTTGTTCATTTAAACTGAATATCTTTGTAATTTTTATTCATTACATTGAATATTTTGTTCATTTTATTGATGTTTTGTTCATTTCTGTTCATTTAAACTGAATATTTTGTTAATTTTTTATTATTTTAGTGAATGTTGTTCATTTTGACAGGAAACCAGGTTGCAGGATTACAACATAAACATTATAACTCATGTTTTATAACTTTTGCAGTCGACATTCGACATTATAACGTTGTATGAATGAAACACAGATCTGCATAATTACAGAAAGTCTCCTTTAATGTGGGATCTGTCTATATAGGTGTTATTAAAATAATGTCATTTAAGTGCTCGGCTCTGAACAAAACGGCTGGAAAGAGGTGAGTATCAAATAATAACATCATGTTTGAGTGTGAGCTGCTGTGGAATCAAAGAGACCAATCATTTCTGTCTGATTGTCTTCCGTTCTCGCTGCTCGTTTCGACTCTAAGTGCATTTGGCCGCTACGTCGGCTCTGAAAACAGACCCTGTTAACCCCCATTTTCCTCTAAACGGTGCCATTTGGTGTCTGCCCCCCCCCAACAGGCTCTTCCAATACTAAGTCTGTGTTTTTTTGGGTTTGAGGCTCCTTCTACACCCCTCCACTGGACGACCACAGAGTTCCTCCCAAAAATCTACAGAGCTTCAAAGCACAGAAAACTAGTCATACTGGATAGATTCACAGTTAGATCTGTATCTTTTTTAGAAGTTGGATATGAAATATGGAAGGAAAAGTAGATAGTGGTGTTGCATGTGTATAATACTATTGCATTTTTGGCTGAAAACCCAAAACTGCTGCTGCCACAAATGGTAAATGGTTCCACTCAACTCAAAACTTTTGTGCAGAGCTCATGTCACTATGCCAGAGAGATAAAATATAGTTTTTTTTTTCTTTTTACCATTTAAGTAGCTCTGAAGCTGCCAGTAAATGTGCTCTTTGATATATAAAAATATGACTCTTTTATTATTGTGACAAGAAAATTCACAATTCAGACAGTCATTTTCCTCATTACACTTACAATGTAGGTTCAATCAAACAAAAATTAACACCATCCAAATGCATTCACTTTGACAAATGGAACCATAGGGTCGTGTGTTTGTGCATTCCGTACTGACGCTTTAAGTAGATGAGTGGAAATGTAGCCACACATGTTATCTGTCTGGGTGCCTCGGACGCTACTGGCCCAAAAAAAACAAAAGTGTGGAATGTTTGCATGTGAATATCCAGCCCAGAAAATAACAGACAAACATACTGTTAGAGACGGAAACACGTTCAGATACTTTTCTCTGATTAAACACCAGCTCTTTTGTTGTGGAAGTTGTTCAATAATGACTTTTGTGGTTGGAACCCAGAGGTAATAATATTTATTCATCTCTGAACAGGAACGTTTCATTGACATAACAACTTTATTGTCAGTCATTTAAATTTTCAATGAATTCAACAAAAAAAAACATTTACCAATGGAACAAGTGAAAAATGATCCTGGTAAGACATCTGGAAATTATTTTTTACAGATCTATTGACTAAAAATCACTTCTTATATCTCACTGAAAAAAGTTCCTCTTTAGGTTATGAATGTCATTATGATTATTATCTAATTATTGTGTCTAATTAGTGTGTCTGTCTATGGGTGTGTCCCCACAGAGACACATACTGTTATAACTCATATACATATACCTAATGCACAACAAATGCAATGATTAGTTTGAGTAAAGGTCAAAGGTCAAGGTCACAATTAACTAAAAGGTTAAAATCACATTATGGTTTATAACTCCAGAACAGAGGGTCACAGAACTTTCAGATTGGTACCAAACGATGCAGAATGAAGATTTATACAATTCTCATAATTGGTGTTATCACCTACGACCAATCGTTTTTCAGATCTCTGGAGGTCAAAGGTGACATGTGTCCAAATTAACTTGTGTAACACTGTTTGTGTCAAACATAGACATATCACACTATAACTTAATCAATACTGGATATATTATCATAATATTACACACACTGACACACACACACACACACACACACACACATATATATATATATATATATATATATATATATATATATATGTGTGTGTATGAAGAGTTCATTTGCAAAAACAGATAACTCCATTTTTCTTTTTTTCACAAAACTTAATTTTTTACTCTACATTCCACAGATAATACTGATTTATTTGATATATAATTTATTTCATTTGGTAAGATCCACTAAATTGAATAAATAATATATCAAATCAATGAGTATTACCTGGAATGTAGAGTAAAAAAAGCAATTTTCTGAAAAAAAAAGAAAAATGGAGTTATCTGTTTTTGCAAAAGAACGCTTCATATATATATATATATATATATATATATATATATATATATATATATATATATATATATATATATATATATATAAAACAAAATTATCAATATTGCAAAAGGTCAAAGGTCAAAATCACATTATTGGCTCTAATTAAAGAACAGCTTGTCATAGAAACTGGAGAGTGACACAAAATAGGGGCGGGGTTAGACATTGTGTGAATACTAGTTTATTATGAAAGTGGACTGTGAAGGAAATATGTCTACAATGGCTTCTTAAAAACATGAAGCTTAGTGACCATGTGGTTCTGTTTAATCAGTTGTAACTATATAAAATTAATAATAACCTCTTTTGTTTTTGTTTTTTTACAGTTGTCCTATACGCAGGATTAGGCAGTTTTTCACAAATGTTTTTTGGCATCGTCTTTATTGCATAAATATCAAATATCATGAAAAATTAAAACTCCCTAACTAGTCATCCATTCACTTATTTAAAAAACTGAATTCATCTGTTATAACACTGATTTAGTGATGAAGTTTGAACTATTTGGCACAAAATAAGGGTGAGATTAGGCATTCTCTGAATACTTGTTTTTTGTTTGAAATACCTTTATTTAATGGACAATGTACACAGAACATTCAGCTCACACACACAGATGTACTGGACCAGATTAGAAGCAAAAGGCTCCTTTCCATCTGTACTCCCTCACAACACAATAAATACAACTCAGCAGTCTGAAGCAGATACTTCCTAAAAAATAAAAACTTCTAAACCAGTGTGTTCGGTGTGGAACCGACAGGAATGGACCTTAATACTAAAGTTGACTCTACTACTGCTCTACAGATACTTTATTCTGATGAAGTGGAAGAACAAACATCCTCCAACTGATCACACTCTTTTAGTTAAAATCCAATTTTAACTAAAAGATAATGTACACTGAAAAAAGTAAAACATTGAATCAAAATAAAAATTTTTTTTACAATTTTGACTTTTTATTTCATGATTTTCACTTTTTATGGTCACACATAAAAATTCTAGTTGAGTGAACCAAATGAAATTGCATAGTGTTAGGGTAATTTTAATTTAATTTGATTCACTCAACTATTTTTTTTTTATGTGTGACCTATTGAAGAAGAATTTTTAAGTTGATTCAATGTTTAACTTTTTTAGTGTAGAGTTATTTTATTCAATCTGGCAGCTCTTTATAGATGCCTTTAATGCTAATCAAATAAAACAGCACAGTACCGTAGTTTGATTTACACACCTGGGAAGAAATTCAACTAGTACTTAATAGTATTAGTTTATTCTTTTGTTGATGTCAAAATTAAAATAGCCCCAAAATATAAAAAAGACAAAAATGGTAAAATCAAATAAAAATTAGAAAGAAAAACAGCACAGTAGTTTCATTTACACGCCTGAAAATGGGTGGGAAGAAGTGAAACTAGTATTTATAAGCAGTAGTTTTGGCTCAAGTTACTGACAAACAACAGATGGACAAACAAAATAAACAAATGTTTGCAGACACAACAAACCCCGCCCCCTCACAAACGCTTTACCTTATTTTCTCTGTCTCTTATTATTGTGAAAACACATTTTTTGGTAACTGTGACCTTGACCTTTGACCTACATTCAGCAACATTTACCAATATTCACTAAATTAACTGAAAAATTCATGGAAATTGGTCCAAAAGTTTATGGATAAACCTGCTCACAAACAAACAAACAAAAACAGTCCTCTCCTCTTTTGGGGGTGTGTGTGTGTGTGGGGGGGGGGGGGGGGGGGTAATAATGGCATCAACCTTAATACGACAGAAAATGATGCTTTGACATTTGTGACTATATTAGTTCACTTATTCTGCTGAAGTTGAAGAACAAAAATCTCATTTTTGGAGGATTTAAATGATCATGTAGAGTTATTTTGTTCACTAGCCCTGTTTACATGGGAGTTTTTATTCCTGTTTAATTCCAAATAAAAGTTAATTCCTCTTTAAGACGTACCATGTAGACACTGGATAATTCCAGGTGAAAATGATAATTTCCTTTAAAGTTAATTCCAAATAAAGTGTCTGGTTTATTCTGATCTTAAAGGTGTTGTTCCATCGTTATTTCATTAATGTCTCCATTGTTATTGAATGCATTGACCACAGTATCTTTGCACAGCAGACATACACCAGTTGATCGGTGTTTGGTAAAAAAAAATTAAATTAAATTAAGTATTGACTTCAGTTTAGTTTTCACAGAAAATTTCCCAGAAATCCTAGCTCCTGTTTTTCACATATGTCCATTTCAATATTCGACCACGTATGACGTCACTCTGACGTTATGTGACGTCGCACAACGACCACATGTCACATGTTAGATCTAATGTTAAATATGAAGCACAAGATATTGTCTGATTTAACTAAATATGTCAATAACCTGCTTTAAGGTTAAAGGTCATACATTTACCAAATATACCATTGGTGCGACGTCATGTGACGTCTTTACGTGACGTCATGTGACATCTTTACGTGACGTCATGGAGCCTATGGGTGTTATCTCATCTGAGGTCAGAAGGTCAGACGAAGTGAATGAAAAAAACAGCTGATACTATCTGGTCTGGATTCTGAGATATCACCACTGATGTGTTTGAACTGTTGACCTTCACTGGCACCTTGACCTTTGACCTTTAGAGCTCAACATTTAATGGTTTCTTCATTTACACATTATTAATCATCTCTGAAAGTTTCATCAAAATCCATCCATAACTTTTTGAGTTATTTTACTGACAAACAAACAAACAAACAAACAAACAAAGTATAAATCCACTCATGTTGTGGGAACTTCACAACTCATATGAAATCTGTGATCTTGTCAAATCACTAATCCATCATTATCTGTCATTATCATGTTAAATCATCAACACATGTTGGAAACAGCAAATGCTGCTGCGACGACGTGAAAATTCAATTTGTCGTCAGAACAGAAGTAATGAGTGGATTCAACTGAAACTGAGTCTGTTTCATCCTTATATGAGTCTCATTCTGCATCACAAAGATCAGAACCATCTGACAAGGATTGGTGACACTGGAGGAAATGTGTACAGTAGGCACACACAGACACACAGACAGGCAGACACACAGACAGACACACGGACAGACAGATGGACAGACAGTCAGACAGACGGATGGACAGACAGACACACAGACAGACACACAGACGGACAGACAGACACACAGACACAGACAGACACACAGACACAGACAGACACACAGACACAGACAGACACAGACAGACACACAGACACAGACAGACACAGACAGACACACAGACACAGACAGACAGACACACAGACAGACAGACAGACACACAGACAGACAGACACACAGACAGACGGACGGACGGACAGACAGACACACAGACGGACAGACAGACACACAGACACAGACAGACACACAGACACAGACAGACACACAGACACAGACAGACAGACAGACAGACACACAGACAGACAGACACACAGACACACAGACAGACAGACACACAGACACACAGACATACAGACACACAAACAGACAGACACACAGACACAGACAGACAGACAGACACACAGACAGACAGACGGACAGACAGACAGACAGACGGACACACAGACACACACAGACAGACACACACAGACAGACAGACAGACAGACAGACGGACACACAGACACACACAGACAGACACACAGACACACACAGACAGACAGACAGACAGACAGACGGACAAACCGTTAAAACAACAACTTGACAGATCTCTGATTCAAAGTCAACAAACATGAGGTAAAACCACCTCCTTCACAGAGGAAATAATAATTCACCCATGACAACATATGTCTGCTACAGATGGATTCATTGACTTAACTTTGACAATGACTCTACAAATATATAAACAAAAGTAAAGAAAACAGATTTAGTTGAGTTTGTGTTTGGATTACATCGTGTCACAGTTTATGACTCATCCACTTCACTTTCTCTCAAACACATTTTGCCTTTTTTCTTTTTTTTTTCTGTCATGAAGCACCTTTTAAAGCCGCACTAAATTTGACAGAGGACGAAGAGTGGCTCTTACAAAAACAAAAACAAGCCAAAGAGGACACAACAGGAAGTCAAATTAAGAGTGAACACGTCACTACTGAAGCCTCAGAGGCGTTTAAATACAGACGGAACTTCCTGGAAGATGTTCACACAGATCACAAAAAAATATACAAACTGATTAGTGACAGAAAACACACTGCTAATGTGTTTCTACTTTCACTTAACTTTTAATCCAATGTCATGATGCAGTTCAGAACATTAAAAGTCTGTAAATGCCAAAAAAAATCCAGTTAGAGGGTGAAGGCTTTCCTAAACCGCTTCCCTTTGTAAATATAATCTATTTTTGTGGGATAAAAAGCCACAGTTTAATGATCTATATCACATAAGATTCCTCCTGCATGAGTCAAACTGAAGCCATGGGTCTATAATGGGCTCTTTCCATTTGTGTTGGCAGGTGCAGCTGGGATAAGGCATGGTGTAAATATAAATGTAATATGTTCAGATGGAAACTCTGGCTTTGGACGCACCAGGATATTCTTCTACAACAGGAGTCATGTGATTTAAAATTTCACATTAACTTACATCAGACATGATGAAAATCAGAGGTGGAAGTAACAAAGTAAAAGTACTTCCTTTACTGTATTTAAGTACATGTTTTAGGTATCTGTACTTTACTGGAGTATTTATTCTTCTGTCAACTTTTTAAATTTTATTCCCTACATGTGACAGTATGAAAAAATAAGTTGTAAACCAAACTGTATATCTTACTATCTCATAATTTTGCCTTTTTTTTCTCATAATTTGAACTTTTTTCTCATAATTCTGACTGATAATTCTTTGTTTTTAAACTCACCAGGTCCTAAACACCTCAAATAGCCAAGAGAAATTAAAAATGCATAGGTTTGCATGCTTAGGTTAAATCTACTATTTATGACTTTAGAATTTTTTCCTAAATGTTCTGTCTATACCTAGCCTAGGATCTAGACTGTCCCCAGTGGCCGCAAACTGCATTTGCTACGGGGAGAGTCTAGAAAGTCTAGGCGAATTTGTGGGCGGGATAACCGCTGTCTGTCAACTTTTCTCTTTACACAACGCCAAGCTATTGGATAAATCAAACTTTTGCCATACCCGGTGGGCAAAACTCTGACAACGTCCCTTTTTTCCAAAAACAGCTTAAGTGCCGTTTTCTGCTCCTCTCGCAGGGAAAACTGTAATTTTAAATCACCTAGCGTTGCTGCCAAAGCCAGCTCCAATGGTTGTTCCTGGTGATGAGCCATGTTGTCTAGCAGCTAGCAACTGGTGTTACGGCAATGTGTGCTAGCTAGCAGCTACGCCTTCTTCTTCTCTTTGGTGTGCTAGCTGCTACGTCTCTGCGACTACAACATTACGTGTCGTATTTGTGTCGTCATGAGGCAGGGTGGGCTCCAATCCCGCCCCTCGCGATTTGATTGGTCCGACCCAGTTGGGATTTTCAGATCCTTGGCTGTCTAGTCTGTCTCTCCGTAGCAAATACCATTTGCGGCCACTGGGGACAGACTAGATCCTAGGCTAGTCTATACCCACTAAACTCAGTACCAGGACCCAATAAAACACATCATCTACGCACTAACTCACTTTTAAAAGCTTTAATTTAGGACAATTTTGGAAATTTTTCAGTTTTTCCTGCTTAAATAAGGCTTATTTCATCCAAAATGCAATTTTACTTTTTACTTTATTAAAATTGATAAGTTGTACTTTTTTACTTTTACTTCAGTAAAGCAGTTGAATCAGTACTTCTACTTTTACCGGAGTATTTTTCACAAGCAACAAATAAAAACCAATCTGTCAATGACAGACAGTTTCACTTGTTTAAGTGAAAATGATCTTGGTAAGATTTCTTGTAATCAGATTTTACACTCACTCACTGAAAATCTGCTCTTTAGGTGATTTTTTTACATTTACATCAGGTTTTTTTTATTCCCAATTATTTATTGAGAATAAAATAATTTGGAATTAAAGACATTTCCTATGTGTTTACATGGACATGTTAATTGTGTATTTTGCTCTAGTTAACTGGTCTTTCAGAGCTGGAGGTACAGAAGGTTCTGATTGGACAGAACCGAAGCTTAACGTCTGGATGTCTACTGGAAGGAAACCATGGCGTCCACTTCCTGTTTTATCAACATGTAAAACCAGATACTACATGTGATTTTTACATTTATTTAGCTTGACAGAATCAACAAACTAATGCAGACAGTGTGGAATATGTGCGACATCGGGACAAGATCAGGAGCATGTGCAGAACGACGGGAATAATGTTAAAGAGGAATTAAGTGTTTACATGTCAGAGGAATGATCAGAATAAACCACTGACTTTATTTGCAATTAATTTAAATTCAGAATTATCATTTTCAACTGGAATTCTGTGTTTACGTGGTTAACCTTTATTATTTATTATAAACAGGAATAAAATGGGTCATGTAAACAGAGCTAATACCCCTCTCCTCATCTCCTCAACACATCTCACATAAAGTTAAAAGTCATAGAATAAAAGTGAATTTATAGACAATAGATCTGCAAATTGGACCATGATTGATTTTACTTGTTGTTTTGGCAGAATTTTATTTGTATTTTTGTTTCTTCAAACAAAACTCTCCTGTATTGTTTCTTAGCTTGTTTTCAGAGGGTGTTTTTGTCGCAGGTAGACGCCACATGTGAGGACGGAGGACAGTGTGATCCATGACAACACCGTCCCTCCTACCACACAGCCTCTGCACTCATTTGTTTTGCTGATCTGAGCAGTAATAAAACTGTAGGGCTGTGATTAATGACTGGTCTTGTCAGTGTGAATAAAAGAGGGGAAGTGGTAATTAAAGTGGGTCTGGCCAAGAGGGATTGAAGAAGCAGAGCCTGCTAACCCTATGTCAGCAAAGACGTTATTAATAGTTGACAACGACACAGCACCCAGGGGGGTGCCCAGGGGTGCACCCATCAGCCCCTTCACACTGTTGTCACTGTTGACAAGATTCACCAGAAAAAAACTCCAACGGTTTCTCCTACTTTTATTAATGACCAGACAAATATGTGGGTACTGTTATTGATGACATCTGTGCAAAGACTCACCAGCGTATGTAGTTTTATCAGAAATTGGGAAGATTTAATGTTGATACTTTTTTAATGAAAATGTTTTATTGTTGGTTTAAGATAAGATAAGATAAGATAAAATAAAATAAGATAAAATAAGATAAGATAAGGATAAGGATAAAGATAAAGTAAGATATATTTTATTAATCCTCATGGGGAATTTATTGAATTGGTTTGAACTTTTTCTTTTATTTGCTGGTTCAGGTCCTTCACAATAAAATACAAGAATAGGTTAAATAGTATATTGTGGGAAAATCCAGGGGTCAGAGGTCACCATGGACGAGCTTTCTGTTTTGTAGAAAACCTGGCTGACCCCAGTCACAGGGACTTCAGACACCCCCCCCCTCTGGTCGGATCAATAGACTCTCAGCTCGATTGGTTTCATCAATACTTTGATCAGTCCCACATATTATTGTGCACTTGTGCTTTGTTTTTATTTCGTATTGTATTACTGTCTTCTCTGGTTGTACAAATAATTGCCCCTCACAGGGGTAATAAAGTTTTTTAAACCAAATAATAAAGTTTTTTTAAAGTACAGGACTGGTTTAAACAACACTACATATGTCTGGAACTGAAGCATTAATGACCTGTAACAACAGAAGAAACATATGTGACCCCCCACCACCAAACCAGGCATAAGTGGCACTGAGCCGTTCAGAGCTACAGCCAAATTTAGGCTGGAAGGTGATTTGTTATTAGTGTTTACACCTTATCAAAAAACGGTACCTTAACACCTCTATGTTCACTTCCTGTGGTCATTACATTGAAATCCAATCAATAAAGGTGTTTATTGAGTCAATTATTTAAGCGGCGACAAAAGTTCAGGTATTGCTGAGCAAAGACAAAGACGACTTCCACCTCTTTTCGCCGAACAAAACGATCTCCGTTCCGTGGGTAAACACCCAAGTGTTTGGTACGAGGTAAAAGCTTATATTGAATGTTCTGTCCAATGGTGTAAGCCAAATGATTATAATACGTCACACTTCTGTCCTATTATTATAATATATAAAACTTCTGTGACATGTCCATCAGAGTGTCCTTTAACATCTGTCAACAATTTGTGTCAATCGGATACAAATTATTATGCGTTGCTAAGGACTTCCTACCCCAAAACAGTCCAAAACTTTAACGGACAATATCTAAAAATATGCAAATTGTAAAATATGTCCAAATGTGGATATTAAAATGACCATAACTTTGGTTCTACTTGTGATAGAAACATCATTTTTTCACCATCTTAAACCTTAGTTTCCACTCTACCAAGATACACACATAACTCTGTTTGGATTTACACACACTTATGTCTGGTTTACTGGTGCTGGGTCACATATGTCATTAATATGAGCTGTTGGATATGACAATTCCCCTGTGAGGATGAAAAACATATCTGTTTAGTTTAATATACTTTAGTTTATTTCCCAGGAACAATGAGCAAATACATTAATCTCAAAGAGAAGAAATACTTTGGACCATTTCTGCACAATATACAAAACATTGACATCATATATAATACACAAACTAACCTTCGCTCATAATTATATTAAAATAACATCAATTTCATGATTATGTTTTTATACTATTTGCACATTTTTAATGTATTTTAATAATTTTAAATCTATCCATCTATCTACCTAATTAAAAATACATGAAGAAACAGAAAATTGCTCGGAAAAAATTGACAAAATACTAACATCTACTAACCCTCCCCCACCCCAAAAAAACAAAAGTGATGAAATATCCAACTTAAAAAACAAAAACAAAATTGTTCTATAATACAGAAAAAAGCAAAATTTGATTTTAAAAAATCCAAAATATATGCCGAAATATGAATATTGATTAAATTAACATGTTTAATCTGTGTATTTTTCAAAATAACGCTTCAGGTCAAAATTGGATAAAATGGGAAACGACCATTATCAATTTTTTTCTATTATTCATTTAAACACAAAAAGGAGAACTCAAAAAAACACATCGTTATTGTTTTTTTTTTCATTTTGGTTTTGGAAACAAATAATGAAGAAAAAAGTTGTTTTTTCATCGTCTTATTTTTGGTTTTATTTTGAAAAATCAAAGAACGAATGATACATGGATTATTCAACAGTTTCAACAAAACAATTTGAAACAAAACAACTGTAAACAACTGTTCTATCAGATTAATCTGCGTTCATTTTGACAGCCCTAATAACAATTAAAAATAATAATAATTTGGTACATTTGTCAAAGACAGAACACGTTTCTCTCGACTCAAAGTGGTTTCAGAAAGTGTTTGTATCAACGTTGAATTCTTTTTTGAATTCTTTTTTTTTATTTAAAAAAAGGTGGATTTTAATATCTTATTTCACTCATTCTTAAAGGTTCAGTGTGTAATATTAATAATTAGTAACATAGCAGACGCACACAGCAATAGCAAAATGCCTCAGTGTGCGTCACCATGACAACATCAGCCTGTGTCCCGCCCCTTTTACTAAACTTCCTGGATAATTAAAGGCTCATCTCTGAACCTCATCTGACTGTAAAAGCTTCAGCTAACCTGAAGGCAGCCATGCAGCACAGCAATAAAACTGTAAAGCCATTAAGCACACGACCATGTTATACTGTTATGAATAATATGAAGAAATGAAAGCAGGAACAGATGCTGCTGATTTGACATTCAACTTCCATCTGCTGGAAAAAATACTGGATATTCTAAAGTGGGTTTTTTCTGCCATTTCATGCAGAATGTGGTCATGTCACACACTGTCAGTCTCATATGGAAACATATGGAAAACATGAGACCCATGTGGTAAAGAAGTCCTGCTCCTGTGTCGATAACACAGGACAGGTGGAGCGTCCTCCCCACCTTCACTTCTTTTCTACACAAAATTTTTCCTGAACCTTCCAGTATCCAGGTGTGGTTTTTACACACACTTTGTACTTCGTGTTAAAACAACTTCATATTATCTTCCACAGGGCGGTCGTTAGGTATAGTCAGACTAGGCGGCTGCCTAGTCTAGGCGGTCCCACAGAATTAGATTATTAAGATACTGTATTTTCCAGACTATTCAATTCAATTTATTCAATTCAATTTTATTTATAAAGCTCTAAATCACAACAAAGGCTTTACAAAAACACAATCAACTACAGAGATACATGAACAGTCCCAGGCATCCCCTGTCCTTAGACCCTCCCACTGTCCTTAGACCCTCCCACTGTCCTTAGACCCTCCCACTGTTCTTAGACCCTCCCACTGTCCTTAGACCCTCCCACTGTCCTTAGACCCTTCCCCTTCCAAACCCAGTGGGAAAAAGAAGAAATCTTGAGGAGAACCACATTGAAGGACAGACCCACTCCCATGGACGGACAGACTGTAGATGAACGTCCATAAATAAATGCAGGAAGGGGGGCTGGTCCAGACAGGCGGGGGTCCAGGGTCACAGGTCGACACAGGCGAGACACTGCAGATCCTGTCGTCCATGGCTCCCGCGCAGACACTCGCGCCCCCCCCCCCCCCCCCCCCCCCCCCCCACGGGGGGGGGGGGGGGGGCGACGACACACCAGGTGACTAGTCATGAACTATAAGATGAACTGAAATGACTTTCCTTTTCTCCAAAGACTACAGTGCACTTTATATATATGGATTAATTGTGGTTGTGCTTAGTGACTTGAAATTGTGACTTTTTATCACATAGTTTTATGAAGTGTACTTTTCTCATTTTTAAATATCTCATCACACTTCAAACAAATCAGAGAGAGCAGACCTCTGCCAGGGTTTGATAATGACGTCATATGACGTCAAAACGTGACCCATCTGATGTCTGAAGGTCAGACCACGTGAATGAAAAAAACACCAGATTCTATCTTGTCTGAATATTGAGATATTACCACTGATGTGTTTTAAAGGTTGACCTTTAGTGTGACCTTGACCTTTGACCTTCATTGCTCAAAATCTAATGGCTTCTTCCTTGACCCATTATTATGGGTTGGAGGTAATAATCAGAAATAAACAGAATCACATAAAGAGGAAGTTTTCAGTGATTTATTGAAGAACCAGAAATTGGACCAATTTTATGGAAGTTGGTCCAGTAGTTCTGCATAAACCTGCTTAAAAAACAAACAGACAGTTTGTCCAACAAACAAACCGATTCAAACACAATAGACCATCTCCTGTTGGGGGGGGGGGGGGGTAACTAACAACAGACAAAGGGAAACACCAACTATTTATACACACACAAGAGCAGATAGACAAAAAGACACAGGTGAAACACATCAGGACAAAGCCGATCAGACACATGAGGAGAAACTAGGGGAAAGGTCCAACTAGACACAAGACAGGCCACAAAAAGAAATCTACCAAAATAAACAAACACAAAGTGACAAATACGGGAACAAGACAACACTAAATATAACTTGGCTGTTTCCCATTACTAGCACTTCCACTTTATTTCATTTGGAGTGGACTTCAAAAGTGAGTCATCCCTCCAAAATGAAGTGAGAACTTTAATCTTTCAAACAGATTGGGACAAAAACAAAAAAAACAAACACATCACATGCTATAACGTCAAGTACGATAAAGTGAGTAAAGTCTGACTTTCTTTGATGTACAGTAGAGTCGTGCACTCCTGCGGGACCCAACGCAAATTTTAAAAGCTCACTACAGGACTGGTGTTGAGCTGCAGTTCCACTAAATAAAAACATGTTTAAAATAAAAGCTATAAATGATTCATTTTGACTATCATATATAAGTAAGATGGGGGGAGGTCAGATCAGACTCTGTGCCTCCACCTTCAATGAAGTTGCACTTGATTTAGTTACGCAGCTGTCCAGGAACTATACTGATATCATTAAGTATTTCATACGCACGTTATACTAAATTCATGACCTTAAATGACTATTCTGTGGCTGCAAATTTGTATTTTGTGTTTACTTTCCACTTATTACGTGGCCACAATTTTGACTATTTTACACCATGTCATCAGAGGGACTCCATACTGTCTCACACAGAGCTTTGTTGAAGCAGTTGTCACCTCTAAGTAGAGGTCTGCATGGGACACAATTTCCAGTCCCAGAGAGAATTAAGATTTTCAGTCCCGCTCCTGCCTGCTCCCGCCATATTTTGTCCGGCTCCCACTCGCAAGTGTCGCAGGATTCTGACGTGAGTTGAAATGTGGTGTACAGAAGAGCGCTTGCCCAGTGTTGCTCGGAGGTGTGAGTCCTTCTGATGGAGGCTCAGCTCAGCTTGTGGATTTGGTTTGGTTTATTTATGGTTAGAGCATGACAAGGTATCCAAGGAATAACAAGTAAAAGTGTAAACACTTGTTTCCAACATACACATCCATGTGAAAAATATTTAACTGTCTCTTTAAGTGTACTTCAAGTACCCGGATGATGCCCTCAAATGCCGCCATTTTTTAAGTGTGGAGTTATGTACACTTTTCGTACTCATCGGCCGCCATATTGTCTATGTATTACCTACGTAGCAGAAGTGATGTGAGAAACTGCCCGTGAACTGCATGAATTAAAAACATGGTGCACATATTCATTACACAGTAGTAACTAACGTTAGAATAAATGGTCATATTGTAACTGATGACTTTATAATCAGCAAAGCATTAGAGTTTTTCAGTAGCTTGTAAAACACTTCTGCTTAGTCACTGGTTAATGTAGAAGGTAAACTTTACACACAAACATTCAGTTATTTTGCAATAATGTGAGACATAAATACTTTTACACACAATACCATCTATATTGGTAAGAAAAAAATATTTAGTTTTTGCTGTTTCTGGCGCAATTTCCGGTAAGTGCGGCAGGCAGAATCAGATGCGGTATTGGAATTGGAACAGCACTGACCTGCTGAAAAATGTCAACTTAGGAAGTACAGAAAGTATACGGTGTGTAAGGGGTCGTTTACAGCAGGATGATTGTGGCTAAATACAACAGTATATTTTGTCAGAAGTGCTTTTCATTTACACGAAGCCGACGTCGTCGGAGTGTGAATACACACAAATCTGAAGAGTGTTTCCTGAGTGGGACACATGTTCTTCACGTTGCATCTTTTCATCACATATGTTCACATCACATACACTTTCATGTTTCATTCATACGTTGAGCAGGTAAAGCAACAAATATGTGACCCACCACCAGTAAACCAGGCATAAGTGTGTGTAAATCCAAACAGAGTTATGTGTGTATCTTGGTAGAGTGGAAACTAAGATTTAAGATGGTGAAAAAATTATGTTTCTATCACAAGTAGAACCAAAGTTATGGTCATTTTAATATCCACATTTGGACATATTTTACAATTTGCATATTTTTAGATATTGTCCGTTAAAGTTTTGGATTGTTTTGGGGTAGGAAGTCCTTAGCAACGCATAATAATTTGTATCTGATTGACACAAATTGTTGACAGATGTTAAAGGACACTCTGATGGACATGTCACAGAAGTTTTATATATTATAATAATAGGACAGAAGTGTGACGTATTATAATCATTTGGCTTACACCATTGGACAGAACATTCAATATAAGCTTTTACCTCGTACCAAACACTTGGGTGTTTACCCACGGAACGGAGATCGTTTTGTTCGGCAAAAAGAGGTGGAAGTCGTCTTTGTCTTTGCTCAGCAATACCTGAACTTTTGTCGCCGCTTAAATAATTGACTCAATAAACACCTTTGTTGATTGGATTTCAATGTAATGACCACAGGAAGTGAACATAGAGGTGTTAAGGTACCGTTTTTTGATAAGGTGTAAACACTAATAACAAATCACCTTCCAGCCTAAATTTGGCTGTAGCTCTGAACGGCTCAGCGCCACTTATGCCTGGTTTCGTGCTGAGCAGTCACATATGTAACCTGGATCCCACAGATCTTCCAGCTGCACTAGCATTAGCATTAGCACTAGCAGCTCTAGTAAATGTACAGGAGTCATTTCAGTTATTGTCCAGACATTAGGTAAGGTAAGGTATAATGGTACAATGACATTTGTCCTCTGCATTTAACCCATCATTCATGCCATTGGGGCACCTGCAAGGAACAGTGGGCACCCATGGGCGGTGCCCGGGTACCCATCTCCAGCTGGAGAGCCATGTTCATGGTCAGAATCACCTGGCTTTGCCCTAACAAACATATTTTTGGGTGATGGGAGAAACCAGAGCACCCGGAGGAAACCCATCCAGACACGGGGAGAGAAACATGCAGAAAGGCCAGCACGGTCCGGGAATGGAACCCAGGCCTTCTTGCTGTGAGGTAAGAGCACTAACCACTCAGACATTACACACATACCATAGCTGAACAGAGACAGGTGGACAATTACATACGTCAAAAACAGAAAAGCACACGTCGGCGGTCTATCACAGTACCACATAGCCGGTCTGGCAGGACTATCCAATCGTATTTCACCTACTGTTATGTCTTCATATAATTAAGGATTTCCTCCAGAATATGCTCGTCTGAACGTGGATGAAAAACTGAAGACGAGACAACACTTCTTCGGTTTTCATGGTCTCTGTATAAACGTAGAGTAAGTGTAGTCATGACAGTAGGAATATTGGAACACAGCATTGGTGTTTAAAAAAGGGCTAAAATGATCTCTTTATTTATGTTGTTGATGTGCCCATCAAACAGCATTACAAAGTCATTACCACCATGTTTAGGTGTACTGCACTGAGTTTAAAAAAAACATTCTATGGTGCAGGTCAGACTGAGATGAATGGTTTTTTTTCTGAGGATGAAAGTTTGGAGAAGGTTTACTGCAGTAATAAAAACTTTAGTAACATTCTTCTCCCCTAAAATATGATGAATAAAATGACAGAAGTTGAAGTCAGATACTGCATGTCCTGAACTCAAACAGAAGGATTCTAAAACATGTTATTGATAGGTTTTTGGGAGCATACTGGCGTCCTGTTATTTCCCAAACACTCACCCCATGTGTCTGAAAACAGAGCGGTTCCATTCAGCTGAGTGTTCTATTTGACAGATTTAGTGCAGGACACACACTACTGTGACGCTGCAGGAGAAAGTAAGAGATAAGTCAGTCTGATCTCAAACAAGGTACTTTTACAGGTTAGTGGGCGTGAGCGGCGTCATTCTTCCTGAAGTACAGACTGTTATAGTGACGCAGCAGGAGGATGGTGCCAGCTCACTGCTCATGATTACATCATTTATCACAGGTCATCTTTCATGTCCTCTGCTGACCAAAGTAAGACGTTTTCAGAAAGTCACGTACGTCAGGATTCTGTACTAAAGTACACAGATAGTTAACACACCAGTGCCAGTAAAGGTTCATTAGTTCTAATTCATTTCGTTCCTGCTGACGCCGTGATTCTCCTGAATTGTTTGGCACTGTGTTGACATTACTTCTACTGTTTCCATGAGAGTTTTTATTCCTGTTTAATTCCAAATAAAAGATATTTCTTTTAAAGGACTCATTCTATAGTTATTTATTAATATTAACTTTATTAAAGGACTCATTCTATGGTTATTTATTAATATTAACTTTATTAAAGGACTCATTCTATGGTTATTTATTAATATTAACTTTATTAACATACCTGCAAACTCATGAGGGTTAAAAAAGGTGACAAACTAATCGTTGCCCCGCCCCAACCCCCCCGCGGGTGCTACCAAACAAAAGACAATATTTCAGTTAATAAATCGTGCACTTTTTATTTTTGCAATTTTGAGAGAATTACTTTCATTACTCAAACTATGAACAAAACTGCACAGAAACTGAACATAAATTCATTGATTGTTCTAGGTCTTTTTTCATCCTCAGAAACCCTCACATTGGACCCGTGGTGAACAGCTCTAATTAAATCATGAAAGGTATGTGTAATTTGTTTAAACCGGGCCGTAGGTTTAATGTAGTCCGCCATGTTTTTTGGACCCCGCATCTCCCCCCGTTGCAGCCCGGGCGCACGGCGAAATCCTCCCCGTGTGCCCCGCACCGCCTGTGCATAAATCCGAATGAGGGGTTGGGGGCGACCGGTGGGGATAATCCTCCGGGGTGGCACTGGCTCAAGGTTGGGGTTATAGTGGTTGCGGACCCCGGCGTTGTGAAACCCCGGGGTCCGCACTGTCCGTCCCCCGGAGAAAATCATCCCCCACCGCGACGTCCCGCTTCCCACTCCCCGGGCGCGAAGCGACCTGGCCGGCATCCCCTGCGGACCACCGTCCAGCCCTCTCCGTCCGTAAAATTCTGCATTTTATTTTATATATGTATGTGTCTGTGTGTCCCGTGTTGTGTGTGTGTTCTGTAGTGTGTGTGAGTGTGCGTATTTTAATTTTAACAAAGAAAAGAGACAAAAAGAAAAGAAAAAGAAGCTAGCTAACACGGAAATCTCCGCCGAAGCCGGGCGGAAAACTCCCGTGAAAGTCAAATAAAAATAAAAAAGTGGACGACGTTTCGACCTAAATAAGTCTTCTTCAGGTCCAAATAGATAAAAACCAGAAAAAGGAAAGGGTTTTGTGGTGGTTTTCGACCAAAATCAAGCTTGAAAAAAAATTCGGTCAGCGGATAGATTTGACGGAACAGAAATTTCATTTTTGACGGATTAAATAAATAAATACAAAAATAAAATAAAAAGCTTTATGCGTATTTTGCAGTGATTAATCGTAGCAGCGTAGTTTGGTGTCAAAATGCGTAAAGGTCGGCAGATATGTAATCTATCGCACTCAGTTATGACATAAAACCAACAAAAATGTTTCTGGACTTACCTCAGCACACGTTGCAGTCAGCACAGCAAAAAAAAATCTTCACAGCGCAGTTGTTCAGGTACTCCAAATCCGAGGCCGCGACAGTGAACGTGACAGTTTCGTTTGTTTGGAATGTGAAAGTTTCATACTCGCGCGTTAACGTTACGAGATCTCGCACGCGACTAGGTTTTAACTTTGTAACTGGCAGTCATGGAATGACCATTGAGAGTGTATGATGTATGTACTGTAGGCTATCTCAGTGGGGAACGACAGGCAGAGTGAGACAGACCAACATTATAGAATATAGCTCTGTAGTCTGTCTCTGCCTGGCCTGGCCTGCCTGCCTACCCCCCCCCACCCCCCAAAAAAAAACTCTTCGGATCTACACGATTCACGTAAGTGACCTATTTCAGGATCAAAACGGCGAATTTCGCCGAAAGGTGGACTAGTTTGCAGGTATGTATTAAAGGACCTCATTCTATGCTTATTTATTAATATTAACTTTATTAAAGGACTCATTCTATGGTTATTTATTAATATTAACTTTATTAAAGGACTCATTCTATGGTTATTTATTAATATTGTTGTTCTTCATTGTTATTGAATTCATTGTGTGTTGGTTCTATTTATAAAAACGTTCAGATTGTTTTGTTTCCAGTTGTTTTTTCACGGTAGAATAATGACTGGAGGTGGAAAACACAGTTTACTTCTACTTCCTCATACATGTCCATGACGCGCTGATGAGGCGTCTGTGATTGGCTCAGAATGTGTGAAGGAACACTCCCCCCTCCCCTCTGGCTCTGTGTGTGTTTACCATCCCAG
This sequence comes from Siphamia tubifer, assembly GCA_020466265.1. NCBI lineage: Eukaryota > Metazoa > Chordata > Actinopteri > Kurtiformes > Apogonidae > Siphamia > Siphamia tubifer. The sequence goes on from CM035783.1 coordinate 54,079,645, forward strand.
AGTAACATCCAGCTAGGTTTGGTGACGTCACTTGTTTTGAAAACGTGCAGTAAAAAAACAGTCTTTATTTCCACAGAGACACATGAACCAGTTTGATCCGACTGTTTTTTACAGTTTGTGCAGCAGCTACTGTGGCGCCATCTGCTCTAGTAGATGCTAATGCTAATGCTACTGCAGATTGGCTGCAATGGGGGAGGCTAAAGTCCATCTTAACTCCGAATTAGGGATGGCAAACTGTATAAAAAATCTTGCTCGATCACTGAGTCTCTTTAATCGGTCTGAGTCGGTCACAGAGAAAACAAAACAGTTTGTTTGTCGGCTCACACACACACACACACACACACACACACACACACACACACACACACACACACACACACACACACTCACAGCCATTTACGCACGGTGGCACTTCAGTCACTTTCATTTTATTATGTTATGTTAAAACCTCTTCACACAGAGAAAACATTAGATGTTCCAGTAAATTCTACTGATAAATATGTACTAAGATAAGATAAGATAAGATAAGATAAGATAAGATAAGATAAGATAAGATAAGATAAGATAAGATAAGATAAGATAAGATAAGATAAGATAAGATAAGATAAACCTCAGTGACGTCACCAGCCTGAGTCAGTTCTGCACAAACTGCTTTAGTGGTCGTCCACCTGTCCTGTCATTGTCAGTACGTCTGTCAGATGGATAACACAACTCATCCCCAGCACTGTCAGGTTGTCATGGTAACAACTAGCAGTCCCAGTCTCTAGCTGCTAGTTCTAGAAGTTCTATTACCTCACGTCATCTTTGTGTTTCGTTTATGTTTTTAGTAAAGGTTCTAAACTAGTGTTAAATGGTCGAACCACAGATGAACTGAGCTGTGAGTTCGATATGAATAAATGTCGTCTTATATTCTACTGCTAATGTTTAAATTCATCATTTTTAAATATATGCTATGGACAGATCACAAAGCTTCCTCTTTATAACCGACACTATAATGATGAAGAGTTTGTGCAGTGGAACGACAACGTTGATGCGGTCGACCATCGGTCAAACGATCATGGGTTAACATCCCTACTCTGAATAAAGTCACTGCTTTATTCCAATCTTAATTCTGAATCTGATAATTCCACACTTTATTCCTCTTTAACATTATTCTGCACGTGCTCCTGGTCTCGTGGTGACGCACATATTTCACGATGCCAGCATTAGTTTGTTGATTCCTACGGTGGATTCAGTCGAGCTGCTGCTTCATAATTATCACAAAAATAAATGTAAAAATCACATGTAGTATCTGCTCTAACATGTTGAAACATAAGCAAAACAGGAAGTGGACGCCATCGCTTTCCATCCAGATATTAAGCGGCCGTTCTGTCCAATCAGAACCTTCTGTACCTCCAGCTCTTAAAGCCAGTTAACTACAGCAGAATACACCTGTTTCCATGGAAACCTTTTATTCGGAATTAACATGTCCATATAAACACAAAGGATAAAACATAATTTGGAATTAAAACATAATTTAAACATGGAAAATCACTTAAAGAGCAGATTACACAATAGATCTGGAAAATCTTATTTCAAGATATCTTACCAAGATCATTTTCACTTCAACAAGTGAAACTATCTGTCACTGACAGATTAGGTTTTGCTTAATTCAATATACTTTATATACATACATATATACATACATATATACATACATATATACATACATATATATATATATATATATATATATATATATATATATATATATATATACATATATATATATATATATATACATATATATATATATATATATATATACATATATATATATATATACATATATATATATATACATATATATATATATATATACATATATATATATATACATATATATATATATATATATATATATACACATATATATATATATATATATATAAAACACATCCACTTCTTCAATAAAAATCAGGTATTTCTCCAGTAAACAAAACAGTGTCAAATTTTCACAGTCCAGTTATTTTAACCTACAGTATTTACACAGTAAATATGTCAGTGTTAGTTTAACACCTATAAAGTGTCTCTATGTGTCCACATTGTGCAGTGTAAAATGAACACTTTTGAAAGTGTCAAAAATGTAAGAAATAACTAATAGAAGTTACTGAAAACTCAGTGGGTTACCATGGTGATAACAAGTGAAAATGACCTCAGTAAGATTTATTGAAATAACATTTTCCTGATGGGAAATAAAACTTTTTCTTTTCTATGTCACCTTTCTCATATCATTTTCACCACCTCATGTTTTATGTTTTTCATCTTTTCCTTATTGTGTCTGTGTATCTTTTACTGTCACTGTGCTTCTGTATTTATCTATGACACCAGTGGAGTTGACACAGTTTCCTTTGGGATAAAGAAAGTACATATCTATCTATATATTACATCTTATTTTAAGGGTGATGTGATTAAGTGTGATTTTGACCAGAAATGAAAAAAATACACTTAGTCAGTTTTAGATTTTTTTCCAGTGATATAAAAACTGAATAAACGTCTGAGTTAAACTCTGCTTTTGTTTCTAATTGAATCAGTTCATTTTTTTGTGAGGGCTGGTTTCATGTGTTGTCATGGGCAGTTATACTGACGGCTGTTTTGTCTTTGTTTTAGTTCCTTTAGTACACAGGTGTCAAACATGTGGCCCAGGGGCCAAAACTGGTCCGCCAAAGGGTCAAATCTGGCCCCAGGCAAAAATCACACTGAAAATATTAACAAAGATCATTTTAGTGAATCTGACCAGTAAAATACTATCAGAATTATCTAATAAATATATATTCTTCTTTCTTGAAGTGTAAGAAAAAGGTGAAATTACACAAAAATGTTCACATTTACAACAAAAACTGTGAATAACCTGAACAATATGAAATGTCTGAAGATAAAAATGTGGACTTTAATCAACATTCTACTCGTCATTTAATGTGTGTATTGATCTACTATGTACTAATGATCAAAAATAAAGTGTAATATTGTTAAAATTGCACTTATTTTTCTTACAAATTTCCAGGTTGTTCATATTTATTCATGTTATATATGAATACAGTTCATTTCATACATTTTCATTATGGAATTGGATTTTTTTTTTTAAACTTAAAAACAGAGAATATTTTGGAGTTGACATCATTTGACATCAAGTTCTTATTCTATTATTTATATTATTTGCCTGGTCCGGCCCACTTTAGATCATATTGGGGCTAATATGACTTTGACACCCCTGCTTTAGTATCATATTTCAGATTGTGTAGGACAGGTGTAGGGACCACATCAGCCTGTGTCCTGCCCTTTCACCAAACTCCTGAGGCTTCAAGGATGATTAACAGCTCATCTGTCACCCTCATCCTACAGTAAAGACAGCCGTGCAGAGGATAAACCAAAGGGAACAGACATGAAAATAGTTCCACATGAGGACCCAAGCTGATCCCACAGCAAACACACCCACATAGTTCAGCAGGGGTGTTTATTTCTGTTGAGGAGTGGTCAACAGGTACTATTGGAAAAATGTGAATATTATGAAAAAAAACCATGAATGTCCATTTTCTGTACATATTATACATAAACAAATAGGATGTTAATCAATCAGAATCACTAATTATTGATGGATCGTTCTGAAATTTGGCGTGAACAAGGAGACGGATACAAGGATGAAACAGACCGAAGTTCAGCCGAATCAACTCTGATATATACTGATATATACTGATATATATACTGATATATATACTGATATATACTGATGTACATACTGATAGATACTGATATATACTGATATATATACTGATAGATACTGATATATACTGATAGATACTGATATATATACTGATATATACTGATAGATACTGATAGATACTGATATATATACTGATATATACTGATAGATACTGATATATACTGATAGATATTGATAGATACTGATAGATACTGATATATTCTGATAGATACTGATAGATACTGATATATTCTGATATATACTGATAAATACTGATATATTCTGATATATTCTGATAGATATTGATAGATACTGATAGATACTGATATATTCTGATAGATATTGATAGATACTGATATATTCTGATAGATACTGATATATTCTGATATATACTGATAAATACTGATATATTCTGATATATTCTGATAGATACTGATAGATACTGATAGATACTGATATATTCTGATAGATACTGATAGATACTGATATATTCTGATATATACTGATAAATACTGATATATTCTGATATATTCTGATAGATACTGATAGATACTGATATATTCTGATAGATACTGATATATTCTGATAGATACTGATAGATACTGATAGATACTGATATATTCTGATAGATACTGATAGATACTGATAGATACTGATATATTCTGATATATACTGATAGATACTGATATATTCTGATATATTCTGATATATTCTGATAGATACTGATATATTCTGATAGATACTGATATATTCTGATAGATACTGATAGATACTGATAGATACTGATATATTCTGATAGATACTGATAGATACTGATAGATACTGATATATTCTGATAGATACTGATAGATACTGATAGATACTGATATATTCTGATATATACTGATATATACTGATAGATACTGATAGATACTGATATATACCGTATACCGCCAGTGACGTGCTGGGTTATACCTTTTTGGCCATATCGCCCATTCCTAAATGAAACAGACTAAATTTCAGTCAAATCTTTGCACCACTTCTGGTCTGACACCATATTTTCGTATCAAGGTCAAAGCAGACATTTGCTGTTTTTCTGGAAAACTGGTAACGATATATTGGTTTGTTAACAGGATTATGACTGATAATGATGTATTCATGATTGGACAAGATCACAGATTTCATATGATTCATAAAGTTAAAATGTTCCACGTGGCCTTCTGGTCTGTTTGTTTGTTTGTAAGCAGGTTTATGCAAAAACTACTGGATCAATTTCCATGAACTTTTCAGGAAACGTGCGAGGTGGTCCAGAATAGATTCCATTAAATCTTGGTGATTGTAGGTCAAAGGTCAAGGTCGCAAAAATGTATTTTCCCAATGATAAAAGATAGGACAAATCTGGTCAAATGTGTGTGTGTGTGTGTGTGTGGGGGGGGATGGTTGTGCCAGTCACCACTTGTTCAAGCTTTTATTTGTTTAGATTTTGCTGATTTACATTTTAGTTCCCTGATCATTTTCAAATGCAGTCACACACTGTATTTGCCACAAAACATACCACACTAAAACTAAAAGGGTTTTGATGAGACACTTAACTTCATATAAGCAACGAGGTTCAACACTTCTATAAAAGGCATTATAGGAAAACATGATGTCATGCTGGGGATTATGAATGATGCCATTTAACACTAATATTTGATGGTTATATTCGACTTTATTAAAACCATTGGCTCTGATTTTCCATTGTAATGTTTTCACATAATCCTCTTTCATACTATAGGTTTATTATAAAATCAGGAAAGAACAAACATTAGTCTTAGCTAAATTTTAAGGATTAATCCAAACATATCTAATTATAAAGAAAATTTTTGAGACCCCCCTCCCCCCCCTTGTCTGGTGGAAATATTGAGGTAAACAACTGTTACAGATGTTGGACCCATAAAGTTGTTGCCACTGGCAACAAAAGCCATCTGTTGATCTAAACCACAGGTGTCAAACTCCAGTCCTCGAGGGCCGGTGTCCTGCATGTTTTAGATATTTCCCTCTTCCACGTGATTCAGTTTAACCCTTTAACTCCTGAGAACTAACAAAATAATTGGTAACATGAGCAAAGTAAGACACAAATGGCAGAAAAATCAAACAAAAATACTACAATAAAAAAAAAAAAATGTATAAAAATAAACAAAATGAGTAACAAAAACTAATAAATATTTACAAAATGACAAATAATGTGGAAAGAAAACTACTATTGAAATTTGGACACAACAATTTTAATTTTGGCTTTAAAAAATGTTTAAATAAAATAAATAAATAAATAAAAATCTTGCTTTTTGGCACCTTGTCCATGCACAAAACTAAAAGGAAAATGGTTGAATTTTTCTGAATATTTAAACTAAATCATCCATTCAGAATGCATCATCACTGACATTTAAAGAGTTAATAATCAGCTCCTCATCAGACTGATAATGATGTAATGACCTCCAGGTGGAATGGAAGAGGGAAACATCTAAAACATGCAGGACACCGGCCCTCGAGGACCACACTTTGACACCCCTGATCTAAACTGTTTAATACCTGTTCAATACATGTAAAGACAGTTATTTATCTTTTCATGGTGCTCAGATATGACCCATTCTGATGTTCACGGGCTCTGTCGTTACCATGGAAACACTGCTATCTGCTACTGTTACGACCCGAAAGGTGAAACATATTTTTGAAAGGACACCAGAGTAAAAGGGTATACTTTGATTTACACATTTTTATTTATTTAACCATTCTACTGGAGGATCTTCGCTGTTCTTCAGCTTCCTGGTTGAAACGAGCTGTTTAGGTTCCCCCCAGTTCAACCCCTTTAAACCCAGTGCCCAAAGTAACAAAGGAAACAGACCAGAGTGGACCGGCTAAATAAACATAAAGACGTTGTGCTAAACAGGCCAACCCAGTACAGGGCCGTAGGAGCTGCCAGCGCACCGCTACCCTATCAAAGGAATAAACCATCAAAGTAAGTCCTAACGAAAGAAAAGCCAAAACAGGACGTCCTGATCCACCTGGCCAAACAAAAAGGAACAGGCTAACAAAAAAGGCTAACAAAGAAACTCTGCACGCATTGAGGATCCCGCATGGAGTGGAGCGGATGCGTGTCGACGCACGCGCTCCCACGGAATGCTGGGACCTGAGGAGGAGACCATCAGAAAGACCAAAAAAACCCGCCCCTACCGGTGCTCGTATAAATAGGGCGAGTGACGCCAAACTAATTAAGTTTAAACCTAAAATTTAGATCAAATACAATAGACAACAAATTATCGATCCAGAAAAAAACGCAATTTACTAGACAAAATATATGCACAAATGTTCATTCAAAAATAGACAAAACGAGCAAAGACAAAAAGGAAATGACTAAGGATAATAGTGCACAGCACCTAACAGCTACAACATTGATTCATCAGTAAAACCTATGGAGTTGGATCAATGATAGTGGACGGACGCACTGATTTTATGTTCAGTTCAGAGGTTTTGGCTGAAAAAAAAGTGGCTTTTGCTTCACTTTTATCTGTTTTTTTGATCTGTTTTTTCTGCTTTTAACATCTACATGATCAGTGAATTAAATATAAGACAAGCATTCAGAGAATGCCTAATGTCGCCCCTATTTGTGCCAATCTCAACTTCTGTTCTAATGTTCTAATGTTCTAATAGTTTTTACTCTTGCACTTTTTAATGTCTGGTTTGCTAATGTATGTTTAGATTAGCCTATTTATTTATTCCCTTTCTTCCCCATTTTCTTCCTTTTCATTTTCCTTATTCTTGGAAATGTTATTGTACCATTAGAATAACTTTTTTATGTACTTGGCTGGAACTGTTTAGTCTGAGCAGACTTTCCAAAATTTGTCATATTTAACATTTTCTCCAAATATATTAGTATTTCATAATCTATGTGATGTTTTATGATGTTGGTCGTTTGTCCAGGACAACAGATGGAAATTAAATTGTTCTCTGCATATAATACACACTGTCCTGTAACTATCTAAATAAATAATTACAAATAACAGAAGTAGATACCATTCATTTTTCAGTTCAGATATATTTTGCTAAAAAAAAAGGTGGCTTTTTGCTTCACTTTTTTTCTCTTTTTGACACAATACACTCCAACTTTAATCTGAGCTTTAATGAACATCTACATGATCAGTGAATTAAATATGAGAAAATGCATGATTTACAATGAAAAAAATGCAGAATAAAGAGAATATTACAACTAATGGTTGTAAATACTATCCTGTATGCAGTACAGTATGTAGGGTGTGTGGTTATAGATGTATATTTTAAGTGTGTGGTGGTAGAAATGGGTATATATTATAGTTTTTAAGTATTTATTGGACTGTTTTTTATCATATATAATTCTGATTTTAATGATTGATTTATTATTTCTGATGGTGAGCTTCTGCATTGAGATTTTACTCAATATGCAACTGTGGTGCATGTTTGTGTGACAATAAAGTGACTATTCTGTTCTATTTCTATTCTCTAAATAGCTTAATAAGAAAGGAGAAAAATTATAGAAAAAATAATAATTCTGGAACTGCTACAAAAATACCACTGGGTCTTCATGGGTTAAAAGGTAAGAGTTTGAAACCCAGCAGTTAAGAAGTGAAGAAAATCAAGTACTATAAACTTGGATGAAAATAAAGTGGTGCCTCTACTTATAAAATTAATTCTTTCCAGAAGTGTTTTCGTACCGTGAATTTTTCGTAAATAAAGTTGCAAGGGCCTGATTGGTTCCAAGGCCCCAAATACTACCCCCTAAACCCTTTAAAAATGATAAAAGTAAACACATTTAGTATAAATATATGTTAAAAGTCATATAAATGTAGATTTATATTTTAGATGTAATGTGTTGGTGTCAGTGGGTAAATGTGTCACTGACTGAACAATATTAAACCATTCAAATGAACCAGACATGTGGGTCATTGTCATCCCAGACATGTGGGTCATTTTCATCCCAGCCATGTGGGTCATTTTCATCCCAGTCATGTGGGTCATTTTCATCCCAGTCATGTGGGTCATTTTCATCCCAGACATGTGGGTCATTTTCATCCCAGTCATGTGGGTCATTTTCATCCCAGACATGTGGGTCATTTTCATCCCAGTCATGTGGGTCATTTTCATCCCAGTCATGTGGGTCATTTTCATCCCAGTCATGTGGGTCATTTTCATCACAGACATGTGGGTCATTTTCATCCCAGTCATGTGGGTCATTTTCATCCCAGTCACGTGGGTCATTTTCATCCCAGACACGTGGGTCATTTTCATCCCAGACACGTGGGTCATTTTCATTCCAGTCATGTGGGCCATTTTCATCCCAGACATGTGGGTCATGTTCATCCCAGACATGTGGGTCATTTTCATCCCAGACATGTGGGTCATTTTCATTCCAGTCATGTGGGCCATTTTCATCCCAGACATGTGGGTCATTTTCATACCATTGTGTTTGTTTTATTTGTCACTTTCACCTTCAGCGGTGTTTGTTGACAGATGTTTGGGGGGTGTAGATCCAGGGGCCGTTGACTTTGATGGTTTTTCGTGGTCTTCCTGGGGTGGACGTGGCGTGTGTGACGTTGGGGCGATGGCCCGGCACATGGACATTTTTTGGGGGTGTTTTTTTCCATGGGTTTGGGGGGTTTCACTGGCATGTGTTGTTCGTGCTGCCTCCTGCTTTTTTTGTCATTTCCTGTTTCACTTCTGTTGATGGGGCGGAGGGTGTGCTGTAGTGGGGTTAGGGTGGATGCACTCGGGGGGACTTGGGGGGCAGCGGTGACTCTGTCCTTTACGCATGTAGGGTTAGAACTCTGATGAATGAGGGTCAAAGGTCACTAAAAGCATTATGGGTAGCTCCCTCATAGCCAATGGGATGATACGTACAGTACGTACAGTAATGTACATAGTATTTATGTTTCAGTTTCCTTTCGTAAATAGAATTTTCTTTCGTATTCAGAGACGAAAAATTGAGGTAACGTTTTTTCGTAACTTGGATCATTCGTTAGCTGGGTCTGTGGTAAGTAGAGGTACCACTGTATAGTATAAAATTCCACAGAAGTTTTCGCTGAATAATTTTTACTCTTGCACTTCTTTCCATGTGTAGTTTGCTAATGTATGTTTAGATTAGCATATTTATTTATTCTCTATTTTTTCCCCCATTTTCTTCCTTTTCCTTATTCTTGGAAAAGTTATTGCACTATTAGAATGTAACCCTTTTTTATGTACTTGGCTGGAACTGCTCAGTCTGAGCAAAGTTTCCAAAGTCTGTCATATTTAACAGTTTAAACCTAACCCCCAATACATTAGTATTTCATCATCCATGTGATGTTTTATTATGTTGGTCGTTTGTCCAGGACAACAGATGGAAATTAACTTCTCTGTTAAATCTGGTGCATTCAACTTGTTCTTTGGAACTAATGCTAATGCTAATGACCTGTAGCTAAATAAATAAATGCAAATACAAGAAGTAGATGTGATTCCTTCAAGTCTATTCTCACTCAAATTAAATGACAGTGTCGAACATCAAGTTAAAGTCCTCTAAAGGTTGTGTGTTCGATATGTGTGTGGTTATGCGCTTGTCTTCCTATCTTTATGGGGACATTTCCACAGTCACACCATGGGGACCTCTGACACTATAGGGACCAAAATTTAGGTCCCCAAGAGGGTTAAATATAAAAAAAGGTCCCTGCTAGTAAAATACAAATGATGTGGCCCTATAAATACATTAATGTGTTTTTTTCCAGAAGTCCCCATAAAGCATGAGGGAAACATATGCATGTATTTTTCAAAAGTTTGAAGATGTGTTTACTTCTTTTTTTTTATTTGATTTGATTTGAATGCTTTATTTCGAACATGTGCAGAATGCAACAATAATCAATACAATAATAATACTAATAATAATAATAATAATAATACACAATGATATGTTCGAAAAGGACTAGGATGAAGCATAAGCTTATTTAATCCTACCCCGTCTTCATTTCCCCAATAACCTGAATTTATTTTATAGCAAGAGTGCATAGTACAAAAATGATAATAATAAAAATAATAACAACAATAACAATAATAATAATAATAAAAAATAAATAATTGAAGTACTAAACATATACATATATACAAAAAACAAAAGGTTTTATTTCTCTGTATTTTCTTTTAATTTTTTATTTATTTATAACATTTTTTAAATATTATTATGCATTGTATTTATCATTTATTTTATTTTTTAAAGAATGTTTGTTTCATTAATTTTTATTTATATATTTTTTATTTAATTGAACATTTGTATCATTATTTTTATTTCATTAAAAAAAAGTCACTACCCAATGTCTACATGATTACAAACTTGGTCCTCATGAGTCATGGAAATGTGTGTGTGTGTGTGTGTGTGTGTGTGTGCGTGCGTGCGTGCGTGCGTGCATGCGTGCGTGCGTGCGTGCGTGCGTGCGTGCGTGCGTGCGTGCGTGCATGCGTGCGTGCGTGCGTGCGTGCGTGTTGGGGCTCAGTTTCAGCTTCTCCGTTTGCCCTGGCATCATCACACTTTCTAAAACTAGACCACATGTTTGGCATCAAATGCTGCTTACCACAACTCAGCACTGACCCAGGCATAGCTGCGTCCATGTAGGGACACGTTTTATGCAGTGAAAGTGTTGTTTCAATGAGTGAGAACATAAATAATTCTAATACATTTGTTCTTTTGCACAGGAAAGATACTGAGTTTTAATGTTTAAAGGGACAGTTCAGTATTTTTCAGATGAATGTGTTTGTCATCAGTGTCTTTACTCTGGTGCACCCACACTGACTCCGCCCCTTTACTCTAGTGCACCCACACTGACTCCGCCCATCTCTTCTGACTCCGCCCCTTTACTCCTGTGCACCCACACTGACCCCCCCACAGTGTCCTGTGAGCCAAGTTCTGGTCCAGTTTTGGTCGAAGCTAAAGTAGTCCCGGCAGGTTTCTTGGGGTCGACAAAATAAAACGTGTTTCTTCTCAAAACAGTATGTGTTGGAATGAGTGATTTATTTACATAACAAAACCATCACTGAACAAAAACTCACACCTCGTAATTGTTTGGAGCTATTTTCTCTCAATAGTGATCAATGTGCTAGCGTTGTCACTGCTACAGTAACAGCTGTGCACCTGCACGTAGCAGCTGCTAACACTGACCAACAACTGATGAAAGTAGTTTGATAAGATCCACAGAAAAAAATATTAAGAAAAATTAAGAAAAATTAAGAAAATAATCCATAAAATGAACAAAAATGAACAAAATATTCAGCAAAATTAACTACAAACCGGATTCGGTTGAATTTGGGAAATTGTGTAAAATGTAAATAAAAACAAAATACAATGATTTTAAAATCCTTTTCAACCTATATTCAATTGAATACACTACAAAGACAACATATTTAATGTTCAAACTGATAAACTTTATTGTTTTTTGCCAAATAATAATTAACTTAGAATTTCATGGCTGCAACACGTGCAGTAGAAGTTGGGAAAGGGCATGTTTACCACTTCGTTACATCACCTTTCCTTTTAATAACAGTCAATAAACGTTTTGGAAGAGAGGAGACTAATTCTCTTAGCTTCTCGTGTGGAATTCTTTCCCATTCTTGCTTGATGAACCGCTTCAGTTGTTCAACAGTCCGGGGTCTTCTCTGTCGTATTTTACGCTTCATAATGCGTCACACATTTTCAATGGGAGACAGGTCTGGACTGCAAGCGGGCCAGGGGAGAACCTGGACTCTTTTACTTGGAAGCCACGCTGTTGTAACACGTGCAGAATGTGGCTTGGCATTATCTTGCTGAAATAAGCAGCGGCGTCCATGAAAAAGACGTGGCTTGGATGGCAGCATATGTTGCTCCAAAATCTGTATGTACTTTTCAGCATTTATGTTGCCTTCACAGAAATGTAAGTCACCCATGCCATGGGAACTAATGCACCCCCATACTATCACAGATGCTGGCTTTTGAACTTTGCGTTGATAACAGTCCGGATGGTCCGCTTCCTCTTTGGTCCGGAGGACACGACGTCCAGTGTTTCCAAAAACAATTTGAAAAGTGGACTCATCAGACCACAAAACACTTTTCCATTGTGCATCAGTCCATTTTACATAAGCTCGGGCCCAGAGAACCCGGCGGCGTTTCTGGATGTTGTTCATAAACGGCTTTTGCTTTGCATGGTAGAGTTTTAACCCGCACTTACTGATGTAGTGACCAACTGTATTTACTGACAGTGATTTTCTGAAGTGTTCCTGAGCCCATATGGTGATATCCTTTACACACTCATGTCGGTTTTTAAGGCAGTGCCGTCTGAGGGATCGAAGGTCACGGTCATTCAGTCTTGGTTTCCGGCCATGGTGCTTACGTGCAGTGCTTACGTCCAGATTCTCTGAACCTTTTGATGATATTATGGACCGTAGATGTTGAAATCTCTAAATTCCTTGCAATTTTGCTTTGAGAAATGTTGTTCTTAAACTGTTTAACTATTTTCTCACGCAGTTGTGGACAAAGTGGTGAACCTCGCCCCATCCTTGCTTGTGAATGACTGAGCATGTTTGGGGAGGCTCCTTTTATACCCAATCATGGTCCCCACCTGTTCCCAATTAGCCTGATCACATGTGGGATGTTTCAAATAGGTGTTTGATGAGCTTTTCTCAGCTTTCTCAGTATTTTTTGCCAACTTTCCCAACTTCTACTGCACGTGTTGCAGCCATGAAATTCTAAGTTAATTATTATTTGGCAAAAAACAATAAAGTTTATCAGTTTGAACATTAAATATGTTGTTTTTGTAGTGTATTCAATTGAATATAGGTTGAAAAGGATTTTAAAATCATTGTATTTTGTTTTTATTTACATTTTACACAATTTCCCAACTTCAACCGAATCCGGTTTGTAGAATGACCAAAATAATCAATGGTGTTGTCACTGCTAATAGCTGTGCACCTTCACATAGCAGCCACAAACACTGCCCTACAACTGGTGACAGTGGTTTGCTTAGGTGCACAGCTGTTAGCAGTGATAACGCTAGCACATTGATCACTATTGAGAGAAAGTAGCTCCAAGCAATTATGAGGTGTGAGTTTTTGGTTTTGTTATGTAAATAAATCACTCATTCCAACACATACTGTTTTGAGAAGAAACATGTTTTATTTTGTTGACCCCAGGACTACTTTAGCTTTGACCAAAACCGGACCAGAACTGGGCTCACAGGACACTGTGGGGGGTAAGTCAGTGTGGGTGCACCAGAGTAAAGACACTGATGACAAACACATTCATCTGAAAAATACTGAAGTGTCCCTTTAAAGTGTTGTTTCCATGAATGAGAACATAAATAATTCTAATATATTTGTTATTTTGCACAGGAAAGTTACTGAGTTTTAATGTTTAAAGTTCTGCAGCTGTTTTGAGTCTCGTTCAAGACATCTGCAACAAATAAAACAAATGTGCTACTACAAGATTAAAGTGAGATTTTTCAGATTTTACAAATACCCTGAGCAGGTGGTGGTAATAAATATATTATAAGGCTTTAGTCAAACTCAGTCAAACCCACAGTCATATTTAAAAAATAAAACACTCTGTTCTTATTTTTTTCATATTTTGTTCATGTAACCTTCATTCATTTTAGGGATAAATACAAATTCCTTACATATTAATATCAAATGTATCTGCAAATCTAAATGGGAATACGTTACCATACGCTGTTAAAAAAAATAAATAAAAAAATCCCATTGTTTTTATGGAAAAAATGGCAGCTGTGGTTACCAAAATAATCCTGTAAAAATACATGAAACCTTAAATGTATTTACAGAGTAACATTAAGATTTTTACATTTTAAACATATAGATTTAACATTTTAAATAGATTTAATATTTTAAACATATACATAGGAAGAAAACTCAGAGGCACTCTGAGATTTGAAAAATGTGACCCGCCACCACCAAACCAGGCATAAGTCGCGCTGAGCCGTTCAGAGCTACAGCCAAATTTAGGCTGGAAGGTGATTTCTTATTTGTGTTTACACCTTATCAAAAAACGGTACCTTAACACCTCTATGTTCACTTCCTGTGGTCATTACATTGAAATCCAATCAATAAAGGTGTTTATTGAGTCAATTATTTAAGCGGCGACAAAAGTTCAGGTATTGCTGAGCAAAGACAAAGACGACTTCCACCTCTTTTCGCCGAACAAAACGATCTCCGTTCCGTGGGTAAACACCCAAGTGTTTGGTACGAGGTAAAAGCTTATATTGAATGTTCTGTCCAATGGTGTAAGCCAAATGATTATAATACGTCACACTTCTGTCCTATTATTATAATATATAAAACTTCTGTGACATGTCCATCAGAGTGTCCTTTAACATCTGTCAACAATTTGTGTCAATCGGATACAAATTATTATGCGTTGCTAAGGACTTCCTACCCCAAAACAGTCCAAAACTTTAACGGACAATATCTAAAAATATGCAAATTGCAAAATATGTCCAAATGTGGATATTAAAATGACCATAACTTTGGTTCTACTTGTGATAGAAACATCATTTTTTCACCATCTTAAACCTTAGTTTCCACTCTACCAAGATACACACATAACTCTGTTTGGATTTACACACACTTATGCCTGGTTTACTGGTGGTGGGTCACAACTATATATTACAAAAGTTTTAATAAAACAATACAAAAGTTAAAAACACACCAGCCTACGCAATGCAGCCAAGGGCCTTCATCAGAGCATGAATATAGATTTAATATTTTAAACATGTATATTTAACATTTTGATTTGATTTGAATGATTTTTTTTTCGAACATGTGCAAAGTGCAACAATAGTCAATACAGAAATAATAATAATAATAATAATAATAATAATAATAATAATAATAATAATAATAATAACAATGACATGTCCTAAAAAGGAGTAGGATGAAGCATAAGCTTATTTAATTCTACCCCTTCTTCACTTCCCCAATAACCTAAATTCATCTTATAGCAATATAGTGCATAGTACAAAAATGATGATAATAATAAAATAATAATAACAATAATAACAATACCAATAATCAATAACTGAAGTACTAAACATAGACATATATACAAAAAACAAAACAAAAAAAAAACTAAAAACAAATGAGCAGATAGGAAAGTAGGTAACAAATAGAGTTGTTTTGTTTTTTTGTTTTTTCTTCCCTTCCTTCTTCTTCTTTTCCCTTTCTTTTTTCTTCCTTTTTTTCTTTCCTTTTGCTAAGTTGTCTGCATTTTGTTCTTATTTTTTATTTTATTTATTTTATTTTATTTTTCTAAAATGTAGATTAAAAAAACATTTTAAAATAAACAACTTTGCATTGTATTTTCACTTTAAGAGTTTTTTTATGTTACAATTTTACAGCATTTGCTGTTAATTCTAGTCTTATTTGATAATTATTATTTTTTATAGTGCATGGTCAATTCAAACTGGAGGGCATATTATTGTTCACATATGAAGAACATAATCATACCTTATAATGAGCCTGAATAATAAAAGTAGGAGAACCAAAGAACTGAAATAACTTTTATTGATTGACCTGCTCTGTTGCCAAAAACCCACATGGCCCCAGTTACTCAACAGATGCCAAACTTCTGCCACAAAATCATCATTAATGGATTATTTCCATATGTTCAACTGAATTAACACTCGTTATTAATCTTAGTATAATGACATTCACTTTGGAGACCACCTGGGTTTTAGAAGGAAAGTATGCACATCACATCATGTCACGCAAAGACACTTTTCCCAAATTACAGTCTAGAAAATATGTCTAATAATGAGAATTAACCACAATTAACCCATGAAGATACAAAACATCCACCAGAGGAGCAGTACCGACTGATATAAACTGGTTAATACCCATTGATCCTTATCAATACATGTAAATAATCTTTTCATGGTCATTAGATACAGTATGACCCATTTGGATGTTCAGAGGCTCTGTAGTTACCATGGAAACACCATCATCTATTACATTTATACACAAGTAAAACCTAATGAGACTGGATGGATCTATGTTCAGTACAGATATTTTTGCTAAAAAAAAGTCGCTTTAGCTTCACTTTAAACTTTAAAGTGTCACTGACATGATTTTACAAATATACAAAATTTGAAAACTTCTGTCTAAAGTTGATTCACACATACATTACTAACAACAACAGCACAAATGTAATGATATTTAATCCACAAACAGATTTAAACTGGCCGCCTACAAATTTGACCAACTTATTTCCGGTACTCTGAACTTTGACCTGTGACATCAGCGGAGGAAGACTGCTCTGCTTTTCCCGTGTGGAAACATGGACGACATTAGAATACAACACAACACAACAGAACATCTATGTCATTGCATAGATGCAACAAAATGTTACTGTACCATCCTGAGTGCAAACATGAGTATAAACAACCATTACACACACATACTAGCCTAGGATCTAGTCTGTCCCCAGTGGCCGCAAATGGTATTTGCTACGGGGAGACAGACTAGACAGCCTAGGATCTGAAAATCCAAAATGGGTCGGACCAATCAAATCGCGATGGGCAGGATTGGAGCCCGCCCTGCCTCATGACGACACAAATACGACACGTAATGTTGTAGTCGCAGAGACGTAGCAGCTAGCACACCAAAGAGAAGAAGAAGGCGTAGCTGCTAGCTAGCACACATTGCCGTAACACCAGTTGCTAGCTGCTAGACAACATGGCTCATCACCAGGAACAACCATTCGAGCTGGCTTTGGCAGCAACGCTAGGTGATTTAAAATTACAGTTTTCCCTGCGAGAGGAGCAGAAAACGGCACTTAAGCTGTTTTTGGAAAAAAGGGACGTTGTCGGAGTTTTGCCCACCGGGTATGGCAAAAGTTTGATTTATCAGCTGGCTCCGCTAGTGGGACGACGCATGGGTCTGCACAACCCGCTGGTGATCGTTGTGTCACCCCTTTTAGCCCTAATGGATGACCAGTTGCAAGAGGCCGAAAAACTGGGAATACGAGCAGCACAACTCGGCAAAGGCGACCCGGAGGAGATCCGAAGCGGCCGGTGCCAAATAGTGTACGGGAGTCCGGAATCATGTTCATCGCTCTGATTGGTTGGCTCTGACTGGTTACCCATCCAATAGCGTGGCGTTGTGTAAAGAGAAAACTTGACAGACAGCGGTTATCCCACCCACAAATTCGCCTAGACTTTCTAGACTCTCCCCGTAGCAAATGCAGTTTGCGGCCACTGGGGACAGTCTAGATCCTAGGCTACACACATACATCACAGCACTCTTCATTATTATGTCGTCTTATCTCGATATTCAAGAGTTCGTATCGATTGTGTCTGACAGATCCCAGCCAACATATGGAATGTGTGTTTTTTATGCTGCTGAGACCAATTGTCTGCAAACCAAAATAAAGACATCTGAATCTGAATCACCCAGACTCACACATCTCCTTTTACAAAAACATAACTAGCAGCCGAACACATAAATTCAACCACAGGCTCAGATTCAGGGAACACTGAGCCGCTGTGTCTATGCACGACGCCATCAAACATATGACAAACAACAGCAGCGATTCCAGCGACAATTTAAGAGACTTTTCAGTAGAAATAGGAGAAGCAACAGGTGATTCAGTTGAAGAGGAAAATATTCTTCATTCATATCAATGTGAACCATATAAGACAAACGACCAGAGTGTTAAAGTGGAGGAAGAACAGCTACACTATGCAGATCTAAGTGTCATTGAAATGGCTTTGATATATAGAGGCTTAATTTGTTTGGGCATTTGAATGTTTCGTTAAAAGGATGCACTGTGTGTTATCTGTGGGAATGTTTGATTATTAATATATATACTTTGGTTTTGTTTTTGTAAGTCTCGGTTGTGCTGTTAATGTTGCGAGACTTTGGGGAGTACGAGAGGCGGGAGCTGCCATTTTTTCTTTTGTCCATACATACTGAAAGCATACATAGTAGCATCAGTATCGAGAAGCTAGCGGCATATAAGTGTGTGGAACCGAGAGACTGTTGTGGCCTTGGATCTCCGACAGTGACAGGTGGTCACAAGGTATATGGCCTCGTCATCAATTCTGATTGTTTTTTATGTTTTCTTTTGGTTCAGTGTGATCTCTGACTGTACTATGTTTGTGTCCTGTAGTTTACACAGTGTTCAACAAGCTAAATAAATCCCCGTTCTGAGAGAAAAAAGATGGCACCTCCCGCCTCTCGTACTCCCCAAAGTCTTGCGACATTAACAGCACCACAGACTTACAAAAACAAAAGTATATATATTAATAATCAAACATTCCCACAGATAACACACAGTCCATCCTTTTATATACCAAAGCCATTTCAATGACACAATAATAATGGATTGGTTTTATATAGCACTGTTTTGGCCACTCAAAGTGCTTTACATTAGTGTTGTGTCGACTTCCGTAGCACAAGTCGACTTAAATTTGGAGGAGTCGACAAGTTGCATGTTATTCTCTCTCTCTCTCTCTCTCTCCACGTAAACACAGTCAGACCTAAAACAGACATGGCTGCTGCAGCTAACACAACGTGCTTTTTTCCAAACATGATGTGGACAGTGTGGTGTTCGTCTTGGCCACTGACTTAAACCTTTTTTGCACTTAATATAAAAAGTGACGACGCGTGACAGATGTATGGACAGCCCAGTTTTAGAGCCGTGGGTCCGGACACATGTTCACCTACTGATGTTTAGTGAAATTTAACAGAAAACTCTTTGCTAACATTAGCCTTTGTTTTGTTGGGGTTAAAATGTTGATGCTAGTGTCTTGTCAGTGAACATTGTTTCGTTACAGTGAACTTTAATACAAGTTGTTCATTGTTGGACAGACGTGTGTCCGTGTTTTTGTTTTTTGTTTTTAGCCGTGTGTCTGTTTTTCCTCCGCTGATAATATGATGACGTCATCACTAAATTGCAATAAATAACTTGCTAAATCGATGTGTAACACCGTAGCATTCTCTGGACCCCTGCCCAATTTGTCCAGTGATGAGATGTCCTCTAGGTTCTCATCATTTAACCGCTGGTTGTCTAGATGGTGCTCAGAAAACGATGTTGTTTTTATAGATAATTGGCGTACATTCTGGGTAAAGCCTGGGCTCATTCGCAGAGATAGCATACATCCCACTTGGGAAGGTGCTTCTCTCTTAGCACAAAATGTGGCTGCCAAACTTAGCCTGTCAAAATGACAATCCAGAGTGTGGGCCCAGGCGCAGAGTCGTAGAGTAAAACACTTCTCTGTGCATCCACTTTACTCTGAGCTGTCACAAACCCACCATGTAGTAAATAATAGAAAGACTGTGTCTATTCCCTGTGTAGTTAATAATAAACCCCGTATAGTTAAAAATAAGCCTAATATTAAAAAACCTATAGGAGTGAGATCAAATAATTTAATAAAAATAGTTTTAAGTAATAATCAGATTAAAAGAACACCTAACAATTTTATCCAATGTGGACTGATCAATATTAGATCTATTTCTTCCAAATCTCTGTTAATAAACGATCTAATTAGTGATTACAAAATTGATATTTTAGCTCTGACTGAAACCTGGCTGCAGCAGGATGAATATGTCGCATTAAATGAATCCACGCCACCAACACATGTGAACTATCACACAGCCAGAACCAGTGGTGGTGGTGGAGGAGTGGCAGTAATATCCCACTCCAGTTTAGGTCTTATCCCTAAAATTAATCATAAAACTAATCCCACTTACCACTCCTATGAAAGTCTAGTTTCATCCATTACTTTCCCCAACTGCAGAAACCAAAAACCAGTCCTTTTTGTCATAGTCTACCGCCCTCCTGGTCCTTATTCACAGTTTTTATTAGAAGTCTCTGACTTTCTATCCAGTGTAGTGTTGAACTGGGATAGGATTAGAATAGTTGGTGATTTTAACATACATGTCGATAACAACGCTGACTCTCTTAGTAATGCATTTAGTGACCTACTAGACGGATTAGACTTTATCCAAAATGTTCATAAACCAACCCACATTCACAGACATACTCTCGATCTGATCTTAACACTTGGTGTTGAAATTAATGACCTCGTCGTTTTTACCCATAATCCCATACTCTCAGATCACTTTTTAATGACCTTCCAGGTTTTGTTTGAGGATATTTCTACCTCAGTGATTAAAACGCGAATGAAAAGGATACTATGTGACCATGCTGTCTCAAAGTACAAAGAGTTAATTCAGTCACTATTTGTGCCTGTGTCATGTGATTATGTAAAGGACACATTTAGTCCCAGTATAAGTGATGAGTTAGTCGATAGTACCATGCTCACATTAAAAACTACGTTAGATATAGTTGCCCCCGTTAAGTTAAAAACTACTAAGGTTAGATTAACCTCCCCATGGTACAACACTGACACTCGCTCCATTAAACAAGCAACATGTAAATTAGAGGCAATGGAGGCGATCCAACTTAGAAGATTCTCTCAATGCCTGGAAAAATAGCCTAATAAAGTATAAGCAAGCTTTGCGTACAGCCAAAACTAGATATTACTCATCCATAATAGAAGAAAACAAGAATAATCCTAGATTCCTGTTCAATACTGTAGCCAAACTGACAAACAGACACACCTCCGTGGAACCAGTTATTCCATCCACGCTCCATTCTGATGATTTCCTGCAGTTCTTTAACAATAAAATATCAACTATTAGAGACAAAATAGACACATTTCTCCCAAATACTAGATCAGAAAAAGTAGCGCTTTCAAACCTAGGCCTTTTTATAAATCCCTCTGTAACACTAAATAATTTCACCACTGTAGACCAAACTGATGTCATATCTATTATCATGTCTTCCAAATCAGCCACCTGCCCCTTAGATCCAATTACAACTAAACTCTTTAAACAGATTCTGCCCCTAATTATTAGCACTGTCCTAAATATAATTAACACTTCATTTACTACTGGATATGTGCCGCAGTCATTTAAATATGCTGTTATTAAACCAATTCTGAAAAAGCCTACCCTAGATCCTGACATTTTAGCCAATTATAGGCCTATATCCAATTTGCCCTTCCTGTCAAAGGTTTTAGAACGAGTAATAGTTAAACAGCTGTGCCAATTCCTGCAGGATAATAGTTTATTTGAACAGTTTCAGTCTGGCTTTCGTGCCCATCATAGCACTGAAACAGCGTTAGTTAAAGTTACTAATGACTTATTATTAGCCGCTGACATCGGATTAATATGGGTCCTGGTGTTATTAGACCTTAGTGCAGCCTTTGACACCATTGACCACAGTATCTTAGTGCACAGATTAGAATGTGATATAGGTATTAGAGGAGCAGCCCTCTGCTGGTTTAAATCATATTTATCTAATCGCTACCAATTTGTTCACATCAACCAACAATCATCGCAGTCCTCCAGAGTTAATTATGGCGTGCCCCAAGGGTCAGTCCTTGGGCCTATTTTGTTTACACTTTATATGCTCCCTTTAGGTAACATCATTAGAAATCATGGTATTAATTCTCATTGTTATGCAGATGACACACAGCTATATTTATCGATTAAACCTGATCAGACCAGGCAAATAGATAAACTAAGTACATGTGTTCAAGACATAAAGACTTGGATGAGTGCCAATTATCTTTTATTGAACCCTGAAAAAACTGAAGTCGTTATAATTGGTCCTAAAAATGCGAGAGACTCCCTAACTGACCACATAGTTACTCTGGACAACTTAAGTGTAACACCCAGTGACACAGTTAAAAATTAAGGAGTTTTATTTGATCCAAATCTTTCATTCAAAATGCACATTAACCAAACTTGCAGAACAGCCTTCTTTCACCTGTGCAACATTAGCCAAAATTAGGAATATTCTGTCTAAAATGACTGCAGAAAAATTAATTCATGCATTTGTTACATCACGATTAGATTATTGTAACTCCCTACTTGTAGCGTGTCCTGAATATTCCCTAAAAAGCTTCAACTGGTTCAAAATGCAGCAACAAGATTATTAACAGGATCAAATAGAAGAGAACACATCACCCCTGTGCTCCAAACCCTGACCCCTGACCCCTAACCCTATCACCCCTGTGCTCCAAACCCTTCATTGGCTACCAGTTGAGTCTAGAATTAAATTTCAAATCCTCCTCCTTACATATAAAACCATTAATGGTATGGGCCCCTCTTATCTTAAAGATGATCTGGTTCCGTACCAACCCAATAGAACCCTTCGTTCTCAGAATGCAGGTTTATTGAAAGTTCCTAAGGTTTCTAAAAGTACAGTAGGAGCTAGAGCCTTTAGTTATCAGGCCCCTGTCTTATGGAATCAGCTTCCCTTTAATATTAAAGATGCCGACACAGTCTCTACATTTAAAATCAGGCTTAAAACATTCCTGTTCGAGAAAGACTATGGTCAGGTTAGTTAAAAATTATGTGGTGTATGAGTCACAGTTCAGTCTAGGCTGCCCTAGGAGTTAGAATGCTGGGGAAGTACAGACACTGAGTTCTTTCTTCTCTTTCTCTCCCTCACACCTGTTTCTGTATCTTTTACAACCTATCTTTCATACCAAGTCTGTTCATGACTAGTCACCTGGTGTGTCCCCCCCCCGGGGGGGAGTGGTGGTTTTCCTGACAGTGTCTGCACGGGAGCCATGGACGACAGGATCTGCAGTTTCTCCCCTGTGCTGACCTGTGACCCCGGACCACCGCCCCTGCCTGTCTGGACCAGCCCCCCTTCCTGCATTTATATATGGACGTTCATCTATAGTCTGTCCGTCCATGGGAGTGGATCTCTCCTTCAATGTGGTTCTCCTCGAGATTTCTTCTTTTTCCCACTGGGTTTTGAAGTTTTTTCTTGCCGAGAAGGATGGTCTAAGGACAGGGGATGCTTGGGACTTTTTTCATGTATCTCTGTAGTTGATTGTGTTTTTGTAAAGCCCTTTGAGATGACTTTGTTGTGATTTACGGCTTTATAAATAAAATTGAATTGAATTGAATTGAATCACAACGTGTCGACTTGACTTCAACTTTATTGACGGATAAGTCGACTTGAAAACAACTGAAGTCGTTAATGCTCTAGTGGGAACATTTCATTAGTTTTATTCTGGAAACATTTTACTTGTAGACCAGTAAAATCTACTGTCCCTTAAAAAAAACTACTTAAAACTTCAATTTTATGGCGACACCTCTGACATAAATAACATATTATGGGTCTGTTTTTACCATCAGAGTAATTATATGAACTGCTAACGTCACCAAGCAGACTTAATTAGCATGTTCGACCTGCAGCGCTCTGTGATCTTCATGCCAGTGTAAAGATCTGATTTATGTTTCTTTCAAACCCTGACAGAATAAACCAGGCAGAGATGCTGTTCATGAGCAAAGCATTTGGCATGAAGCGTCTGAAAAAGGACTAACGGAGCAGAGTTTGGATGGAAGCAGAAGAGTGAAGGAGGGTGTCTTCATGTCAGAACACATCTTTTACCCTTATGAAGAAAAATTTATTTCTCCATATACGGACTATAAATATATCATTACCTGAAATTGAACATAAAACAAAAACAAAAAATAAATATATATATATATATATATATATATATATATATATATATATATATATATATAAATAATATACAGAAAAATATATTGTTTCGATATATTATTTGGATAAAAAGTAAGTTATGAGATAAAAAGTAAAAAGTGATTACATTAAAAATTCTAAATTGTGAGATAAAAGATTTTAAAAAATCAGAAGATAAAAAGCACAAAACTATTAGATAAAAAGCCAAAATTCCATTTTTGGAGAAAATTTAAGTCTTTTAGGTGCACCTTATAATCGGGAAAACATGGTAGTTAAAAACTACATAAGGAATTGCTGATTTCCATATGTTGAGAGATATATGACAATATATGTTAATATACATTTAGTATTACACTTAATGATAGACAGACAGATAAATATTTTGTGAAGTGTATTACAGTACTAAATATATGTCATATATTTATTAATACACTTCACAATATATGTGTAAAGAAATTGAGTTTCAATAAAATTATGTGTAAAAATATAGATCAGCCTTTATCTATCTTTTATATGAATTACCTTTCCATATATGGGAATATATTTTTGAATACAATGCATTATACTTTTCAATATACTGCCATATATTTTGTTTCATAAGAGTATAAATATATATATATATATATATATATATATATATATATATATATATATATATATATATATATAAACTCTTAATAACTAGAACACAGAAAAATGAATCTTGATATTTAGCAGCCCCCCACCCTCACCCCCCACACTTCTTCTTTTATATATAATTTTTTCATCTTCTTCATCAAATTTCTAATCCATTAACTAGAAAAATTGAGTGTGAAAAAAACCCTAAAAATCTGACTTTGAAATAAAACTGATCAGCTGTTCGGGTTATGAGCGTCTGTCCTTCAGAAGAGGAAATGGCCCCTTGGCTATATGTTCTTGGCTGCATTTATTCACAATCTGGACTCTAAATGAAGCTAACATTAAAGGGCTGAATGAACCCACTTTTGGCCAGTACAACAACACAGGAAATGATCTTGGTTATTGGCCTGCACATTGGAAGCCATTGGTCCAAAACCCCTGGTGCTTCCTGGTGCAGACTGCCAACACAGCCCCAGTGTTACTGTGGTCGCTCTTCCAAAGGCCATTCTTATCCATTTGAAAACCTACCTTAACTGATTTATCACCATTTATTCTAATAATATGCTCTGTATGTTGCATGTTTTAAGTATAAATTAGATATTTGTCTGCATTTCATTTTGTGATCATGTAGATGTCAGTAAAAGTGAAGGTTAGTTACGGTGGTCGACAGGGGCCAACGCAGCACATCGACACAACACTGTAAACACAAGAACGTAATTTCCTTACAGCAATTAAAATAATACTATTACACTGACTGTGACACAACACCGAATTATTAAACTAATGCATGACAACAGCTCACAGTACAGCACAGTACTTTTCTCTCATTCTCTCCCTGACTCAATATTAAAATGACACACGTGTATATATATATATATATATATATATATATATATATATATATATATATATATATATATAATATCAGTGAGGCGCAGGTCGATGTATAAATGACCCACAACCAATCGCTTTTTTAACTTAACCACCCGCAGCTTGGACCGCAATAAATGGTAAATGGACTGCATTTATATAGTTCTTTTCCACCTTCATGGTTCAAAGCGCTTTACATTAGCCTCACATTCACCCATTCACACACACACTCATAAACCAGTAGGTTTCTAAGGTCTACGGTAAGTCCTACTGGGGGCCTAAGTCAGGGTTCAGTGTCTTGCCCAAGGACACTTCGACATGTGGACAGCCAGAGCCGGGACGCGAACCGCCAACCTCTCGGTCATTGGGCGACCCACTTTACCAACTGACCCACTCTACCAACTGAACCACCCACACTGACTCCGCCAATCTCTTCTGACTCCACCCCTTTACTCTGGTGCACCCCCACGGACTCCGCCCATCTCTTCTGACTCCACCCCTTTAGGAGCCCCCAATAATAAATGTATTTGAAAAGAACCGACCGACCCGCAATTGAACCACATTTTAAAAAATGTAATCAATGGTCTTTATGAACATCACATGACCTTACTCACATACCTGCATTAATTTCCACGTTAAAATCTGATGTCATTGGGATCGACAAACAGTGACAGCCAAAGGCACATTTGAACTCAGTTTCCACAGAAAAGAAATCATCTTAAAAGCTCAATGAATGTGTCCCAAACCTTAACTTTTTTTGTTTGTATATTTCCAGTGCTGCCATTCTCCTAACTTGACTTTCTCTCTCTCTCCCTACATACCGTAGGATACTTCTGATGTTGTACGTCACTCTCACGGAAATTCTGTTAATAGAGCCCAAACAGTTTGTTTATTTGATTGTTTAATTATATTTATTCAGGAATAAGTCATTTTCCGTAAGTTTTCAAATATCCCATGCTATTGAACGCACCACGGTTATGAACGTGTTCAGAATTAGCCGCTGTGTTGCTCAGTAACCATGCCAACATAGCCATCTCTCCTTCTTTTTCCTCTTTATTCATATATTCCATTTTCATTACTGTGTGTAAATGTCACATGGGGACTGCACACAGAACAGTTCAGATAGATATTAGAATGGTGTGTTGTTTATCTGTGCATAAGTTAACGCTGTTTATCACCGGTGTGTTGTTGAAGCTAATACGGTAGCTAGCTAGCTGCCATCTGCAATGACAAACGACCTGACCGACCGAAACCCGGAAATATATATATATATATATATATATATATATATATATATATATAGTGTCCTAGGGGTGTCTGCTGTGAAAACTGGTTATAAACTCACTGATGCTGTTGCGGCCACAGAGCTAGCAGCAGAGCCACTCTGGCTGCTGCTAGCTTTAACAAACAAGTCAGTTAATTCCTGACATTTCATCCCCTTCTCCTGGAGTGACCTTCTTTTCCTATACAACTTTAGCTGGTGTCTACCTTTCCTTTTTCTCCACGCCGTCATTCATTGTTTCGTTTTTGCATAAGTCTACCGTGTTCATGGTCAGCGTTAACTCAATGCTACAGGGGCGGGGCCACAGCAGAGAATAAAGAGACTAACCAATCACAATGAGTTTCTTTAAAAAGAAAACACACACACACAACTAATCCCTACTGCTCTGACCCAGCCGAGCTCTGAGCATGTTACCATCATTGACAGGCAAGCTGATTTTTCTTTTTTTTTGGGGGGGGGGGGGGGTATATCAGGTGAGGCAGGCCAATGAGCAGACGAGCCACCGGGAAACGTCCCGGTTGTCCCGTGGGCCAGTCCGGGCCTGGTACAAACCCCCAAAACAACTGCAAAAGAAAAAGACTGATAATTGACTCTACAACAAAACAGAAGTTCACCAAAATAAAACTGGTTCACCAAAATAAAACAGAAGAAGACGGTGGAAGAAGATGAAGTGTAAGTACCAGGACAGGTACGGAGCTAACATTAGCGACGCTGCTCTACACTAATCTCTTAAATTATTAATGAAATCCGTTTGATGAGCAGATTAAAAAAAGACGAAGGGAAACTAACCTTTTCACGCTAATCTCTTAAATTAATGAACTTAAACTTTGTCTTCAGCCACCGTTTTATTTTGGTGACCTTCCCTTTTGTTGTGGAGTGAATTTGCAGCGTTTCTCTCTTGCAGTTATTTTGGGAGTTTTCATGTTTTGGCATTTGCAGCATTTTTCTTTTGCCTTCGTTTTGGGGGTTTGTATGGTTTTTCTTCTGCTTGGTTTCTGCTATTGCATAATTTTTTTCTTGCAGCTTCATTTATTTTATGCGTTTGTGTTTTATGGTTGTTCATCTTTCTTGTGTTCGCAGTGTTTTGTCGATTTTCATGGGCTTTTATTTTGTCAGTGCATAATTACAGCTCCATCCTTCCAGACAGAACTGACTGTCACTGCTTTGACTCTTCAACAACTTTACATCTTCATGTTCTTTATCCATTAACCTGAAAAATGAAGTGTGGAAATAAAATACCTGACTGTGAAAATATGATGGAGGAGCCGTTTAGCTTCACCTCCTGCAGAAGGAGAAGTGACCTTCTGGCTGCTTCAGTGTGTTCGTGTTCCAGGTTGGTTTTATTTAAAAGGCTTGAATCTAAATTGAGGCAAATATTTAACAGATGAATGGACCAACTGTTGGACTTTACCAGTGTAAATATAATCTGTATGTTGGCACCTACTTCACTGACCTTTGAAAACACATTAGATATTTATAAGAAGGTGCAAAACTGTCATCACACATGTGGTTACAGCGTTCAGGGTTAAAGATGAGAACTGTGGGATTTCTTTATTTTACAGATCAAATGTCAAACTTTGCTGAAAACATCAAAGTGTACTAGAAAAAAACTGTGTTTTTCTCATTCCTAGTTGAAATATCTCATCACACTTAAAGGGACAGTTCAGTATTTTTCAGATGAATGTGTTTGTCATCAGTGTCTTTACTCTGGTGCACCCACACTGACTCCGCCCATCTCTTCTGACTCCACCCCTTTACTCTGGTGCACCCACACTGACTCCGCCCATCTCTTCTGACCCCACCCCTTTACTCTGGTGCACCCACACTGACTTACCCCCCACAGTGTCCTGTGAGCCCAGTTCTAGTCCGGTTTTGGTCAAAGCCAAAGTAGTCCCGGCAGGTTTCCTGGGGTCAACAAAATAAAATCTGTTTCTTCTCAAAACAGTATGTGTTGGAATGAGTGATTTATTTACATAACAAAACTGTCACTGAACAAAAACTCACACCTCGTAATTGTTTGGAGCTACTTTCTCTCAATAGCGATCAATGCGCTAGTGTTGTCACTGCTAACAGCTGTGAGCCTTAAACTACTTTCATTAGTTGTTCGACAGTTTTTGCGACTGCTACATGCAGGCACACAGCTGTTAGCAGTGACAACACCATATTTGAAATAAATGCTAAAATTTGGACTGTTCTTCAGTGTAAAGAGTAAGTTTTCACTGAGATATAAGATCTTATTGAGCTCCTGCAGCTGATGTCAGAGGCTTGTCGCGGGACAAGAAAACAGCAGACGTGTCCATCTTGGCAGTAATGGTGTTGGTAGATTATCAGACACTGGTAGCAGAGACGTCACAAAAATACAATCAACTAAGTTCAGGAGTATGTAGTTCCAGCGCAAATAACTGTGGGAGTCAGGGATAAAACTGACAAACGATCAGCTGATATGAAAGGCACTGCGGTTATTATTCCACTGATTGCTGGTTAAACTAGTTAAAATGGTTGGCAGTAGTTGTGTTGTATGACATAGTTGGTCTCACTATCGACATGAGGAGCTTCAACAAAACTTACGTTTTTTGTTCTTTTCCTACATGGAAACAAACTCCAGGAACCCTTGTATCCATGGTTACCAAGCGGTGTCATCTGCACTGCTGTCAGATGTAGCTACCGCAGCTAATAAACAAACATGCTAACATGACACTTATTAAATTTGGATAATTTAACACTTACGATGATGATGCAGTTTTTGGATTTAATATTCTACAACTGAATGTTTGAAATGAAGGCAGACCGAGTCCATTTGTAAACCTCCAGGACTAGACCTTCAGAGAGTTCCCTGACTAAACTGATGTGAAGCTGATGAGCTAGCTGTAGATGTTAGCATACTACTAACCCCAGGGGCATTATACGGGTCTGTTATATTTAATCTGTCCAATTTCTGTATATAAATCTGAATTTGAGGTGAACTGAAGTGACATGTACACGTTGATGGTGCGAAGACGGTCGTCATGTTTACTGCCAACATGGCGCCCTAGCAATTAAAAGTCATGTGACGTCCAGAGCTCAAATCTTACCACAAGATAATCTTTTTCTATTGGCAGATTTTTTGCATCATTCAAGCAAAAATGCCTTACATTATTATATACATTTTTTATTTATTTTTTTTTAATTTTTGTTCATTTATTTGTATTTTTATCAGTGTGTGCAGCAGGTGCAAGATGAACTACTAAATTACTTTTGAAAAAGAATCCAACCCAGCAGCACAGTCATGCTCTGAAAATACTGAAGCCATGAATCACACGTCTCACTGAGTGGAAAAAAAAACATCAATGGATAAAGAAAGAGTTTTGAACAGGATGTTGAAGAGCAGAATTCTACTGTACATGGAAGGGTCAGTCCAGTGGGTGTGAAGCTGAACAGAACAACTAAAAGAAATGAGGGTTGGGTCGAACATTCTGTCAGTTCCAGAAAAATAACTGGCTGTTCATTCTGTTTTCAGACCCACTTGACATTTAACCACGCCAGGTGTTCCGTCACACGCTTCGTCTTTTACTCTATGTTCTTTTTCTGTGGAGTTTGGGTGCGTCTGTTTTTATAAACCATTACTCGCTCTACAACAAAAACCTAAATCTTACCCAAGTGTATTTTTTTTCCCTCATTTCTAGTTCAAATATCTCATCGCACTTAAAATAAGACAGAATCACCTAAAGAGGAACTTTCCAGTCACATATAAGACCTGGTTTTTAGACAATACAGGGTCTCTGCACATTTCTGACAAGTAAAAATAATGCTTTTTAAGACCTTTTTAAGACCTTTGATTATAAAAAATAATACCATCACCGCGGAACAAATACGTTAAAAAACACTCAGAAGTTCAGGTGAAGTTAAATTTTTTGTGTTTTAATAAATTGCATCTTCAGTTAACAGCCTGCCTTTGTCATATGTTAATAGTAGTGTAATGATGTAAACAAACAGTGAACATCAGCGAACAAAATAAAAGATGAACAGCAATACTGTAATGATGTAAACAAAAACAGTTGACTTGTGCTGGGACGTAGAGACACTGGAGCTGACATTGCGTTCACTTTTGTGACCGTTGTTGAGGCGAACATTTGTATTGGGACTGTCTGTGCCTGACTAGCAGCATAACGCCAGTGCTTACCCCCTTTCATGTGGGCGTCCAGGGCTTTACAGCCCATTGTTCCTAATTTAATGTCTTTGCCACATAACTTACATGGCGCTTCATTTTCAGAAGTTGATCTTTCTATCCAACGGTTATAGCGCTGATCTTCAAGACACTCGTCACAGAATTTACACTTCCCCATCTCCGTTCAATTTAAAGTTCAACCGCACATCTCTGGTTCAAGTTTGCGCTCCAACTTCCTTGACTTCCTCGTCTGTTTTATCGTCAATGGTTTTACTACATGGCTAACGTAAACACTGCCCCCTGTGGTGTGGATCATATACAACGGCTCTACCTTTTCAACCAGAGCCAGTAGAATATTTAGAACGGCGGTGCTTTTCAGCTTCTTGATAAAACAAACGACGCAGAAATAACATAAGCGCGGAAAAATCCAGGCATGTGGTTTTCATTTACCATAGGCTACCAAGATGAAATGAAATTTAATACCTCCCAAGTGAAATTTAATGCCATACTAATAAAAAATAGCGAAATATAATGCCTTTTAAGACCTTAAAAAACGGATTTTGTAAATAAGACTTTTTAAGGATCCGCGGAGACCCTGCAATAGTAGTGGAAAATCACATTTCAATTAATCTTATGAGATCATATTCAGTTGTTGTATTGGCAGCATCTTGAATTAAACAAGTAATAAATACATTAATAGATTAATAGATGCATTAATACATTTATAGATGATAATGATGATAATTACGACAGAGTATTAGGGCAACACATGAAGAAAATATATTTTTGGTAAATTTCAACATTAAATTCAAAATGTCCAGAATAAATTTTAAATCAAATGTCAACCTTAGTCTTGAAATTTTGACATAAAACATTTACATTGATGTCGGAGATAGAGCAGCCGTTCCGTAGCTGCAGCCTCACACGCACGTGATGTGAAGGGAAGGTTTTGAAGCTACAACTGTAGGCTGTTGACTGGAAGCACTAATGCTAGTGCTAGTGCTAATGTTAGCTGTTAATAACGTGGTTTCACCCTTTTGTGATGGTTACACAACCAAAAAAATGTCAGTCAGTGTGACAGAGTAGATTCATGTCGAAAATTTCAAGATTAAAGAGGAAATTTAATTTCAACTTTATTCTGGACATTTCGAGTTTAATGTCATTAATCTCATCATAGCAAAACTTGTTTTTTTCACATGTGGCCCTAATACTAATAAATACTATACTAATAAAAACAATATTAAAATTATGCAAAAAAAAATCTTGGACTAAGCAATAAATAAATAAATGATGACAAGGACAATAAAGTTCATCTTAAGCACAAAAAATACAATCTTGAATTCAACAAAAAGAAGTCTTAAATTATTAAAAAGGATCTTGAACTCAGACCTCAGTGAAGGAGCACCAGCCTGTGCTAATGCTAACGCTAACACATTAAACTAGACCAGTGGTAGAGTTCAGACCTCAGTGAAGCAGCACCAGCCTGTGCTAATGCTAACGCTAACACATTAAACTAGATCAGTGGTAGAGTTCAGACCTGAGTGAAGCAGCACCAGTCTGTGCTAACGCTAACGCTAACACATTAAACTAGATCAGTGGTAGAGTTCAGACCTGAGTGAAGCAGCACCAGTCTGTGCTAACGCTAACGCTAACACATTAAACTAGATCAGTGGTAGAGTTCAGACCTGAGTGAAGCAGCACCAGTCTGTGCTAACGCTAACGCTAACACATTAAACTAGATCAGTGGTAGAGTTCAGACCTCAGTGAAGCAGCACCAGCCTGTGCTAATGCTAACGCTAACACATTAAACTAGATCAGTGGTAGAGTTCAGACCTCAGTGAAGCAGCACCAGTCTGTGCTAATGCTAATACATTAAACTAGATCAGTGGTAGAGTTCAGCACCAATCATACATTTACCAAATATATCATATGACGTCTTTACGTGACATCATAGAGCCTATCGGTGTTGTCTCATCTGAGGTCCACCTGAAAAACCACCTGATACTATCTGGTCTGGATTCTGAGATATCACCACTGATGTGTTTGAACTGTTGACCTTCACTGTCACCTTGAACTTTGACCTTTACAGCTCTAATGTAATGTTTCTTCCTTGACGCATTATCAGTCATCTCTGAAAGTTTGATCAAAGTCCATCCATAGCTTTTTAAGTTATCTTGCTGACAAACAAACAAACACACGGTAAAACATTACCTCCTCCGTTGAGGTAAAAATAATAATAATTATAATAATTGTTGAATTAAGTCAAAAAGTCTGCCAATGGAACAAATGAAAATGATCCTATTGTTGTATTTCCTATAAATCAGTTCTTATATCTGACTGAAAAGTTCTTTAGGTGAATCTGTCTTATTTTAAATGTGATGACATATTTGGACTAGAAATGAGAAAAAATACACTTGGTCAGATTTTTGCAGTTTATCCTTATTTATCATTCTTGTAGCTTAGAAGGTGCAGCGTGTCCTCAAGTCATTGTTAGTTTTTGGAAAATTTCACAAACTGAGTGTAAACATAAATGTTTCCCATACTAGAGGGTCGCTCTGGGGTGTAATATCCAAAAACCCCTGGCTGATAATGTCCTGTCTGACCTCGGCACAGTCGTAGACGGACAGAAGACAGATAACTGGAGGAATGTCTGTCAGTCACAGAGGGAGTGGGTGGAATCTAAAAACAACTCATGAGAGAGTTGAAGAGCAGCAGCTAAACATCCATCACATTAGAAACAGAGGGAAGCGGCACAACGGCAGCGTTTGACACAATGATGGGATGCAGACATGAAGGGGAATGAACTCAAATGTTCTGGGCCTGTTCGGACTTTCCTCCTTCAACCAAATTTATCTGTTTGCCACCAGCTGCATGGAAACACTTTCTAAACAAGGCAGTCAGAGCCAGTAGACCTCCGCCAAGACTTGATATGACGTCACATGACGTCAAAACGTGACATAAGGAGCCATAGGTGTTGACCCATCTGATGTCTGAAGGTTAGGGTTAGGGGTCAAAGGTCAGACCATGTGAATGAACAAAAAACACCAGATTGTATCTTGTCTCAATCCTCAGATATTACCACTGATGTGTTGTAGCTGTTGACCTTTAGTCTGACCTTGACCTTTGACCTTCATTGCTCAAAATCTAATGGGTTCTTAGAATAAGAATAACCTTTATTGTCATTGTGCAAACAAAGCAAACAATGAAATTGGAATGGTACATACTTCCCACCCACAGTGCAAAAATAAAGTGTAAACATATAAGAATTTGAGAGGCATAAAAGACAATAAATACAGTTAAAAGAAGAGTAAGAAGAATAAATATATTAAAACTATTATTCCAATTACACAATTAAAAACTGTTATTATGACTGTTGTTATTGCACATGACTTAGACTTTATTGTTGTCATTATGCAAAAAGCAAACAGCGAAACTGGATTGGCACTTCCCATCCACAGTGCAAAAGAACAAAAACAAACAACCACACAAGAGCTCAGCTCAATAAATACGGTTTGAGTAGGACTGCATTTGGACAGTGCAGATCAGCCACCTCTGAATTTGTCTGAAATGTTTTATCTCAACCAACATTGGTTGGGAGAAATTATTGTAATCAGTGTGTGTGTGTGTGTGTGTGTGTGTCTGTGTGTGTGTGTGTGTGTGTATGTGTGTGTGTGTGTATGTGTGTGTGTGTGTGTGTGTGTGTGTGTCCACAGAGACATATCATGCTATAACTCAATGAATACTTGAGATATCACAATGGAATTACATGGACATATACATATAGCTAATGCACATCAGATGCAATGATCCAATTGAGTAAAGGTTAAAGGTCAAGGTCACAATTAACTAAAAGGTCAAAATCACATTATGAGTTAAAACTCAAGAACAGAGGGTCACAGAACTTTCAGATTTGTACCAAACGATGCGGAATAAAGATTTATACAATTCTAATAATTGTTCTTATCACCTATGACCAATAGTTTTTGAGATCTCTGGAGGTCAAAGGTGATATGTGGCAAAATGTACTTGCGTAACACTGTTTGTTTGTGTCAAACATAGACATATCACGTTATAACTTAATGAATACTGGATATATTATCATAATATTACACACACTGATGCATATATACGTATAACGAAATTATCAATATTGCAAAAGGTTAGAGGTCAAAATCACATTATTGTCTCTAATTCAAGAACAAGTTGTCATAGAAAATTGAGATTGGCACAAAATAGGGGCGAGATTAGGCATTCTGTGAATACTTGTCAGGAACTGTTGATCATGGCACAAGGAACAAGTGATAAAAGTTTAGAGGTGATCAGTAGCAAATGTTCTGCATTCATATAGAGCAGAGGTGTCAAACATAAGGCCCGGGGGCCAAATGTGGCCCACCAAAGGGTCCACTCCGGCCCCTGGGATGAATGTGTGAAATGCAAGAATTACACTGAAGGTAATTAATAATCAAGGAAGTTCAAATCATTTTTCATTTATGTCAATTGATAAAGTGGATGAGATAAGTAAAATACTATCATAATAACCTAGAAATAATGGAAAACAACCTTATACTAATTTTCTTTTCTATTTTAGTGTAAAATAAAGTAGAAAACAAGACTAGCCTTTTACAAAATAATGTGAAAAACCTGAAATATTTTGTGGAATATTCAGCCTGTTTCTAAAATATGTATAAATGACAAACTAAAGCATAATATCATCAATATTGCACTTATTTTTCTTACAAATTTAGAGGTTGTTCATATTTATCCTGTGTTAAGTTCACATACAGTTCGTAGATGTGACCATTTTTATTGGAAAATTTTCCTTTTTTTTTCCACTCACAAACAGAAATTTTTCACCTTAACAATATTTTAGACATTTTTATCTTATTATTTATAGAATTTTACTGGTCCGGCCCACATTATACCAAATTAGGATGAATGTGGCCCCAGAACTAAAATGAGTTTGACACCCCTGATATAGAGCGTTTCCACCTTCATGATGCTCAAAACGCTTTATAATCCATGTATCATTCATTCATTGGTTTTTCTAAATAAAACCAAAAATAAGACAACAAAAAAACAACTCTCACATTCACATCCATGGGCAATTTCGATTCACCAGTTAACCGATCAGTGCATGGGTTTGGATGGTGGGAGGAAACCGGAGTACCTGGAGAAAACCCATGCAGACACGAGGAGAACATGTAAACTCCACACAGAAAGGTCTGGTGTTGGAATAGAACCAGGTCCTTCTGTCTTAACCACTGTGTCATCCTCCAAGCCAGCTAACTCCACAGCTCCATCTTCAAATCCTATTTCTATAGTAATAGAAAAAGGTTGTTTTGAGCGCTGGCCGTTTAAATGCAAATGAGCTACTTCATGCCCCGTCCCCTTCCAGAATCTGACAAAGGAACACAATTTCTTGAAATGTGACCCACCACCAGTAAACCAGGCATAAGTGTGTGTAAATCCAAACAGAGTTATGTGTGTATCTTGGTAGAGTGGAAACTAAGGTTTAAGATGGTGAAAAAATGATGTTTCTATCACAAGTAGAACCAAAGTTATGGTCATTTTAATATCCACATTTGGACATATTTTACAATTTGCATATTTTTAGATATTGTCCGTTAAAGTTTTGGACTGTTTTGGGGTAGGAAGTCCTTAGCAACGCATAATAATTTGTATCCGATTGACACAAATTGTTGACAGATGTTAAAGGACACTCTGATGGACATGTCACAGAAGTTTTATATATTATAATAATAGGACAGAAGTGTGACGTATTATAATCATTTGGCTTACACCATTGGACAGAACATTCAACATAAGCTTTTACCTCGTACCAAACACTTGGGTGTTTACCCACGGAACGGAGATCGTTTTGTTCGGCGAAAAGAGGTGGAAGTCGTCTTTGTCTTTGCTCAGCAATACCTGAACTTTTGTCACCGCTTAAATAATTGACTCAATAAACACCTTTATTGATTGGATTTCAATATAATGACCACAGGAAGTGAACATAGAGGTGTTAAGGTACCGTTTTTTGATAAGGTGTAAACACTAATAACAAATCACCTTCCAGCCTAAATTTGGCTGTAGCTCTGAACGGCTCAGCGTGACTTATGCCTGGTTTGGTGGTGGCGGGTCACAAATAAGATTTTCCAGATCTATTGTCTAAAATCAGTTCTTATATCTTTAGTTACCATGGTTACTGTCTTATGGAATCAGCTTTAATTTAATAATAAAGAGGTCGACACAGTCTCTACATTTAAAATTAGGTTGAAATTGTTCCTGTTTGGGAAAGCCTATGGTCAGGTTAGTTAAAAACAGACTGAAGGCAGAGTTCAGTCTAAGCCAGGGATGGGCAAACTATTCCTAAAGGGCCGGTGTGGCTGTAGGTTTTTGTTCCAACCAAGCAGCAGCACACCAGACTTGATTCAATTAATCAACTGATCTCAGTCTTCAGAGAGTTCATTGGTCAAACTGTGAACTCTTGGTTGGTTGGAACAAAAACCTGCAGCCACACCGAACCTTTGTGGAATAGTTTGCCCATGCCTGGTCAAAGCTGCACTAGGAACTGGAATGCTGGAGGAAGTACAGGCACTGAGTCCTATCACCTGTCTCTCTCTCTCTCTCTGTCTCTCTCTCTCTCCCATCTGTATTTGTAATTTCTTAAATGTATTTTACATTCAAAGTCTGTTTATAACTATTCACCCGATATCCCCTTTCCCAACTCTCTCTAGTGTCCGCATAAGGAGCCATAAAAAACAGGATCTGAAGTGACTCACCTGTGTCCTGTGCTGACCTGTGACCCCAGACCTCTTTCACAAGGTCTACTGTAATAATTTATCTAAACTATATAATTCATGATGAAATGAGTGATTATGATAAATGAACAACCACTCATAAAAAACATGTGATCATTATGAGTCATAAGATCATCATATTTAATCATTATGTATTTACCCATTTGTTATGTTCTGACAAATAAGCAGGAGTTTATTTTGGAGGAACAGAGGTGTAGTCTATATATAGTTGCTGTATGTATTCCTCCTTCAGCATGAATCTGACTGTGCTTCAGCCTTATCTTTGTGTTGCTTCAGCATATGTGTGTATAGTTTGATGACCTCCTCAACAAACAGGAGACGGCAATTTCATTTTCTCCTCCATGATTGCCTCGCTTTTCCTCCTGTACTTTTTGTTACACTTTGAGAATCTCAACTTTTTCTCTTCGCTAAATTTCGCGTTGCTCGCTTATCGCCTGAATTGCCCCTCGTCAAACATTGAAAATGAATGACACCCCGTCGCTCAGATCACCTCTGTCGCTTTCAGTGTGAATGCCCCTTAAGGCAGGCGTGGACAAACTATTCCACAAAGGTCCAGTGTGACTGCAGATTTTTCTTCCAACCAGGGTTCTACAGTGCGCCCATTTCACTCGCATTTGCGAGCAAATATTTCATCATGCGAACGAGGAAAACAAAACAGATGCACATGTGCGAGTGTTTGTTGCAGCAACAATAAGACACACAGACCTGAGGAGTTAATGAAAACCTACTAGAAATGAATTAAAAGTGTGTGAACAGCTCCACATAGAGACGAACACGGCACATATTGAAAGGATTAACCCTTTAACTCCTGATGCGTCAGCGCTGACACGTTCTGAGTGGATGGTTTAGTTTAAAAATTCAGACAAATTCAAGTGTTTTTTTAACTGTTATTTTACTGAGAATTTTGTTCATGGAACTGATGTACAGGTGTCGAAAAGCAAGTGATGAAGAAAAAGAAAAAGCCCAAACTAAAACTACTGGAACCAAATTACAACACTAGTTATTTATTCATTTTTTTTTTACTTCATTTTGGGTTTTGTGGGTTTTTGTTTTTTGCCCTTTTTTCCACGTTATTTCTTATTTTGTGAATATATATTAGTTTCTGTTGATCTTGCTTCTTTTGTTTATTTTTCAGTTTTTTTTAAATTTTATTATTTTTCTTTAATTGTGTTCTGTTAGTGTCTTACTTTGTTCATGTTACATATTATTTTGTTGGTTTATTATTCATTTTTGTTCATTTTACTGATCACTGACTGTTTTTTGTTCATTGTGTTGCTTATTTTATCTTATTTTATTTTTTACTGTGTCTCAGTCTCAGGAGTTAAAGGGTTAATCATTCTAAAATGGATCTAATAACAAGGCAGCCAATACAACGTTCTAAAATGGATCAAAGGACAAAGCATCCCATAATACAAAGTTATGTTATGGTCTGCTCTAAATTAACACAAATGACAGCAGTCATTCAACAATGTTGGTATCTGTGCATAAGTACTGCACTGTAAATAAATAAACATTTAAAACTAAAACCTACTTGTGCCCCTGTTTTTCTTTGTGTGCTCCTAAATTTTTTAACTTGGCACGTGTGCTCCTGGAAAAAAAAGTGAGTGTAGAGCCCTGGTTCCAACCAACCAAGAGTTCACAGTTTCACACTCTCTGAAGACCAAGGTCAGTTGATTAATTGAAGTGTGGTGTGCTGCTGCTTGGTTGGAACAAAAACCTGCAGTCACACCAGCCCTTTGTGGAATAGTTTGCCCATGCCTGGTCTAAGGACAGGGGGAGGGTCGAAGGACAGGGGGAGGGTCGAAGGACAGGGGGAGGGTCGAAGGACAGGGGATGCTTAGGACTTCATCTATTTTTGTGATTGATGGTTCTCTTCAATCAACCCTGTAAAGCCGTGGAGCTCTATAAATAAAATTGAATTGAATATCTGACTGAAAAGTTCTTTAGATGATTGTCTTATTGTAATTGCCATGACATATTTGGACTATCGAAATGAGGAAAAACACACTTGGTTAGATTTTCTCCAGTGTGCTAAATGAAACAAGAGTGTGACCTGTTATGAAACGCTGTGAGTCAACTGATGTTCCGGAGCCAAACTCAGCTTGTTCTGTGTGCAGGATAAAAATCCTGACAGGCAGCTGCATTAGCCTGTTGCTCGCTCTTAAAAACAGCATCAGTATAAACACGGCTGAACTAAAACCATAGAGTACAGTTTAGAATTATTAGCCCAAATATTTTAGGTTCCATATTTGGAGCGGCG
The DNA here is from genome assembly GCA_020466265.1 of Siphamia tubifer. Classification (NCBI taxonomy): domain Eukaryota; kingdom Metazoa; phylum Chordata; class Actinopteri; order Kurtiformes; family Apogonidae; genus Siphamia; species Siphamia tubifer. The sequence continues at coordinate 54,119,945 of CM035783.1, forward strand.
CTGCGCTGCTGAGCCTCAGTGCGCTGTGGAGGAGTTATGTGTTTACATGACACGACTCGGAGTCATTGCACATTATGTACAACCGCCAAATGTATAAATTTACCGTTCAAATGATGTGAGGAATACAAATATGTCACTGCAGGTGTTTACTGTTCGGTAAAGTACACCTAATACCATCTGTTTGTCCGATAACATCTGCAATAAAAATAGCTGTGACTTTATTTTTAGTCAGATTACATTTATACATGCTAACTACTCTTTCCCTGAGTTTACTTTACAGAACATTTTCAACCACTAAACAGACAAATTATCATATCATAAACTATTCTAACTGGTTTTTCAACGGTTAAAAAAGGTGGGAAAGAATTAAGTATAAGTACTTCGTTACTGTACTTAAGTAGATTTCTTTTAGGTATCTGTACTTTATTTGAGTATTTATTTTTCTGGAAAATGTTTACTTTTCCTCCCTTCATTTGTTCATAAATATCTGTACTTTATACTCTTTACATTTATATAAATATATGTACTTTATACTCTTTACATTTATATAAATATATGTACTTTATACTCTTTACATTTATATAAATATATGTACTTTATACTCTTTACATTTATATAAATATATGTACTTTATACTCTTTACATTTATATAAATATATGTACTTTATACTCTTTACATTCTCAGAATAGGCTTGTTACTTTTTCAAGCTAAACAGATGTGACAGTATGAAAAATAAATCACCAGATGAAAAATCAGTGGAGGAGACAAACTGACTTCATATATTATAGTTATATGACTATTATCTGACCATTTTTACTTTTTATCTCAAAAGGTTGACTTTTTTTCACAATTTTGACCATTTCACTTAAAATTATGCATTTTTTAATCTAATATTTATAATTTTTTTTTTTATCTCATGATGACTCTCCATTGTGACTTTTTTCCCCCGTTTTTTCTAAATTTTCTGCCCATACCCACAAAACTGAGTACAGTCACCCTATCAAACACATTATCTACACAGTAACTCACAGAAACCTTTCAGATTTGTCCTGGTTAAATAAGTATGATTGCATTCATGGCAAATCTTTGGCTTCTGTCGAAAAGTCATTTTCATAAGATACAGGTCACGTCCAATACATTTTTTACCAACTGCATGCATCTGTTTCGACACTGGATCTAAATCCGTACAATCAGCACCGTCTTCAACCCTCCATAGCAGCATTCTATGTGGTTACATCCTGCCCTCCAGCTGAAATCGTAACATTATCATAGTCATGTGTCTTCAACCTACCTATTATACTAGTTTGTTGATCAATTGTACGCTATTCATGCACAGTCCATAGTGCATGGTAAATGGTAAATGGACATTGTGCTTATATAGTTCTTTTCCACCTTCATGGTGCTCAAAGGGCTTTACAGTAGCCTCACATTCACCCATTCACACACACACTCATACACCAGTAGGTTTCTCAGCTCTAAAGTCAGTCCTACTGGGGGCCTAAGTCAGGGTTCAGTGTCTAACTCAAGGACACTTCGACATGTGGACAGCCAGAGCTGTGACGCGAACCGCCAACCTCTCGGCCATTGGGCGACCCACTCTACCAACTGAACCACAGCCGCCCTGTATGAAAAGGAGAACACTTCCTGTGAATGTGTGATTTGGAACACAGCCTTTTTTTTTTTGCAGTGTAAACTCGGTGACTTCTCTGTATCCTTGGGAGACCACAGATCTGTGTAAGGTTGATTAATGGTCATTAAATAATTCACTGTTGTTCTTAAATCCTCTTTCAAGTCTGTTTTATGGTCAAGGCAAGAAGCAATGTAACAAATGCGGGGGATGGAGAAATGGAGTTCGATTTGTAAGCAGAATCATTATTAACTTCCACCATCTAAACATCCATACACATACTGACTTCACTGCTCTGGGGCTGCGTCTGCTGTTACATACACCCATCTTTCATCCTGGAGGGTAGATAAAACTTAAAGAGTCCCAAAGCACACTTACCATGTCCAAAGAAGATAAGATGCATTACTGTACGTGCAGCGGCGTAGATGTCATCCCCTCTGGACCCATGGATCTGTGCATGTCTGAAACACAAAACCCAGACCACATTTAGGATTAACAGAGGTGGCAAAAATACTTAAGTATAGAAGTACAGCAACTTGTGTGGAAAACATACTCTGGTAAAAGTAGAAGTACTGATTAAACTCCTTTACTGAAGTTTTTTAACTGAAGTAAAAAATTCCAGGATAACTTTGCAATTTCCAGGACATTTAAACTTTTTTTTCCTCATTTTCCATCTGTTTGAAGTCATTTTCCAGTTTTTCCAGGACACATGGGAACCCTGATATATAGTACATATGATTACAGTAATGCCTTACTAGTTTTCTTGTCTTGGATATAAATATGATATCAATATTTTCCATCCGTGTTGCCGGCTGGACTTTGACATCAAACCACTCCACATCATGAGTGTATTTTAAGGCTTGTTATTCCACACGTCCTGGTGTCGTGGTAACGTTTCTCTTGTTGACTCTCATATGAACCACAATGAGTGTTAAAAAGTGAAAGGCGTGAAACAATTCAGGCTTAAACAGTCACAGCCCCCAAATGTACTATACTTGATCCCTTTCCTGGAATTTACTGGTGTTGAGTCAGTCTGTAGTTCACTCACTGAAGGGCCAAAGTCCAGAGTTGACAGTACATAACACAGCCCACTAGATTTTGATCTGCATCCACATTTACTAATATAAATAGAATGTTATATTGTACTGTAGATGCACCAGAACAGGCCAGGGGAAGTATGACAAACACCTGGAAATACCATCAGCCAGGTTCCATCAGTTAAAGCCAATGCAGAGGTGTCAAAAATGGTCCTTCCTCCAGTGTCCATTTAAAGGGACAGTTCAGTATTTTGTATGTATGTCATCAGCGTCTTTACGCTGGTGCACCCACAGTGACTTACCCCTGACGTTTTAGTATCAGCCGAACTGTGCAAGAAGAGTAGATGAGCGGCAGACTATCATCAGCTGAAAGGTGTCATTCTGCTGAAAACCACTGTTCCACGCTCCTTTTGGAATTTGATGAAAAAGCTGGTCCATCTGATGTCAGATGGACGTTAGCGTCACCCACGTGCATCCAGCAGTGAATATGAAGTAGCATTAGCATTAGCATCTACAAGAGAAGACAACACCACAGTAGTTGCTGCACAAACTAGGAAAAAACTGTTGGATCAAACTGGTTCATGTGCTCTCTGTGGAAATAAAGACAGTTTTTTTTACTGCACGTTTTCAGAAGAAGCAACAGCAGGAAACCTAGCTGGATGATACTTGGGTAAAGGTAAAACACACAGCGAGAGGGGAGTGGGAAGTGTTTCTTCACGTATTTTGAGCCAATCAGAGATACCTCATCACCGCTTCATGGACATGTATGAGGAAGTACCGGTAAACTCTGTTTGAAGTCATTTTTCTACCGTGAAAAAACAGCTGGAAACAAAACAATCCGGACATTTTTTCAAATAGAAGCAACACACAATGTATTCAATAACAATGGAGAACACCGTAATATTAATGAAATAACGATGGAATGACACCTTTAAGGAAAATTGTTAAAAACTTGGACACCGCAAGTCTGGTGACGCGGACCATTCTACAACCCCCCCCCCACACACACACACACACACACACACACACACACACACAGAGCTTGCCTCTGATGTCTCCGGAGGCAAGCTCTGTGGGATGAAGTAGAAGGCGGCTGTTGCAGTGGATTTACAGCTACGCAAAGAGCTAAGCCTTTTCGACCCCGGCTTCCATCAGTCCTGCTCGCCAACGTACGCTCACTGGAAAACAAACTGGACTACCTGAAGTTGGATTTAAACACCAAACATGATCCACCAGACTGCTGCATCCTCATTCTCACCCAGGCGTGGAGCAACTCTTCTGTCTCGGACACCCATATTAGCCTGGACAGGCTAATAATATTCAGGTAAGACAGAACCCATGCTCTCACAGGTGAAACCCGGGGGTGTTTGTATCTACACTAACAACAGCTGGTGTTAGCATAGATGGGCTAAAGTCTAAATCTACATTTTCTTTTAACACATTTCATACAAAATTTTTAAAGGGTTTGAGGGGAAGTATTGCGGAACTTGGAACGAATTAGGCCTTTAACATGTAAAATGCGACTATTTATGTAAATTTCATAGTACGAAAACACTTCTGGAATGAATTAATTTTGTAAGTAGAGGCACCACTGTATACACAGTGTATGTATATACACTGTGTATATACATATACATGTGTATATATATATATATATATATATATATATATATATATATATATACACACACATGTACACTGCGATGAACTGGCGTCTCATACAGGGTGTATGCCTTCATCCATCGTAGCTGGATTGGGCCCCCAGTGACAACCCGTGACCATAGTGAGGATAAAGCGGGTTCAGATGACGAGTACGAGATATACACACACACATTTTTATATATATATATATATATATATATATATATATATATATATATATATATACATAAATAAAAAAGAAAGGTTCATGTGTCCCCACCTGGGCGCTGTCTCCTTCAGACTCGGGTCCTCTACCAGAGGCCCCTCCCACCTAGGCGGTGTCTCCTTCAGACTCGGGTCTGAAGGATCCTGCACAGAGCCTGAGGGTTCTGCGCAAGATCTTAGCTGTTCCTAGCAATGCACTCTTTTGGACACAGATCTCTGATGTTGTTCCTGGTATCTGCTGGAGACATTGTCCCAGCTTGGGGGTCACTGCCCCTAGTGCCCCCATCACTACTGGTACCACTGTTGCCTTCACACTCCACATTTTCTCTAACTCCTCTTTCAGCCCTTGGTATTTCTCAAGCTTCTCGTCTTCTTTCTTTCTCATGTTGCTATCACTGGGGACTGCTACATCTATCACCACCACTGTCTTCTCATGTTTATCCACCACCACTATGTCAGGCTGATTGGCCATCACCATCTTGTTGGTCTGGATCTGGAAGTCCCACAGGATCTTGGCCTGTTTGTTCTCTGTCACCTTTGGGGGGTGTCCCATCTTGACCCTTGACCTCCAGTCCATACTCTTTACAGATGTTCCTGTACAGTATGTCCTCTACCTGGTTATGTCTCTCCATGTATGCCTTACCTGCCACCATCTTACACCTGCTGTGATGTGCTGGACTGTCTCAGGGGCTTCTCTACACAGCCTACACCTGGGGTCTTGTATGATGTGGTAGACCCCAGCCTCTATTGCTCTGGTGTTCAGGGCTTGTTCTTGCGCAGCCATGAGTAGTTGTTCTGTGCTGTCCTTTAGTCCAGCCTTTTCCAGACACTGGTATGTCTTTTCCATATCAGACACTTCCTCAATTTGCCGATGGTATATATATATATATATATATATATATATATATATATATATATATATATATATATATATATATATATATATATATATATATATATATATAAACCCCAAATTCTTTCCTGAATGGTAAGAACACAGGTAGGTCACTTAGCAAGTGCTACTTGTTCAAAAATACGCTCAGTGGATAACTTGTGTGTAGCCTTTATGTTTTACATTAGAATTGGTATTTAGCCACACTATTTCTACAGCCCTAAAAAACTGTGAGCACTGTTCCCATGGTAACTAAATTGTTTTGCTTTGAAACCATTTCCATCATACACAAAAGCTTATTCACTGATGTCACCAAGATTTGTTGACATTCAAACTGCATATGTTCTATATGAATTTAAAAAAAAAAGCTCAGTCCAGTAGCAGTCCAAGCCTTTTGTTGATTTTAAAACACTACCTCACCAAAGCAACTTCAATTTCAATCTGATGGCAAGTTCAGCAACTTTAGCTATGAAATTAAAGCTTTAGTTATGAAACCGTCAATACTGTTAATTGTGAAGTTGCCATACACTAACCTTGCCACCGGTGTTTTGCTAAAACAGCTGATTAGCATCTAAGCTAATGTTCATTTACAGTAGATCCAACATTACATGCTGTATGCTGTATGTGTATATTGGATTGACAGATCGCCTACAGTGTTCTGTGTGTTACACGTCCCTTGAAATACGGAATCGTACCATATTTAAAAACAAACTGACGTCCGGTATTGAGCTGAACTTAAGTGAGATGAAATTCTTATTTTGCCATTGATGATTACATAAAAAAAAAAAACAGAGGTCTGTGAATCTGATGGGATTCGTCATAGTGACCCATATTTCCCCTCACGGAATTGGCAGCCCTATCTGTGAGTGTGTGAGAGAGAGTACAATTTATTATAATATATTAGTGCTTTATATGCAGACACTGATACACCACGGAGGCTGTCAGATTGTCCATAGCTTTCCTGTCTATTGCAATGGACTCCATGAAATACGCACAAATGTGGCCGTACGTTACGTTGGGCCACATCGTCATATTATCCTCCAGGTCTGCACCACATTCGGGTGGGGGATAATAACTCCATCTCCAAACAAAGTACTAAAACTATATTCTCAGGACATTATAGCTCACAAAACGCTAGTAATCGAAGTCTGTTCACATCTTCCGGCGGAAGCAACTTGCATAACTGGATGGTAATGGTACCGCCCAGGGTTTGTGGCGTAAACTAGTCTATATCTTCAAAATCTTCCTCTGGGTCTTGGTCTTGAGATCCTTTACCCCACTTGTGATCCAAGATTTATCAGTTCCCTGGGTTTGAAAAAGCAGACATGGGAAACAAAATAGTGCACCTGCCTCACTGCACCCAGCTAGCCATGGCACCTTCTCATACCACGAGCGTGAAAACGACCTCATATAAGCCCGTCCTCTGTCCTGGGCGTCCTACTCAATCACCATATCTGGATGGTCGGGTCCCAGCTCCTTCACTCTCAGCTTCTCCTGCAGCGACCTCCTCGAAAAAGGGACAGTTTGAAGCGCCTTCACCGAATTTTCTTTCTCCATGTCTCTCAAATGTTGTTAACGCTAATCCATCTCCTAACTTCTGCGCCAGAAAACAGCGTTCATGGTGCTTTACACAGCTTTGAACATGATGACGTTCCATATTTTCCAGCCAATAAACAACAGCCAGGCTGCCGGACTCACGTGCATGCGCCCCGATGGCCTCCTATCAAATGCATTATGTCAGGTGTAGACTCCTGGTAGAGTGACTCTATGTTAAGTTAATGGGGAGAAGGGTGGGCGCCCCCCGTTCGACGTAACAACTTAACGTAAGCAAAGCGTAACTGGTTTTGTGAATATGAAAGATATCGTTGCAAAGGATTAAATGACAAATATCAGAACTATGTTAAATTAATACTTTAATAAATATATCAAAGATGTTATCCTGTTAATTTAAATGTTTTGAGATCAAATTATGTTTTTTTTTCCCACATCCGCCAGGGGGCGGCACCCCTGCGCCCAAGCGGACCGGCCGCCACTGCCTGAGACAGAAGACAAAGCAGGCTGTTAAATCTGAACCGTGTATTTGTGAGGTCGACTGTAACCTGACGGATGCTTCTTATTTCCTTTTGCAGTGATTGATAAATTGCATAATGAATGTTTCCAATGGAAATCAAAAGACATTCTTTAATATCCCCAGACAGTGGAATGACAAATAGACAGTAAACTCCTTTTCTCTGGGTTTTATAGGTAAAATATCCATCTGATACGGTTCTGTTTCCCACATTATCCTGTCAACGCAGACTGTGTTTGGCACAGGTGCTGGTGTGTGATGACATGATTTCTAATGTTCACTTGAATTCTGTTCCAGTTCCAAATGCTTCATGTAATGTTAGACAGTGTTGAGAACAGAGAAAATTCTATATATATTTTTTAATAGAACAGCTAATGGAGGATGGAGCTCCAGAGAGTTTAATTTTCAATTTCTATTTGACTTTGAAATAGGTCTCAGATCATTCTATTAAATTTTAATGTTTTTTCCCCACTGCTCTGTTCACAGTCCATGGATCACGCCAAAGGGGCACCATGAAGGGAGGACCGTCCTGGATGACTCAGGGCTCTGTGGTCAGGCACTGGGCCAAGAAAATACCACGATAAGTAGACGTTTGATTGTCAAAACCACAGGACCTGCAGATCTCTGAAAGCTTCAGTATATTATGTTTGTGGAAAAAAATGTACATGTGTTACAGGAGGTGCAGATCTGAAAGGAGAATATTTCTACACTGGAGAAAAATCTAAATCTGACCCAGGTGTATTTTTCTCATTTCGAGAAACTCACTCACTCACTCAGAGAGCACAGACCTCCACGACGCAGCGCAAGTCTGCCAAGGTTTGGATGTGGATGTTCATAACGTATTTCGCTAACGATTTATTTGATAGGTCATTAACGATCCCTTAGAGGGTTTAAAAAAATGCAAAGAAATCCTCAGTCCCGTTTTTGAAATATGTCCATTTCAATATTCATAGTCAAAGTCAGTTTTATTGTCAATTCTTCACATGTGCTTGACATACAAAGGCATCGAAATTACCCATGTGTTTATTAAAAGTGCAGATGCGCAAGAGATAAAAATCCTTGCTGAGTTGGTGAAAAAATAAAAAAATAAATATAGTGCAGTGCCTTAAGTCTACTTTCCTAGTGCTGCTAAACTAACCAGGTATAACGAGACAGGACATTATGTACAACAGACAGAACATTATGTACAGAGTCGACTACTGTCATTGCAGACTATGACAGGACAATGAGTGTTGGAGCGGAGTGCATTTGAGGTAGTAGTTGTGAAGTAGTGCAAATTTAAATATGGGTAAACTGTTAGCAATGGGTGTGTGCAAATAGCTTATGGATAGTGTCTCAGACTTTTTTCGGGGGGGGGGGGGCTCTAGTGGTTCCTGGGCTCCTCCTGTTAGCCTGGTGTTCTTCTGGCTGGGGTTAGGAGTGTGGGGGGGGGGGGGGGGTTCAGCAGCCTCACTCTTCCCAGAGGGAAGGAGGCTGAACAGACTGTGCAGGGTGACTTGGATCATTGTGATTGCGATGGCTTTGCGGGTGGGACGGGTGGTGTATATGTCTTGCAGGGAGGTGGAGTGGTGCACCAATTATCTTCTCCGCTGTTCTCACAATGCGTTGTAGAGCCTTCCAGTTATAGTCAGTACAGCTCCCACCCCACAGAGTGATGCAGCTGGAGAGGACGCTCTCAATGGTTCCCCAGTAAAACATGGTCATTCGACCACGTATGACGTCGCACAACGACCAAATGTCACATGTTAGATCTAATGTTAAATATGAAGCACAAGATATTGTCTGATTTAACTAAATATGTCAATAACCTGCTTTAAGGTAAAGGTCATACATTTACCAAATATACCATTGGCTTTACGTCAGGTGACGTCTTTACGTGACGTCACGTGACGTCACGGAGCCTATGGGTGTTATCTCATCTGAGGTCAGAAGGTCAGACAAAGTTTTATAATCAATCATCTCTGAAAGTTTCATCAAAATCCATCCATAACTTTTTGCGTTATCTTGCTGACAAACAAACAAAGGTGAGGTAAAAGATTTACCTCCGAAGGAGGTTAAGAGACAGAATCACCTAAAGAATAACTTTTTAAGTCATATATATACTGTATATAATTTACTTTTAGACAATAGATCTGGAAAATCTTATTTCAATAAATCTTATCAAAATATATTTTACTTGTTCTGTTGCTTTTGCTTAATTCAAGATTTTATTTTATTTTTTGCTTAATTCAAGCAAAAAAAATCTTGAATTAAACAAGACATTGAATTAAACAGATTAATCATCATTAAAACACTTCATGTTGGTCAAGTGTTCTGTCCCAGGTTTGATTTTTTTCTTAACTCAAATTACCCACAGAATACACAAAAATACGTGAAAAAAATAGAAAAAATATGTGAAGAAAATATATCCAAAATCTGCTAAAATCCACTAAAAAAAGCAATGAAAAATCCAAAACATATTCAAAAACTCTTCTAAAATACAGAAAAAAACCCAGAAAATTTTTTTATAAAAAATCCAAAACCTATGTAAATAATAAGTAATGTAGCCGCAGCCATAGGAGTTTAGTGTCTTCCCTCATGAATTTATGTTTTGCATATTTTGCATTAGTTTGCACACTGTGTACAATTAAGATTAAAATTGATTTTTATATACTGACATATTGAATAACTTTCTATGACATTAATAGTGATTGTATTAGGACTCTGATGTAGTTTATTTTGATGTTGGTGTTGTGATGTATTGGACGGACTTCGTTTCCCATGGTGCATGTGTCACTGTCACTTCCTGTGACATGTTTGGGAAACTATGAATGAGCTTGTCAGACCATATGTGTGAAGCTCCCACTTTGATGCGCGGCAGGATTATGGTCTAATGCTCACCAAAGCAATCGCAAGTTTATTTTCCTTTAATCCACAACCACAAGCTGGAAACATCCTCTCTTAGTCCACAAGCCGGCAAAAGTGGTATGTTATGTTTGTTGGTTATTATTTTAATAACTCTTAAGGTTGTGTGTGCGTTTATGAATTTGTGACTGATTGTGGTGTATTTGTTTTGTTTAGTTCTACGTTGTTTGTATCGTTTGCCAAATAAACATCAGTGTGAGAACCTGAGCCTCGGATTTGTGACTAAGCGGGCGGAACAGTAGAACACTTCGGTGAAACCGAGGAGCAGCCAGTCCTGCACGCGAAGTTGGCATTAAGAGACTGCGACAAGAAGCGGTCTACACATTCCGGGAGGGATTTCGTTTGAGAGACTGAAGCAACGAGCGGACAAGTAAGGCAAAGCAAGTAAGCACCTTGGGTCGGTGTCTTGGAAGTTGCGTAGCACATCTGTGAATTGCCATCAGAACTTTAATCGTCTTCTCCCCGTGCGTTCTAAAGGATTATGAACATTCCGATTTATTGAACTTTTTTAAGATTGCCATTGATATTGTATGAATTTAAATTGCATTACCATGTATTCATGTTGAAATGTTGAATGAATGAATTTATTGTTTTTTATTGCACATGACCTGTATTGAATTTAATTAAGTGTGATTCAATTGAATTGTCTGTTTTTTCTGCAGTTACAGTTTCCTTTGATATTGCTTTGTAGCTTAGTCCAATATTAATTTGTGCTTATAGATTATTTCAATTATTTATCTTATTGCAAGTCTTACCTATGGATTTTTATCTGTGTTTATAATTAAGGGTAATGTGCAAACATATGTTATATTGCTAAATGCAATATTACATCATTTTTAATGGCAAGTTAGTTTAATTTCATGCACAATTATTATAACACAAAGAAAGTTAAAAATGTCAGAATTAAGTGAAATCACATTTCAATACACACAAGAAAATACACATCTCCCTGACCAAGAAGACAAAGGACCAGTTGATGAAAATACACAAGCTGAAGATTTGGGACAAGCTCAGCAGTTTATAGATATTCAACAGACACACGAAGGTGCAGTTGGTGATTCTATTCCACCAAACAATCGAAGAAGTCAACGTACACGTGTCCTCACAGAAAAAGGAAAGCAATGGCAAGGCGCTATACTGAATGACTTAAGAAAGGCCTTTGAACGTATGTACAAAAGATGGAAGTATCATATTAATGGATTGAAGAGATCAATGAAACGCAAAGAGGACCCAGAGTTTGTTGATGAGATTGTAACTGCTGTTAATGCTCACCAAGCCGATGTAAATGCCATTTATGAGCGAATCAGAGATATTTCAGTTCCTGATCTTGAAATTAGGAGGAAGAATGATTCATGTTATGCCATCACTAAAACTGCAAAGGAAAAAGCTCAGTGTTATATCACTGCCGCAGGTGACCCAGAAGATATACCCTGGCCTGAGACTGCTTCAGTGTTTGATCCTACAGAATCTAGCATTGTCTCCATGCAATCTTATCCAGCTTCCAAACCCCCCAGTATGGTCTATCTTAAGTCTGTACAGAAAAGGCGACAAGCAGCAGCTGAAGTGGCAGCAACTCAAGAGGTGATTAAAATCATGAAATCACAACATCAATTTGAAGAGGAGATCCGAGAACTGGAAGCAGAGGAGAAGAAGGTGACCGCTGAGCGAGAAGCACAAGAAAGAGCAATTGAGGCAGAAAGAGCAAGGCAAAGAGCTCTGTTTGTAGCTGAAGGTACTGCAAGGAAAAGGAAATTGGAGGAAAAGAAAAAAGAGGTGGAGCGGCTAGAGGAGTTGAAAAGGCATAATGCAGCACAGGCTAGATTACAAGTTTATGCTGAGGAAGACCTATTAGATCTTCCTGCTTTAGCCTCTCAAGGTAGACCGGGCAGCCATGTCATTGCAGGCAACATATCTGGCCCTGTTATTCTCTCATCTGTATCCCCGCCACTTAAGGCTCCATCAATTACATCTTTTCCTGCCCCTTTTAAAGACCACAGCATGGAAGCAGCAGTACCTCAAGCAAACACTCAAACTGCTTCACACGAAGCCACCAGTGACCTTGTGAAAATGCTTGCAGAGGCAATAACAGCGAACAGGATTCCAATTCCAGAGCCTGCTGTCTTTTTCGGAGATCCACTGCAGTATACAGATTGGAAGATGTCCTTTCACACTTTAATTGACCGTAAGAACTTGCCAGCTCAAGAAAAGCTCTTCTTTCTGCGAAAGTATGTTGGAGGCATGGCCAAGCGAGCTATAGAAGGTTACTCCCTAGTTGGATCAGAGGAAGCCTACTGCGCTGCGTGGAGCATACTTGATGACCGCTTTGGAAATCCCTTTATAGTTGGCAAGGCATATAGAGATAAGATACAATCATGGCATAAGATTTCCTCAAAAGATAGCACAGATCTACGTGAGTTTGCTGATTTTTTAACCAGTGTCACAACTGCTATGCCTTATGTTCAAGGCTTGCAAACATTAAATGACTGTGTTGAAATCCAGAGAATTGTAGCCAAGTTACCTGACTGGTTGAGTTCCCGTTGGAACAGGACAGCTACAGTTTTCCAAGATGAACATAAAACCTTTCCTGACTTCAGATTATTTGTTCAGTTTCTTAATAAAGAAGCCAGAATCACTTGTAACCCCATTACCTCACTCCAAGCATTGAAGTCCATAGAGCAAGAAAACGCTAGACAGATTGATTCAGATCACAAGCTTCACAGAAATCGTAACTCAACTGCTAAAACTTTCACGACAAGTTCAAGTGAGAAGATCAACCATGTGTGTGTGTTTTGCAAAAGGCATGGACATTCACTACACAAATGCAGAAAGTTTATAGGAAAACCAGTTGAAGAGCGTGTCAAGTTTGTTCAATTAGAAAAATTATGCTTTGGTTGTCTTAAGATTGGGCACAGCTCCAAGCACTGCAGTTCCAGAAGTGTCTGTGAAAAATGTGAAAAACGTCATCCAACATGTCTACATCAAGATCGAGAGAGAAAACCAAGACTTGAAGGTCATCAAACGCAATCTGCTAGCAGACGGGGTTCAGCAGAACGTAGATGTGAGAACCCCAATGACCATCTAGAGATACAGCCAGCAACATCCAACAGAGTCATTCAACCGGATAGAAATACCCATACATCATCAATTCTCCCTGTGTACGTGTCAACAGCAGCTAACCCAAAGGAAGAGATTTTAGTGTATGCCTTGCTCGATACTCAGAGCGACACTACCTTTATTCTTAAGGATGTAGCTGATCTGTTGCATGTAAAGCAAGATCCTGTGAGGCTCAAGATCTCCACAATTACATCAAGAACAAGGGTTGTGTCAAGCAGTAAGTTGTATGGACTGCAAGTAAGAGGTTTGAGGTCTGAAGAAAGAATCAACCTTCCAGTAACATACACTAGGGAATATATACCTGCTAATAAATCTGACATACCCACTTGTAAGACTGCAAAGGGATGGCCTCATTTAGAACATCTAGCTGATGAGATGGCACCTGAACTTGATTGTGAAGTGGGATTGCTCATCGGTTATAACTGCCCCCAGGTCCTGCTTCCCAGAAATGTGGTCAGTGGCAAGGAAGGTCAACCATTTGCCCAGAAGTCTGTGTTGGGGTGGAGCATTATTGGCTACAGCAACCTTGACGATGAGTTTGCAGATGAAATCGGAATAAGCCATCGAATCATCTCAAGAGAAGTTCTTTCAGCCACTCAATCACCTCAGCCACTGAAATCTGAAGTCCACTTTGTATATAGAACTAAAGTGAAGGAGATGCTTACTCCAGCTGACATGTTGAAGATCTTTGAGTCTGATTTTATAGAAAGGAAGGGTGAAGATGTAGCCATGTCTCAAGAAGACCTTCGTTTCTTAGCCAAACTGAAACAAGGCATCAAGCAAAGGAATGATGGCCATTTTGAGATGCCGCTGCCCTTTAGAAAGGAAAGGCCAGTCCTGCCAAATAACATAAATTGTGCTGAACACCGCCTCCAATGCTTGAAGAGACGCTTCAGGAAAGATGACAAATACTGGAAGGACTATAGAGCCTTTATGAGTGACGTCATTGCTCGTGGTGATGCAGAAAAGGTTCCTGAAGGAGAAATTAACAGTCAGCCTGTCTGGTATATCCCTCATCATGGGGTTTATCACTCTCAGAAGCCTGGCAAGATTCGAGTTGTTTTTGACTGTTCTGCAAGATTTAAGGGCACATGCCTGAATGAACATCTATTGACTGGACCAGACCTCACAAACACCCTCATAGGAGTCCTGTGTCGTTTCCGCAAGGGTCAAGTAGCCATTATGTGTGATGTGGAACGCATGTTTCATCAGTTCCATGTCGCCCAAGAAGATCAGGACTACCTCCGGTTCTTGTGGTGGGAAGGTGATGAGCTGGAAGCACGACCCTCAGTTTTCCGCATGAAAGTTCATCTCTTCGGAGCTGCGTCCTCACCTGGATGCGCAAACTTTGGATTTAAGTATCTCGCCACTCAAGGTGAGGGTGAGTTCAATCAAGCAGCAGCAAGATTTATCCAACGCAACTTTTATGTTGACGATGGGTTGATCAGTGTTGAAACCGACGCCGAGGCTATTCAACTTGTGAGAGAGGCCAGAGATCTCTGCAAGTCTGGTAAGCTTCACTTACACAAGTTTGTCTCCAACAGCAGGCAGGTGATTGCCTGTCTTCCAAGAGAAGAGTGCATGGAGAGTGCTGCTGACTTGGATCTTGACTTAGGACAGGCCAAGATAGAGCGGGCACTCGGAGTACAGTGGTGTGTGGCATCCGACACATTCCAGTTCAGAGTGACTATAAAGGGAAACCCATTCACTAGAAGAGGTGTTCTCTCCACAGTTGCCTCAATTTTTGATCCGCTGGGGTTCGTGGCACCCTTCATTCTGACTGGGAAAAGGATCCTGCAAACCATGTGTAGAGATAAGGTAGACTGGGATGAGCCACTTCCAGAGGATTTGAAGCCACACTGGGAAATCTGGCTCCGAGATCTTTTAGACTTGTCGACAATAAAGATATCACGTTGCTATGTGCCATCAGTGTGTAAAGACATTCAGTGTTATGAATTACACAATTTCTCTGATGCCAGTATGACCGGATATGGAGTCTGCTCTTATCTCAGGACTGTGACCATGAATGGAGAGGTGCATTGCACACTCGTTATGGGGAAGGCAAGAGTAGCCCCAACAAAAGTGACAACCATCCCTAGACTGGAGCTTTCTGCGGCGGTTGTTGCCACCAGACTGGGTGATTTGCTTAAAAGAGAACTGGATTTTGATCAGCTCAGGCAATTCTATTGGACCGACTCCAAAGTGGTGCTGGGCTACATTAATAATGAGGCAAGACGGTTTCAAGTCTTTGTAGCTAATAGGATTCAGCAAATCAAGTCCAGCACAGAGCCTTGTCAATGGAGGTATGTGGCCACAGAAGATAACCCAGCTGACCATGCATCACGTGGGCTCACAGCAAAGGAACTTAGGGATTCTAACTGGTTCACTGGCCCAAGTTTCCTGTGGCAAAGAGAACTACCCAAACAGGAGGTCGAGATGGAAGTAAGCGATGGTGATCCAGAGGTCAGAAGGGCCCAAGTTCTCACAATTGAAGTGGAGGAGCAGACTCCTCTGTTGAATCGTTTGCAGAGGTTTTCGGACTGGGGAAGAATGGTGAAGGCCATAGCAAGACTCAAGCGTTGGGCAAGGAATGTGAAAGAACTAAAAGAAGGGTCAAATTCTACAACACTTGATGAAAGGAAAGACGCTGAGCTATTCATAATCCGCCTTGTCCAAGAAGATGTTTTCAGTAGAGAAATTAAGGCTCTCAAGGAAAAGAAAGAGGTGAAATCAAATCAGCCCGACAGACTGCACAAGTTACGCCCATTTGTAGATGAGCACAACATTCTGAGGGTGGGAGGAAGATTGACCAAAGCAGCACTCCATCCCTATGTCAAGTACCCTGCTATTCTTCCAAAGGGCCATCATGTGTCCCGGCTTCTCATAAAACATTTTCATGAGCGGATTTGTCATCAAGGTCGTGGCATGACGATGAATGAGATCCGATCTAAGGGCATTTGGATTCTGGGATGTAGCAGTGAAGTATCCTCAATTATTTACAAATGTGTGAAATGCAGGAAATATCGCAAAGGCATTCAGGAACAGGTTATGAGTGATCTACCGACTGAAAGGTTAGAGCCTACTCCTCCATTTACATACAGTGGTATGGACTGTTTCGGACCATTCTATGTGAAGGATGGAAGAAAAGAATTTAAAAGATATGGCCTTCTCTTCACTTGTATGTGTTCGAGAGCAGTTCACATTGAAGTGCTTGACGATCTCAGTTCTGATGCATTCTTGAATGCACTGCGCTGTTTCATTTCTATCCGTGGTAATGTAAGTCAGCTTTATAGTGATCAAGGTACTAACTTTGTGGGGGCGAAGAAGGAGTTTATGGACCTCATGAAAGGATTCACTCAAGAGCGCATGAAAAATCTGGGCTGTCGTTTCATTTTCAATCCGCCTTCCTCCAGTCACATGGGTGGAGTCTGGGAGCGACAGATCCGAACAGTGCGGAGTGTATTGACAGCCATCTTGGATCAGTCTGCCAGAACCTTGGACAGCTCCTCACTGAGAACTTTCATGTATGAAGCCATGGCAATAGTGAATAGTCGACCTCTGACCTCTGAGTGCCTGAATGATCCATTAGCACCAGAGCCGTTAACGCCAAATCACATATTAACAATGAAGTCAGAGATTATCGCATCGCCACCTGGAGAATTCTCTAGGGAAGATCTCTATATGAAGAAGAGGTGGAAGAGAGTCCAATTTTTAGCCAATGAGTTCTGGGCAAGATGGAAGAAGGAGTATCTTTTGAATTTACAACAAAGGAGTAAGTGGAATAAGAACCGTCGAGATACGAAGGTCAATGATGTTGTCCTACTTCAAGATGACCTGGCACCACGAAATCGTTGGAAGCTTGCCAAGGTGGTTGAAGTCTTCCCGGGATCTGATGGGCGGGTCAGGAAGGTCAAGCTTTTAGTCAGTGATGCAACACTAGACAGTAAAGGTGCACGCACCACCAAGCCAGTGTATTTGGAAAGGCCTGTACACAAAACTGTATCTCTACTTGAGACTGATTAAGGTGCAAGTATTGTTTGTTTGTTATATGCTTATGTAAAGATATATGTGTTTGGGTGTGTCAACTTACCTTTGGGTTTAGAATCACACCTGTGTGATGGTGGGAGTGTAGCCGCAGCCATAGGAGTTTAGTGTCTTCCCTCATGAATTTATGTTTTGCATATTTTGCATTAGTTTGCACACTGTGTACAATTAAGATTAAAATTGATTTTTATATACTGACATATTGAATAACTTTCTATGACATTAATAGTGATTGTATTAGGACTCTGATGTAGTTTATTTTGATGTTGGTGTTGTGATGTATTGGACGGACTTCGTTTCCCATGGTGCATGTGTCACTGTCACTTCCTGTGACATGTTTGGGAAACTATGAATGAGCTTGTCAGACCATATGTGTGAAGCTCCCACTTTGATGCGCGGCAGGATTATGGTCTAATGCTCACCAAAGCAATCGCAAGTTTATTTTCCTTTAATCCACAACCACAAGCTGGAAACATCCTCTCTTAGTCCACAAGCCGGCAAAAGTGGTATGTTATGTTTGTTGGTTATTATTTTAATAACTCTTAAGGTTGTGTGTGCGTTTATGAATTTGTGACTGATTGTGGTGTATTTGTTTTGTTTAGTTCTACGTTGTTTGTATCGTTTGCCAAATAAACATCAGTGTGAGAACCTGAGCCTCGGATTTGTGACTAAGCGGGCGGAACAAGTAATGTGTTCAAATTTTTAATTAGATTAAAAATTTACAATGGCGATGGATTAA
>CM035783.1:54143236-54195736 GCA_020466265.1 Siphamia tubifer
GCAGAGGGGGTGTAAAGCTCACAGCCGGACCCTCGACCCACCTTCCCACTGACCCTTCCTGGTCCATCGTGTGTGGAGGACATGTGCCCCTCAGCACAAGCCAGACCAGCCCCCCACCCCTGGTCTCATGGGCTCAGTTTGACCTGACGCCGGCCAGAGAGAACCAAACCCTGGTCCCTCACATGCAGGCAGCAAAAAAGACCACATGAACTGAACTATGGGAGAAAAGTATAGATTTTAAATGTTTAGTTAGTGATTTGAGCCTCATTTATGTTATTCGTGTGGGAATGAGGGTCAGAACATCTGATGCAAACTTTTTTCTGTGAAAAAAAAACATCCCCCTCTGGTTTTTTGATAAATCCCACCCTGGATACATGTGATGTGTGGTGATTCATGTCATAGTCAGGCTTCCCAGGCTACAGGAATAGGTCAATTGACAGGAAAGGAGGCTGAGGTGGAGAGACATAAACAAACCTAGATAAGCTCAGTCGATAAAAACAAACACACATGGTGTTAACTGTCAAAGTAAGTCTTTCACAGCACCAACTGCTACAATAAAAAAGTTTTCTCATATGAATGTGTAAATATTACGCAACAAAATGTGTTCAAAGACATCAACCCACAACTTGAAAAGCAGTGTAGTAGTTCTAATCACAATGTAAGATTATAAAGTGACAGCGTAACATCCTGTTATGCACTGGAAGAAAAGTCTGTGATAATGGAAACTTATAAATCATTGCTGAGGAAATTAATACAAAAGCATCAAAGGGTTAAAATACAGTAAGATATAATCACCTAAAGAGTCATTTTTCACTGAGATAAGGTGCTCTACACTAACTTTTTTTTTCCAGGAGCACACGTGCCCCTAAGTTAAAAAATGTAGGAGCACACAAAAAAAATAGGGGCACAAGTCGGTTTTAGTTTAAATGTTTATTTATTTACAGTGCAGTACTTACGCACAGATACCAACATTGTTGAATGACTGCTGTCATTTGTGTTAATTTAGAGCAGACCATAACATAACTTTGTATTATGGGATGCTTTGTCCTTTGATCCATTTTAGAACGTTGTATTGGCTGCCTTGTTATTAGATCCATTTTAGAATGATTAACCCTTTAACTCCTGAGACTGAGACACAGTAAAAAATAAAATAAGAGAAAATAAGCAACACAATGAACAAAAAACAGTCAAAGTGATCAGTAAAATGAACAAAAATGAATAATAAACCAACAAAATAATATGTAACATGAACAAAGTAAGACACTAACAGAACACAATTAAAGAAAAATAATAAAATAAAAAAAACAGAAAAATAAACAAAATAAGCAACATCAACAGAAACTAATATATATTCACAAAATAAGAAATAATGTGGAAAAAAAGGCAAAAAACAAAAACCCACAAAACCCAAAATGAAGTAAACAAACAAAAAAATGAATAAATAACTAGTGTTGTAATTTGGTTCCAGTAGTTTTAGTTTGGGCTTTTTCTTTTTCTTAATCACTTGCTTTTCGACACCTGTACATCAGTTCCATGAACTAAATTCTCAGTAAAATAACAGTTAAAAAAAACACTTGAATTTGTCTGAATTTTTAAACTAAACCATCCACTCAGAACGTGTCAGCGCTGACGCATCAGGAGTTAAAGGGTTAATCCTTTCAATATGTGCCGTGTTCGTCTCTATGTGGAGCTGTTCACACACTTTTAATTCATTTCTAGTAGGTTTTCATTAACTCCTCAGGTCTGTGTGTCTTATTGTTGCTGCAACAAACACTCGCACATGTGCCACTGTTTTGTTTTCCTCGTTCACATGATGCAATATTTGCTGCAAATGCGAGTGAAATGGGCGCACTGTAGAACCCTGACTGAGATATAAAGAACTTTTTTAGACAATAAATCATTTCAAGAAATCTTACCAAAATCATGTTCAGTTGTTCCATTGGCAGATGTTTTATTCACTTATGTTTTAAAAAATTGCTTCTTGAATTAAGAAAAAAGGGAAAAAAATGCCACTGAAAATGATCTTGACAAGATTTCATAAATCAAATTTTCCAGTTGTTCAATAAATCACTTCTTATATCTGACTGAAAAGCTCAATTGTTTGTGATTCTGTCTTATTTGAAGTGTGATGAGATATTTAGACAAGAAATGAGAAAAGTAAAATTGATAAAATGTGGAGTTTTGCAGTTTTTCACTTAGATATGAAGACTTATTTTTTTTAGTCAATACCTCTTGAAAATCATATTTCAAAACATCTTACCAAGATCATTTTCACTTGTGTCATTTATTTTACTTCACTGATTCGAGCAAAAATATCTTGTATTATTTATTTATTTATTTATTGATCGATATTCAGAGAAAGTAGCTCCAATCAATTACGAAGTGTGAGTTTTTGTTCCGTGACAGTTTTGTTTTGTAAATAAATCACTCATTCCAACACATACTGTTTTGAGAAGAAACATTTTATTTTGTTGACCCCAGGAAACCTGCCGGGACTACTTTGGCTTTGACCAGAACCGGACCAGAACTGGGCTCACAGGACACTGTTGGGGGTAAGTCACTGTGGGTGCACCAGAGTAAAGGGGCGGAGTCAGAAGAGAGGGGCGGAGTCAGTGTGGGTGCACCAGAGTAAAAGGGCGGAGTCAGAAGAGAGGGGCGGAGTCAGTGTGGGTGCACCAGAGTAAAGGGGCGGGGTCAGTGTGGGTGCACCAGAGTAAAGGGGCGGAGTCAGTGTGGGTGCACCAGAGTAAAGGGGCGGAGTCAGTGTGGGTGCACCAGAGTAAAGACACTGATGACAAACACATTCATCTGAAAAATACTGAACTGTCCCTTTAAACACTTTACTGGAGCAGCATTCAATTTTGTTGTATTTTATCTGTAATGACAATAAAGACGTTCAATTTAACTTAATTACATTTTGAGTCAGGGCCTGTCTGTGATACATCTGGTTCTGATCCATCTGTTTAATTAGTTTGTGGGCTGTTTGTTTTATTTTTTTCTTCGACTGTGTGCAGCATTTGCATGCTAAATTCTTCTACAGCTGAGTTGTGACATGCAAATATGTGCCCGGTCCAGATTTGAAAATTCACCCAGTCTATAAATCATGTGTTTGTTCTGCTATAAATCACTGCACAAGCAAGAGATGGGATTCTGATGACAAATAGGTTTCACATTCTGTTTGACCAAGGCAGGCTGTGTGGTGACCTCAGTGCTGGGGTCACCTGAGTTCATGTCAGCAGCAGACTGACTTTAGGAGGTGAAACCAGCAGCAGCAGCACGGCCCCATGGGAACTGCCTGTGTCCTCGCCAGGATATCCTGTGTCGGTAACATCTGAATACTGCAAAAAGATACCCAGTGAAAGTGGCAATGGGCAAAGCAAAGGCCATGTTCTCATCAAAGCCATAAACTGTAAAAATCTAAATGTTAACAAGTGGATTGTTTCTCATTTCTAGTCAAACAACTGGTGCCAGGTACAACAAACCCCGCCCCCTCGCAAACATTTTAGCTCTTATTATTATTATTATTATTATTAATAATAATAATAATAATAGGGGCGGTACGGTGGTGCAGTGGTTAGCACGGTGGTGCAGTGGTTAGCACGGTGGTGCAGTGGTTAGCACGGTGGTGCAGTGGTTAGCACGGTGGTGCAGTGGTTAGCACGGTGGTGCAGTGGTTAGCACGGTGGTGCAGTGGTTAGCACTCGTGCCTCACAGCAAGAAGGACCCTGGTTCGAATCCCGTACCAGACCTTTCTGTGTGGAGTTTGCATGTCCTCCCCGTGTCCGCGTGGGTTTTCACCGGGCACTCCGGTTTCCTCCCACCATCCAAACACATGCACTGATAGGTTAACTGGTTAATCTAAAATTGTCCATAGGTGTGAATGTGAGAGTGATTGTTTGTCTATATATGTTCAGCCCTGCCATGAACTGGCGTCTCATACAGGGTGTACCCCGCCTTCGCCCATTGTAGCTGGATTAGGCCCCCAATGACCCCCGTGACCCTAGTGAGGATAAAGCGGGTTCAGATAATGAATGAATGATAATAATGTTAATGGATTACATTTCTATCACGCTTTTCAAGGCACCCAAATTGCTTTACATTAGTGACCCATTATTCATTCACTCTCACATGCTCCCTCTGGTGGTGGTAAACTACATATGGATCCACAGTTGTCCTGGGGCAGACTGACAGAAGCGCAGCAGCCATTTTGCGCCTACGGTCCCTCTGACCACCAACAAACATTCATACACCAGTGTGAGTGACACTGGAGTCTTTGCCCAAGGGCACAACAGACAGACTAGGACAGAGCGTGAATCAAACTGCCAACCCTTCAGTTAATGGACAACCTGCTCTACCAACTGAGCCATGGCCCACCCCAAAATGGACATATCCCTCTCAAAACATGAGACTGTGGCCGTGACTCTTTTTGGCCTTACGACCATTTAAAATCAAGTTACCTTGAGGTTGACATTTCAAGGTCACTCAAGGTCAAAGGTCATAATGCTATTTTGAAGCCTACATATAGTTTCCCCATCAGTCAACAGTAATAAGTGAATACTCTGTGTTAAGACTAAGGCAGATGTCTGTCTGGAAATATCAGACTTCTTCTTCTCAAATAGACAAATCCAGTGTCTTGGAGACAGAAATATTACCCTATAAAATGAAAAACATGTAGAAACCAAAGAAAGAAAAGTACAGTCACAGTCTGTCCTCTGAGGGATCACTGTTAAGCCACATGTGTGATAAAAGTGCATCTTCAGCCAAGCCCCTCAGAAGTTCTATAACTCACCGTGGACAGGCTGCAGTATTTGTTTCCAGACACAGTCACACAAACTCAACCAGGGAAAGAGTTAAGCCTCAGGTCTTAAACTCTATCCTACACCCTCACTTTTGTTTCCTACTTTAGACTTAAAGGCCAGATATCATTAGAAAATGCATGTTTAATGTGTTTTCTTAAAATAGCAGAGGCTTATCAGGTGTTTTCAGATATTTACTGAGTACCTCCAGACCTGCAGCTGCTGTCCAGACCAAACTTCATCTGCTATTTATAAAACCACACTGTGTTAGCATCACTTTCTCAAGTAGGTTCGTTTGGATCAAAGCCGCCGTGATCGTAGATTATCTATCATAGCACGAGTTTGAACTCCCGAAAGATCAGACAGCACAAGTGAAACATGTACGAGAATGTAACGACATCCATTTTACACTGAACCAATGATAGATATCTGTTTTTATGCAACTATGTGTGTTTATTCTCCATTACATATCAGTCACCACATTTAAAAGGGTGTTTAAAATGAAGGTATTAAATAAACATAAAATATTAGAATAAGCCTATTGTTGGTAGCAATCTAAGATTTGTTCATATGATATTATTTACTTTATTTTATTATTGTTTAGAGTCCTGCACAGCTTTTACCTGCAGGTTGTCAAAAGCATAAAACCTCCTTTTAATGTATTTTAATGTACAGCGGTACTTTAGTACATTAGCACTTTTCAAGTAGGAATGGGCGGTATGCATGGAATACCTTATGAGGTATTTTTTTTCCCATACCGTTCTACCATCCATCCTGTAGATCCATGGTTCTCAAACTGGGGTCCGCGGACCCCTAGGGGGACGTGCCGCATGTCCAGGGGGTACGCGAAATTATTCAAGTTTTTTTTTTTTTTGCTGTTTTATTTTGAAATGCGGAAGTTTTATTTTGTAGCGAGCGGGCGGAAGTAACAGCGCTGTTTGACGCCAGCTTGACTAAATTGAGACGGAGCGAGTCACAGGCTATTTTTAGCCACCCTGCAGCGAACATGGATGGATTTTTGTGTCCGCCAAGTTCCTCAAGAAGTGGTAAAAGAAATGACAATGAAAATGACAATGACAAAAACAAACGCCCTAACCCTAAAAAGAGAAAGTACATTGATAGTTATATTGAGTTTGACAAGATCATCCCTCTCATTAAGTCTCTGTCTGTCTGTTTGTCTGTCTGTCTGTCTGTCTGTCTGTCTGTCACACACACACACACACACACACACACACACACACACGGTTTTGTGTCTTTTGTTCCGTTTATTATTTTAAAATTATTTAAAATTGTTGTTTCTGAAGTGTTCATTTATATTATAATACCTGAAAATGTGGCTGGTTTGCACAAAAGCACTATTAAAAAAGGTTATCATTGTTTCATAATAATCATTGTTGAAGTGGTTTTTTATCATTTTCAGGATAAAACAATGAGGGGGGGCATGGAAAAAATTCCCCCCTCCAAGGGGGACCTGGGCCAAAGAAGTTTGAGAACCCCTGGTGTAGATGACAGTGATGCCCAGTTTCTAATGTCCACTGGCTGCCTCTTTGTGCAGTTACAGTGCAGTGGCTTTAATAAAGGATAATGTATTGCACACGTTACTATCACAAATATATTTCCCGACAGGGCGTAGGGGTGTCGTTCGACCACGAAGGGGAATATTTTTTGATAGTCACACGTGGGCAACATATTATCCTGCTTATTCTCCAGTTATTACAGTTTATTACTGCTACTACTCTAACACACTGGATAAAAAAGCCAAATATTTAGTGTAAAAGTGGCCGAACTACCTCTAGAGTGATATGGTACCGTGCATCTGAAGTGACAAAACTCGTTGCCATTGGCAGCGGGCGCTAATGGCGCAGTGGGCAGTTGTTGAAAAATTTCCGCCCGCAGAACGCTGGGAACGTCCATTCAAAGTGAATGGGAGCTGTCGGAACATTCTAGAAGGACGTAGAATAAAATAAACTACCTACTTGTTTCCTTATTTTTTGTAAAATGTAGAATAATTACAATAAAGCTGCATTTGTATGTTTGAATCTGTATTAATGAAGTTATATTATAATATAAAATGGTGTAAAATAAACAAATACATTTTAAAAAGTGATAAAAAAAAAACAGTATAGATTTGGAACCATTTAAGGGGAACAATTATGAACCTAGAATTGTTATAATTCAAACGGGTACCAACCCTAGTCATGACAGTAGTAGTAGTAGTAGTAGTAGTAGTAGTAGTTGTAGTAGTAGTTGTAGTAGTAGTAGTAGTAGTAGTAATAATAATAATAATAATAATAATAATAATAATAATAATATAGATTATCTAATAATATACACCCATAATTATATATAATATCTAATGTCTAATGTATATCATATTACATTATTTAACAGTATACACATACATATACACACACATGCATACATATGTAGACATAGCCATACATACACCTACATAAACATATATACACACACATGCATATGCATACATGTATATATATATATATATATATATATATACAGATACACATACTCAAAATAATAATAATAATAATAATAATAATAATAATAATAATAATAATAATAATAATAATAATAATAATAATAATAATAATAATAATATAATTGATTGAGCCATTTGCCGATATTTAAGAATAGATTATCTGATAATATACATTTATAAAACATGTGGTCCTTCGGGTGAAAGTGACCCGGTGATTCACAAATGGACCTTCTCATACGTACTGTACGGTACCATTGCTTACTACTGAAAACAGTCAAATATCCTTGGGGGGGGTTAGGGGGGGTGAGTCTATGGAACTGAACTTTGGAATCTGGTCTTTAAGACCCGATTGTAGGACACAACCTGTGTGCCTTTTACGAAGGAGCGCACAAGGGTTAAGGTTTTATACATACACCAATAATATATCATTTATAATATTAGGACATCATTAACAAAACAATCCATGAAAAGTATCAGAATCAATCATATGTATTAATTATCAGTTCTCATATTGTTGCAGAATGACGTCTTTGTTTGTCGTTTTAAATTGTCCGATGTCTAAATACCCCCTCAGGTCTGAACACCCCCTCAGGTCTGAACACCCCCTCAGGTCTGAACACCCCCTCAGGTCTAAACACCCCCCCAGGTCTGAACACCCCCTCAGGTCTAAACACCCCCCTCAGGTCTAAACACCCCCTCAGGTCTGAACGCCCCCCCCAGGTCTGAACCCCCCTCAGGTCTGAACGCCCCCCTCAGGTCTAAACACGCCCTCAGGTCTAAACACCCCCCCAGGTCTAAACACCCCCCCAGGTCTGAACACCCCCTCAGGTCTGAACACCCCCCTCAGGTCTAAACACCCCCCTCAGGTCTAAACACCCCCTCAGGTCTGAACACCCCCTCAGGTCTGAACGCCCCCCCCAGGTCTAAACACCCCCTCAGGTCTAAACACCCCCTCAGGTCTGAACGCCCCCCTCAGGTCTGAACACCCCCTCAGGTCTAAACACCCCCTCAGGTCTGAACACCCCCTCAGGTCTAAACACCCCCTCAGGTCTGAACCCCCCCTCAGGTCTGAACGCCCCCCTCAGGTCTGAACACCCCCTCAGGTCTGAACACCCCCCTCAGGTCTAAACACCCCCTCAGGTCTAAACACCCCCTCAGGTCCTCACTTAAGTCGTTCCATAGTCTCACTCCACAGACCTCCTTGTTGTAAGAGCTTTACCGTATTTGAACTTTGACCTTCCTCTTAAATTATAACCTTCTTCCCTGTCCATGAGCCATTTTTGGATATTTCCAGGTAGTTAATAGTTGTTTTTTATATATATGATAAGAACAGTTAAATATTTGACCAAAGCAGATAATATTCACAGTGTTGAGTGTAGAAATAAAGAGTGTGTGTGATCGTTAAAGCCCACATTATGTATGACGCTGATCATTCTTTTTTTGCAGACAGACTAAGGGATAGATTGCAGCTTTATAATTGTTCCTCCAGACCTCAGCACAATAAGTCAAATAGGGTGAAACTAGTGAACAATACAATAAGTGGAGATATTTTCCATCCAGCACATACCTTACTTTAGCCAAAACTCCAATAGTTGGAGCTATTTTGCCATAAAAATAATGAATGTGTGGTTTCCAAGTTAATTTGTCTACCAGTACCCCAGAAAGTGTGTTAACTCTCTCAAATAATAACTCCATCAATTGAAATATTTGTTTCAGGAGTTATTTTCCACGTTTCTAAATATCATTAAAACATGTCTTATTTGGATTTAAAGATAGTTTGTTGGTTGCAGTGTTCCCATTTCTAAAGTCACATTGTCCAGTAACTTTCTGCAAGTTTGCATCAAATAAAAAAAAAATATTTGTATCATCTGCAACTAACATCTTTTGTCTTGTCTTATCACGGTTTGTTACCTCACATTTGTTTGTCAGCAAACTAACTTTTTTTCTGGTCACATGACCACCCTGTTAGGCCAAACAAAATAATATATGTGGTTCCCATCACATGGATAGTAAAAATTGGGTAGGTAGGTGGGTCATCCATATTTTATTTTATTTACAATTTTATATACCTGTCTTCTAAAAAGAAGCTCCAAAAATTCAGATTTAATATCAGTTATTCTTTCCAGCAGTTAGAAAATCAACACATTGCCTCAGATTTTCCATGTACATGTACATGTATATTTACAGAATGTTTTAAGAGAGCATAAATGAATTTTAGATGATTGAAATACAATAAAATATGATTTGACATCAACATTTTGTATTTTATTGATATTTTTTTTCAACAAAAATACAGTTTAACTACAAATGTAAATTCTATCCACATCTAAATATTATTTTAATGAAATAAAGGCCCCAATATTGAAGGCTTTAGTGGACATATACAGCTATCTATTTACTGTTCAACTTATTTCCTCTTACCATACTGCTGTTTTGTTACTGGCTTCTTCACATTCCTCACAATCTTGACAGAGCGGGAGTACAGTTTTAAATTTATTTTTTAGCTCTGGAAGAGGATTTGTATTTGGTTCCCCACACCAGACACACAAGTCTGTGTGACCAAGAGATGCTCCATAAAGATATGAAACCATCTTCCCAATGAATAAAGAAACGCTGGTGTTTTTGAAACAAACCAAGTGTGAAGTGAGTGGGAAATTAACACACCATGTACCAAAGATTCATCAAGAGGCCAACAGCCAATCAAAACTGGCGCAGCAATCACATGGACATGGACACCATGTATATGGTCGTCGTTTGTCGCTAGTCATAAATCACGGTGGTCAGACAGGTGACAGATGTTGGTAAACATGAATACGGACTAAATACGGAGAAATAAATTCTCTCATCATCAGTCATTGGGAATTTTGAAGATAAGAGTCGGCAGTCGGCCGCTTCATTATATTTAATTTATTTTGACAAACTGATAAAATGTTTACATAGTCGGCATTTTCGTCGTAAAAAAATTGGATCGGTCGGGTGACCGGAACCACACGTGTTATTTTGTTTGGCCTTACGTCATTGTCTGTCGTTCTATACTGTATTGGCACAAAAGCGTATAAAGGTTCCATGTAGGATTGATTCCATTTCCTGTACTTGCTCATTGTAATCCATACTTTATTCACAGGACTTCCAGGCTGAATAACAAATGTATTATTACCCTGGAGTACATGAAGACAAACTGAGCCATAGTGCAGCTACATCTGCTTTAAAGCCCTTCAACCACAGTCAACCTGAGCTTTATTATGTCCCAGCACTTCAGACAGACAGATGGCGTCCTGTAATTTGTAATATTATTTCAGTGAGTTGTTTGAAACACATCCTTGTTCCACCAGGTGATGATAGCAGTTTAGATCCTGCTGTGTGGGACCTTCCCTTCATGTTAAAAGTGTTGGAGGACAGTGTGCTGCTAAAGAAGGAAGGAGGACAGAGGACAGAGGACAGAGGACAGCATCTATGGAGTGCACGGGGACACAAATGTTCTGGTGTTACATGGAAAATCACAGTAAATTAAATTCTCAGCTTCTGCACAATTTCTCCTTTGAGGATTATTTTCCATATTTCACTCCATGAAGTGTCGAAACCAAACACTGTGAGTGAAGAACGCTTGAAAATGTCTCTGCTGTTCATGGACATGGAGGAAGAACCTTAACCTAGAATAGAATAGAATAGAATAGAATAGAATAGAATAGAATAGAATAGAATAGAATAGAATAGAATAGAATAGAATAGAATAGAATAGAATAGAATAGAATAGAATAGAATAGAATAGAATAGAATAGAATAGAATAGAACAGAACAGAACAGAACAGAACAGAACAGAACAGAACAGAACAGAACAG
The DNA here is from genome assembly GCA_020466265.1 of Siphamia tubifer. Lineage (NCBI taxonomy): Eukaryota > Metazoa > Chordata > Actinopteri > Kurtiformes > Apogonidae > Siphamia > Siphamia tubifer. Next base: position 54,154,372 of record CM035783.1, read on the forward strand.
AACAGAACAGAACAGAACAGAATAGAACAGAACAGAATAGAATAGAATAGAATAGAATAGAATAGAATAGAATAGAATAGAATAGAATAGAATAGAATAGAATAGAATAGAATAGAATAGAATAGAATAGAATAGAATAGAATAGAATAGAACAGAACAGAACAGAACAGAACAGAACAGAACAGAACAGAACAGAACAGAACAGAACAGAATAGAATAGAATAGAATAGAATAGAATAGAATAGAATAGAACAGAACAGAACAGAACAGAACAGAACAGAACAGAATAGAATAGAATAGAATAGAATAGAATAGAATAGAATAGAATAGAATAGAATAGAATAGAACAGAACAGAACAGAACAGAATAGAATAGAATAGAATAGAATAGAATAGAATAGAATAGAATAGAATAGAATAGAATAGAATAGAATAGAACAGAATAGAATAGAATAGAATAGAATAGAATAGAATAGAACAGAATAGAATAGAATACTTTTGTCATTGTGAGGTGTAATAACCACTGCCTACCTGAAACTTATTTTTTTAATACATTTATTTATTGTACCCTGCATTTTAAATTTTAGATGGTACATGGACAGCATTTTCTTGCACTATACATTTAGTTTTAGTCTAGTCCTACTATTTCTTAACTGCTTTTACTGTTACTACAGTAGTACCTCAACCAGTGACGGCCGGTCCACTTGGGCGCAGGGGCGCCGCCCCATGGTAGACGTGGAAACAAAACAAAACAAAACAAAACATAATTTGATCTCAAAACATTTAAATTAACAGGCTAACATCTTTGATATATTTATTAAAGTATTAATTTAACATAGTTCTGATATTTGTCATTTAATCCTTTGCAACGATGGGGGCTGGGGTGGGCGGGGTTGGGGTGGCGGTTCCTCTTCTGGCCGATTCTATTCTATTTTATTCTATTTTATTCTATTTTATACTACCAAGTCATCCACAATTATGGTGCTTAGTACCGATTGTTTAATTATTTATTTATTGAATCTCTTTTTCTTTTGTGCTGGTTTGGTTTTCTTCTCTTTTTTCGATTTATTTATTTTTATTGATAGACAGTTAATAGTTGGAATAACACACCACCTTTCAATCTTTAACTGTAATAGCACAGCCTGTTAATTTCTGTCCCCGTTTGTCCTGTCCAGTCTTTGTTTCCCCCACACATCACTGAGGTGTAGCACTGCCCTCCCTGGCTTATAATAGAGAGTTCTAATAAAGGATGTCTGCTCAGCTTTCAGGGAGGACCACTGATGGTCACACACATGCACTAAATATTAAAATATTTGGCTGCAAGACTAAAAAATGCATTGATCTCAAACAATGTTGACTCCCTCTCTGTGGAGTTAAATAATGAGAACAAATGCAGACAAAAAAAAAACACTGCACACTTTACTATTGTTGTTGTTTGGAGTTTGGTGCATGTGCTTTGATACTGAATGAAGTGGTAACGTCACAGACATGTGGAGAGGAGCTGCGTAAACAACATCTTCTAATCTTTCCACTATCTGGATCTGTTTTTAACTTACATTTGTCACAGCCCCATAACCACGCCTTTATAAGATACATTTGACCAATTATTGACAATTACAGTGAGACCACCCAAGATAAAAGTTCAGCGGCCGCTACTGACCTCAACTTATGAAAGATCAGCTAAGGAATAATCCAAGTTACGAAAAACCTTTACGTCAATTTTTCATCTCTGAATATGAAAGAAAATTCAATTTACGAAACAAAAACAAAACCCCAGAGACATAAATACAGTACTGTACGTATCATCCTATTGGCTATGAGCGAGCTATGATGCTTTTGGTGACCTTTGACCCTCATTCATCACAGAGTTACTGTTGTTTAGTGAATTTTTCCCAGTGTGTTCATTTAAACTTTATTACAGAACGTATTCATTATTCATCATGAGCCCAAAGAAAATGATTCTGATGAGAATGAAAAGAAGAAGTGAATGAGTTATTAATAGAAGTGAAAGAAGAGATGATAAAAAAGGAGTCGTGCTATCGCCCACTTTGACGACGTATACTTTCTATATTTTAGGAAGATTTTGTAAAGTGGTCAAAGTCAGTCGACTTTGGATCAATATTTTACCAAACATCCGTCAACAAACATTGTTGAAGATGAAAGTAACAAAACAAACCCAATGGTATGAAAATGACCCACATGTCTGGGATGAAAATGACCCACATGTCTGGGATGAAAATGACCCACATGTCTGGTATGAAAATGACCCACATGTCTGGTTCATTTAATGGTTTAATGTTTAATGTTCAGTCAGTGACACATTTACCCACTGACACCAACATTACATCTAAAATAGACATTTACCTTCATTTTAACACATATTTTATACAAAACGTGAAAACTTTTATAATTTTTAAAGGGTTTAGGGGGTAGTATTTGGGGCCTTTTTACATGTCAAATGTGACTGTATGAAAAGTTCACCGTACGAAAACACTTCTGGAACAAATTAATTTTCTAAGTCGACGTACCACTGTACTTTTCTCACATTGACGGGAAGCGTTGAATCTAAGAATTTCACTTCATATCCTCAAGCCTGTGGTTTGTTTTTCTTTACTGTGAATGTGACAATAAACCTCTTGGATCTTGAAACTACATTTAGCTTCTGCACCACCATAAAAGCATCAATTAAAAGATCAACAATTAATCATTGATAAAAGACATATTATAAAAGGCTAATATATATATATATATATATATATATATATATATATATATATATATATATATATATATAAAATGCACACAACAGATGATAAATAAAATACATTTATGACCCAGTGTTACTTTTCTAGAAGTTCCCAAATATTTTTTTTCCTTTTCTTTTTTATGTTTCTAAAGCAATTTATCACAATATTTTTAAAAGAAAAATAAAATAACATTATTCACTTCTCAAAAAAATTCTCCATATCCTCCTGAGACCCACACAGTAAAAATGCAGTGTCAATATTCCAGAGTCAAGCTACAGTATTTTAAGAAATGTATCACCATTTTAAAAAAAAATAACATTATCTACTGTATTATATGTATGTGTGTACTATGAGAGATAAAAAAGTGGTAAAAAAAAAAGACAAAATTTGGTCAAGTATAGGTTGAGCTGATATGACGTCACATTGTTACAGTCAGCGCAGGATATTCATATGGGCGGCAGGAAGTGAAGTAGCTTGATGAAAATGTCTGTGTTTTGTGTAGTTTACAGCTGCGACAATCGTTCTAACCTAGAGAAGGAAAAATGATTTTTTTTTTTAGAGAACCAAAGATTGTCGTTCACAAAGGTGAGAAATAGAAAAATCTCACCGAAAAACATCGTAAAAAGTGGATTTTAAATCTTCGTTTGTGGTCGAGAGGAGCAGAGTCTGTTAATGCTAATGCTAATGCTAATGCCTGTGTCTGCAGCGACCACTTGGTCAGAGGTATGTACTGAAGCTAATTTTTTTTGTGGATGTGCTATATATCATTAGGTTGTGGTTAAATGTTCATTTACACATTTACGTAAACTACACAAAATGTCAAACTACTTCACTTCCTGCCCTCCATCTGAAAATCGCTCGCTGACTATATAGCAATGTGACATCACATGAAATCAACCTATACTTTTATACTTTTTTACTACTTTTTTCTCTCTCATAATACACACATACATATAATACAGTGGATAATGTTCTTTTTTAAAAATGGTGCTAAATTGCTTGACAAAAAACAGTCATTTGTGAACTCCTGGAAAAGTAACATTGGCTCTGTATGAGTTAAAAGCAGTGGCGGCTGGTGACGAAAAAATGTAGGGAGGGCACATTTGGGAGGGCATGGTGGGGGTGAAGGTTGGCCGATAAACCTGAAGGCAACATAACTGAGAAAACTTTGACTTTTATTGTCCTGTCAACATAGAAATATTAGACTGATGTAGTCGTTAATTTTTAAAGGCTGTTGTTCATTTTAAATGTTTTAAAGATTATTTTACACAAAACCTCATTAATAGTGCAGACGACTAGAGAGGAATTTAGCCCAAAAAGACGTAGCTTCATTACATTACATTTGTCTCTAATGTGTTTTAGGTCTTTCACTGATGTAACCCATAACATGTCTGTATGGGGACGTTCAAATAACAAACAAGTATTCCTCACTGGGCATCCAGTTAGACAGTTCCAACGCTCAGACATTTTAGAGAAACTCCTGCTGTAGCTTCTGCCACCATCAGACATTTGTTGGTGAATTTTTAGTTCAGGACGGTCACGTCCAAAATCTTTTTCTTCATCCAAACAACGAGTGAAGTGTAGTTGTTTCAAAGAAACAACAGAATATTCTGTAGCCGCTGTCTGTGCCATCATGTTGGAACTTAACAGGACGTCATTGGTGACAGTTGTTAACAGTTGTCCAATCACACTGGACTGAATCAAACAAACTGTGACACTATTGTCCTGGGGCACAGAGGCTCTGCCCCAACACCATTTAATTAGTGATGCTGATAGAACAAATACTTATTATTTTTCCCTAGTAACTATACACAATTGTCTATTCCACCGTGCTTTGGGGGTGCATTGTCTGTGCGCCCCGGGCCAGTTCTATCACAGTCTATAGCCGACGTATTAGTCTAATGTGATTGGATGAGAAGGAACGTGGAGTCTGTCGGTGAAAATCCACAGCTTAATGAGCACTAGTAGGTGGAAATATGGTTCAAATAATTCAGATTGTTTGTAGGGATATTATTTTAATATTTTTACTCATCCACATCTGGGAGGGCGGCGCCCTAGCCCCTATGGGCGCCCTAGGCCCTATGGGCCAGCCATCGCTGGTTAGAAGTAGATATTTAGCAGTCTATACCCCAGACTTTTATAGATTAAACAGTAGCTATGTCCCCTAACAGCTCATCTGTAGGCAGTGGAAGTAGGCAGTCAATCATGCTGTAGGGGTTAATGTGCTCACAACTTTATTTATTTTCTGCTCTCCTAGTCTCTGAGTGATTTTCTGTCTGCCTTCAGGCAACAATGAGGGATGAAGGCTTCCCTGCAGACGCCATCGAGGGAAGAAGAGGGACAATAACGAGTCCCTGTGGACATAATAAAGAAAAGTGGAGGAAATCAGCGCAGAAGCCACACTATGAAACACTATGACAAGAGGAAAAGCAGCTAAGTGACATTTAGATCAAACACAGATCAAAAACTGACAGATGTGTTTCTGAAAACAAATAATGGGCGGAAGTTAGACAATGTGACGAACACAAATGAAGACACTGGACCCTGTGGTGCTGGAAGTGTCTAACAATAGAACAGTTTCTGTTTGTGATTCAGATTTTTCTGAATCATTGAAGCAGGTTATGTTTAACCTCACATTTGTTTGTTTCTCAGTAAGATAACTCAAAAACACATGGATGGATTTTGATGACATTTTCAGAGATGGTTGATAATGCGTCAAGGAAGAAACTATTCAATTTTGAGCTATAAAGGACAAAGGTCAATGTCACAGTGAATGTCAACACTTCACAGACAGACAGACACACACACACACACACACACATACATAGATAGATAATAACATTATTTTAAATGTATGACATATTCTCTATTTCTAATGAATTGCTTTACTTGCTTACTTTTTGGTATTTAATTATTTATTTATTTTTAATTTTATATTTAATTTTCAGGAAAGGTGTGAGGTGGTCCATAATACATCTAACCCTAACCCAGGTCGAGGTAATCAAAAATATGTTTTTCCAATGATAACAAATAGGGCAAATCAAATCAAAAGTTCGTAAGGGGCGGGACTTGTTGTGCCTGGCAACACGTTTGTTTTTTTTTTCCTTTTTTGATGACCATCATATTTTCCATCAGTTATAGTTGAAGCCAACTCATTCATCTGAAAGTGGTTGGGGCTGCCACGGTGCCTGTCTGAAGCTGGCCTCTTCGGAAAAAATACCCTGCAGCTACCACTAAAATCCCTGCAACTGGGCTACAAGCAAGAAAAGGCCAGACTGGTCCTCGAGCTGAGGGAGTCCACGGACAAGGGAATAAGAAACGTCCTGACTGGCCGCAAGTGGAATGCCCAGACTGAGGTCGACCAAGCCATCAGTAGACTTCAACATCAGGAGGTAATGGGCAGAGTCCAGACAGGAAGAGCAGGCCTTGGATGGGAAGATCCGCCACACTTCTGGTCAAAGGCCAACCACAAGGAAAGGAAGGAGATGGCAGTGGGGGAAGTAAAGAGGATGGAGGAAGACCGCTATAAAATCAAAGCCTTGTCGCAGGGCCGGCAAGGAAGCTGGACAACCTGGGAGGGGGTCACAAGCAGAAACATCCGCTGGTCAGACATGTGGAAGATCCCACATGCGAGACTCAGCTTCCTCATCCGCGCAACCTATGACACGCTTCCCTGCCCTCGAAATCTTCACCAGTGGTTCAGCAGGGAGGAATTTTGTACACTCTGTAACGCTCCCAACGCAAGCCTGCAGCACATCTGTAAGACCGCACTCTCACAGGGCCGCTATAGGTGGCGGCATGACCAGGTGCTGAGGAAGTTAGCCGAAGCACTGGAGGATTGTCGACGGGGAAGCAGAGTACCACCACCTGCAGATGACCCGATCATCTTTGTTGCGGAAGGGGGGGAACAGAGATACATCGGGTCAAAGAAAACATCAAGGCGGCTCCCCCCTGACCAAGAGTGGAGCATGAGGGTTGACCTCGACAGTAAGCTTCAGTTCCCCACAGAGATCACCACCACATCCCTGCGGTCAGACATCGTCATGTGGTCAGCCAAGGTATGAGCGGCGATCCTCATTGAACTCACCGTACCTATGGAGGAGGGGATCGAAGCAGCCTTCGAGCGCAAGAAGGCCAAATACTCAGAGCTGGCTGCTGAGTGTCGGGAGGCTGGCTGGAGGACGACCATCTGCCCAGTGGAGGTCGGATGCCATGGCTTTGTGGGGCCGTCAACCATACGCCTACTGAGAGATGTAGGACTCTCCGGCAGTGGACTCAAGAAGGCAACCAAGGACCTGGCAGAGGAGGCCGAAAAAGGGAGCTTTTGGCTTTGGCTTAGGAGGAAGGACAAAACCTGGGGGAAAACACCTAATCCCCAGACAACAGCCGCAGGGGGAAACAGGGAGACGTCCCTGTCACTGCTCCGCCACCAGGAGACGTTCCAGAATTAAAGGAGCGAAACGTTGGTGAATGGTGGTGATGACCCTGCAACTGACCAATGGGCACCGGAGGAGGTGCGACAGACAGCAATGCCCTGCAGGAATCAACACCTTCTTGTATAATCCTGAAGCCAGTTTTTGTGTTTCCTGTATTTTTATGCATTCTCCTCATCTTTGATAAACATATGATTCTTTTATATCTACATTTTGTGTTTTTAACCCAGTTCTGTACCTGCTTAGCCTGCTTGCTATCTCTATTCATTCCATGTATGGGTCTAGTGGTGCTTCATAGTCAGGGGAGGCGGGGCTAAAAGGTTATCTTTCAAATCCTCTGTATGCAATAGGACGGTACTACAACCAATCAGTGTAATCTTTAGGATGATGTAGTTCGAGCAGACATGGGGACTCGAGTCTGAGACTCGGACTCGAGTCACACTTAGGCCCACCCTCTGACTCCATACTTCACTGTGATTGATTGACCAGTTTCAGGGTAATGTAGACAAAAGTTACATAACTTGACTACTATGGTAACATTTTGCTGTTGCTGGGGGGGTGTCTAGCATGTGTAGGCTAGTACCTGCTGTTATTCACTAGCCTAGCTGTGCTACACATCCCTAGCAGCAGCAAATCTAATCTAATAACTTTAAAACTTATGGGTGGATTTTGATGCAATTTTCAGGGTATGGTGGTAATGGGTGGCCTGACTGCGCTAGCCCCTCTTAGCATCAGCAAAGCTAATGTGCTACCGTAGTAGTCTAGTTACTCTGTGTAACTTTTGACTAGATTTCCCTGACACTGCTCGTCAGACTATGAAGCACCACTAGACCCATACATGGAAGGAATAGGGGTAGCGCCGCTAAGATAGTTATTCACATCTTTGAAAGAAAATGAGTCTTTACCTTGAAATGTAGAAACACTTTGTTTTATTATTATTATTATTATTATTATTTACAGGCACCACAGGAGAGGAATAAGTCTGCACAGAAGAAAAAAAAAACACTGTCTTCAGTTCATAAAACACAACACACTATTTCACATAAGTCAGACTTTAACGAACCTGAGCTAGAACAACATGTGACGACGACGACAAGGAGGAAAAGTGAAAACGTTTTTCTACAACAGCAAACTACTGACAACAACAATTATGATCAACACTAGATCTGTACCAGACCATTAAAAACATCAGTCCACAGATGAGTTACATGTTAAGTGTTTCAAAATATTAAAATGTAAAAAGGCAACGTTTATATTGAACCAACAATTATCATTTATACCTGGGAATAAAAGCACAAACCAACCATTTGTGACACCAGTATATACTGGAAATAGTTTTCAGTCAAGCTCTTGTAAAGCAGTTATAGTTTGTAATTGTGTGACCGTAACATTCTTCACCTCCGAAGACCACACCTGTAATTTAAAGACCACACTTATAATTTAAAGACCACACCTTTAATGTCACACATTAAAGTAAACAACATCTGACCATGAAAAAATTATGCCCTCATAAGTGACAATACTCTGCTTATTTAAAGGGACAGTTCAGTATTTTTCAGATGAATGTGTTTGTCACCAGTGTCTTTACTCCGGTGCACCCACACTGACTCCGCCCCTCTCTTCTGACTCCGCCCCTTTACTCTGGTGCACCCACACTGACTCCGCCCCTCTCTTCTGACTCCGCCCCTTTACTCTGGTGCACCCACACTGACTCCGCCCCTCTCTTCTGACTCCGCCCCTTTACTCTGGTGCACCCACACTGACTTACTCCCCACACTGTCCTGTGAGCCCAGTTCTGGTCCGGTTCTGGTCAAAGCCAAAGTAGTCCCAGCAGGTTTCCTGGGGTCAACAAAATAAAACCTGTTTCTTCTCAAAACAGTATGTGTTGGAATGAGTGATTTATTTACATAACAAAACCGTCACAGAACAAAAACTCACACCTTGTAATTGTTTGGAGCTACTTTCAATAGCGATCAATGCAAATCACTGCTAACAGCTGAGCACCTGCACGTAGCAGCCGCGACCACTGTAAGAACTGAGAGAAAGTAGCTCCAAGCAATTATGAAGTGTAAACAAAATGGCACCAGTGAGATGATGTCATAATTATGAGACAAAAGGTCAAAATTTCTCTCCTCTACTTATTTTCGGTCTGAAGTGACTTATTCTTATAATTGTCACATCTGAAAAAGTAATGAGTCTATTCTGAGAATGTAAAGAGTATAAAGTACAGATATTCATGAACAAATGTCTAATTTGTTTTGTTTTTCTCATAATTGTGCATGTCTCGTCTCATATTTTTGACTTATTTCATAACTTTCACTTTTTATCTCATAATTAAGAATTTTTAAAATCTCACACTTGGGACTCTCAGTTGTGATTTTTTTTCCCTTTTATCCTAAATTTCTCATCCATACCCACAAAACTGAGTATGATGACCTCTACAAAATAACTCCCTATTAAAGGTTCTATTTTTTTTACTCTGTATTGTTTCATTTATGGCAAAAAAAAATGCAGTTTTACTTTTACTATTTGTACTTTATTACAATTAAGAAGTTGTATTTTTTTTTTACTTTGATTTAAGTAATGAAGGTAAATAAGTCTGACACCAGTGGCTGTACTTCTAGCCAAGTACAGAATGTGAGTACTTTTGACACATCTGGAGAAGAAACATGTTTTATTTTGTTGACCCCAGGAAACCTGCCGGGACTACTTTCACTTTCACCAGGACACTGTCAGGGGTAAAGGCCTCTGCATGCTCTCCTGGCAAAATGTCGCAGATATTTGTAATATATGCCAGGGTGGGGAGTACGTGGTGTTCGCTACCCACCACCACAGCTGCAGGGGGGCATTCTCATGAACTCCCCACCTGGATGACCGCTCCATTTCCACATTTTCTCCCTTTTTGTTGTCGACCAAACTTGTCTCGCGGATTCTTTCACTTCCTCATGCAGTCGGTCAAATTCATATTTACACGAGTCGTCTTCAACAATGACGTTTACATTCACAAAACAAGATGGAAAAGTAGGGAAGCGGAGGCGGATGTAGAATGGACCAATCAGAGGCCTCTTTTCTGGTCTTCTCTGCGACACTGTCTGCGGTGGGTTACATTGAGTTTATCCTTGACACAAGCAACACGAACAACACACCAATGACGCCAGTGACCCTTTTCACAGTTGTACACGTCGACACAAGCAGGATGAGCTGCGGGTCGACTGCAGTTCACCACTCAGACAGAAGGTGGGAGCAGAAGCATTAGGATTTTGCAGGTTGTCATTGCAAGTGACATGAGTGAAAATGACAACTGAAGAGGAGTTCATCCTATTGGTACTTTTACATGGACCAGGAGGACAAACGGCGGTGGAATGTTGTATGACCTGGATGGACAGTTTGTTTCTCTGTTGCGTCCAATGCCAGGCGTAGATGAGGAGAGACATTTTTTTTTTTTACTGTTCTATGACGTACTGTCATAGAAAGGATGAAATTATCTAATCACTTCACACAGCTTCTCTTCATGTCCAGCTGTTTTTTGGAATACTTCTACGAATATAACAAATACATGAACTGTATATTTGCAGTATCGCCCCCAACGACAACACAAGCTATTGTGCGGATTGGCACGTCGCGTATCAAAAGTTGAGAGGACGTGTTTTCCTACACATCGCTGTATAATAGGGGCCGACATGTAGCTATGCGTAGCCTTGCAGCCGCGCATGCGTCAACTATTTTCGAGCCCTAAAGAATCTAAGTCGTAGCTTCGAACGCTGCAGACGGCTTAGCTTCAGAGTATTAAGTCACTGTGGATGGACCAGAGTAAAGTCGTTGATCCACCACAGATTCATCTGAAAAATATTGAACTGTCCCTTTAACACGTTCTAACCTTAGTGACCGACAAGGTTTTGCATCTTGTCCATGTTCAGTTGGACATGGACAATAAAGTGAGTTGTGTCCTGGTATTAGTGTGTTTGTGTGAACATTAGATGAACACTAGCATCTACAGATGAGAACAGGTTCATCTGAATAGGAATAGTCAAGTAGAAGTTGTAGAAAAATCCAAAATTCAATGTCATCATCTGCAAATGCAAATAAAACGGTTTTTCTTTTAAACTCACAAAATAAATTTTAAGGCAAAGTTTGGCAAAAGGAGAAACAGTGCGTCACAGTGAAATGACAACCATTCTAGTGTCAACAGGAGAGATAAAAAAATAGACATTTTCATCGTGACATCAGTTTGAAACTAAAATGTATGATGAGAAATAAATATCTGTACAAATCCAGGACATGGGTTTGAAACAGACGGGTGAAATGTGGGAGGAAAAGTGGGGTGTCAGGATGGTTTTCACCAGCCAGTGTCATTATTATCCAGCCTCTGCAGGATGGAAATAATGTTAGTCAATCTGTGTAGGATTCATTTTTCAAAATAAAACCAAAAATAAGACAACTAAAAAACAACTAATTTCTTCATTATTGTTTCCAAAACGGATAGTGATGCGTTTATCACTTTTCCTTTTTCTGTTTAAATGAATGAATGGTCAGTGGAACTCACCCACTGACCAAACTGTTGTGGTCTTTCATCTGCTGCTGGTGCAGTAGGACGTGTGCAGGACCAGGGTTAGTAATATTTACAACACACACTGCAGAGGTGGAAAATAAAAGTACTTCATTACTGTACTTAAGTAGATTTTTTTAGGTATCTGTACTTTACTTGAGTATTTATTTTTTACTTTTACTCCCTACATTTGTTCATAAATATGTGTACTTTATACTCTTTACATTCTCAGAATAGACTCATTACTTTTTCAAACTAATAGATGTAACAGAACATTAACCACCAGAGGAAAAACTGTGACTTTATATATTATAGTTATATAACTATTATCTCACAATTTTGACTTTTTTTCTTAAAATTCTGCATTTTTTAAAACTCATATTTATAATTCTTTTTAAATCTCATGTTGACTTTTTTTTTTTATCTCAATTGTGAACCCCCCCCCATTTTTTCCCCTGAATTTCCCATCCATACCCCCAAAACTGAGTAAACTGACCCAATCAAACACATTATCTACACAGTAAGTCACATTTAAATGCTAGATACTTTTGAAACATTTGAGATTTTTTGCGTTCGTGGTAAACAAATAAAAAATTATACAGTTTTACTTTTATACTTTATTACAATTGAGAAATTGTACTTTTTTTTACTTTTACTTCAGTAAAGGAGTTGAATCAGTAGTTTTACTTTTATCAGAGTATTTTTTCACACCAGTAGCTGTACTTCTACTTAAGTACAGAATGTCAGTACTTTTCCCACCTCTGGAAAATCTCTATCTTTTGTCCAAAACTCATTCATTTTCATCAGATTCAGGTCATTTTTAACTCACTGTTTGTACCTGTGTTTGGACACTGGATCTAAAGCCTAACCCTAAACACCCTCTTCAATGGTTTCCTCCATAGTAACAGTCTCCATGGTTACGTCCTGCCCTCCAGCTAAAGTCACGACATCATTATAGTCATGTGACTGAAACCTACCTACTTACAGCACAGGAGTCAAACACCAGTCCTCGAGGACCAGTGTCCTTCATGTTTTAGATAATTCCCTCTTCCACATGATTCAGTTTAACCCTTTAACTCCTGAGACTTTAGCAGTTCCACAATAAAAATAATTTAAAAAATGAATCAAAGTAGCAACAAATGAACAGAAACTGCCAAAGTCGTAAATCAAATGAACAAAAATGAATAATAAACAAAATAATTACTAGCATATGGAACAAAGAAAGAAATAAAATATATTATAAAATAAAAAAATTTTTAACAAAAAATAAAATAACTACTGTTGAAATGTAGAACAACAATAATGTATTGGATTTCTATAGGGCGTTTTTGGCCACCCAAAACAATTCACTTTAGTGATCCATTATTCATTCACTCTCACATGCTCCCTCTAGTGGTGGTAAACTACATATGTATCCACAGTTGTCCTGGGGCAGACTGACCACCACCAAACATTCATACACCAGTGTGAGTGACACTGGAGGCAGGAGGGTGAAGTGTCTTTGCCCAAGGACACAATGGACTGACTGGGACAGAGCGGGATTTGAACTGCCAACCCTTTAGTTAATGGACAACCTGCTCTACCAACTGAGCCATGGCCGCCCCTGGGACTTTTAGTCCCAGGACTTTTTATTTTGCCTTAAAAACCTCAGTTACTTTTTGACACCAGTTCCATGAACAGAACTCAGTAAAACTAAACCAATAAAAGAAAACAGTTGAATTGTTCTGAACGTTTAAACCAAACCGTCCACTCAGAATATGTCAGCGCTGACATGTGTGTCCAGGAGTAAAGGTGTAAACTGGTGGAACTGAAGCTGCTGAAAATCTGGTTCAATTCAAACACTTCTAGAAACGTTTCCTTCTGCATAAATATGCAGAAGAAGAAACAGATGACACTTTAGGAAACCATTACATTCCCCTTAATGACAAAAATAAATAATAAAATAAACAGAATATATAAAAATGTGGTAGGAAGCTCTTCATTTTTTTCTTTTTCTATAAAGTCTATGTCCATAAATAAAAATATGCAGGAGGTTCAGTTTTAAAACAGACATATGGTCAAAGACGGACGTTAAAATGAGTGATGGAAATTAAATCTATAAAATTGTTATCATTCTAATGGAAAATTGTTAAATGATGGGTAGGATTTTTATACGTTCTCTGAACTTTAACCTCCTCCTTTTGAGTGTTGACTCTGAAATCCATGTTTTTTTGTGTTTTGTTCTGTATTTTATTTATTTTTAAGATGAACTGCTCAAATAAAACGTAACTGAACTGACACTGCAGAGTTAATAACAATCATTTCTACAGAAGATTATGATTGAATGTTATTGTTTATATCATAGAAAGTGTTTTGTGAGGGGCTTTTTTTTGGTTCTACTGTGTTCTTATTACTTGTGCTTCACTGTGATGTCTTTAGTTTGGATGATGTTCTGTGAATTTTCTATTTATGTATTTAAAAGGATGTATAAAACTAGTATAACAACAAAATACAGAACATTAAATGAATAAGTGAATATTCAGTTATAATGTGGAAGGATGGAGAAACTATCATGATTGGGAGATATTATATTAAATATAGTATTTGTAGTAAATATAAAGTGAATATAAATATACTTATAGTTGATTATATAAATTGGACTGTGTGAAGTGACTTCTAAAATAATGAGTATATAAATAATTATGGATGTTTTGTGTAAATGGACATAAAAAAAGTGTGTTAAATCATAGAATGCAGGAGCTGCTGGAATATTAGTTTGTAAAAAAGGGGGTGGAGTTTATAAGTTTACTTCTTCCAAACTCCTTTTCGAGTGCAAGAAAGATTGTTTGTTGACTATTTTGATGATTTTGTGGCTCAAAATAAACTGAACTGTAATGTCTTCGAGGTGTGGTGGAAGAGGGAACCATCTAAAACCTGCAGGACGGCGGTCCTCCAGGACTGTAGTTTGACACCCCTGATTCACTCACAAACTTAAACCCAGAGGTGATAGGAGATAGGACCGGCCGAGGCAGAAGCAGCTGCATCCTCTGAGATTTATTCAAGATTAACTAAGAGAAAATGACAGAAATAATGACTAATGACACAGACCAGAGGATGTTGTAGAGGAGGAGGGGTATTATTTAGATGGAGCCTATGCCTTTGGTAAAAATGGACACGTTTTAGGCGCATGGGAGACAAAAAGCACCGAGTTATTATTATTATTATTATTATTATTATTATTATTATTATCATCAAGTTGCTGTTTTTTCTCATATGGCTCAGGGTCGCCCTCTGCAGGGTGTAAAGGGAACATCTATTACATGTCTTTGTTTTAACACCAAAATGCACATGAAAGGAGCAGGCTGTTGTCATTTAAAAACTGAATATTAATTACAGAAAAGCATTGACGAACTACACAGCCACTGGGTGGACGAGGGCTGGAGAGGCCACCGGTGGAGTAGGAGGGGACGCTTTGCCTTTGTAGCCCAGGGTCAGGATGTGTTTCTGCAGGTGTGTGATCCACTGCGCTTGAACAGACAGAGGTCCCTGAAACACCTCATCACAAAACCTGGACAGGAAAAAAAAAAAAAGGTAAGAGGGGAGGAGGGGTGTCTGTGATCTATTCACTGTGTTAAATGACGACATTTATAAATGCAGTTCTTCTCTTACATTACAAATGAAATATGACATTACATTATTACTGTGTTTTCCGCACTATAAGACACACTGGACTATAAGGCACACTGGACTATAAAGCACACTGGACTATAAGATACACTGGACTATAAGGCACACTGGACTATAAGGTATACTGGACTATAAGACACACTGGACTATAAGGCACACTGGACTATAAGATACACTGGACTATAAGGCACACTGGACTATAAGGTATACTGGACTATAAGGCACACTGGACTATAAGGCACACTGGACTATAAGGTATACTGGACTATAAGGCACACTGGACTATAAGGCACACTGGACTATAAGGCACACTGGACTATAAGGCACACTGGACTATAAGGCACACTGGACTATAAGGCACACTGGACTATAAGGCACACTGGACTATAAGACACATTACGTGAAGTCAAAATTATGATAAAAAGTCAAAATTCCAAAGTAACTAGGAAAATTGTAACTACAGTAAGTTAAATAAGTGCATATCATACATATCACCTGCAGCAGTACATATCTTTTAACTGCACACTGATCATTAATGTTAGGACTCCATTTCCTGTTTGACTAAAACATTGGTTTTTACTCTAATGTTGGTCGTATCCTGATAAAGACAAACAAATCAAAAGGTTTTCATTCCACAGTAGCGTGGCTTCATCTCACAGAGGCGCTGTTTAACAGGGTTTAACAGGGTTTAACAGGGTTTAACAGGGTTTAACAGGGTTTAACAGGGTTTAACAGGGTGGGGCCCTCCGCTCTGATGGACAGGGAGTTGGAAAAGGCCCAATAAAGCTTCATGGTGTTTGGCAGATTAAACAAAAGTATGAGGGTTAAATGGACTGAGACAGGTTTGACCTCTTCAGTAGAATGTTCTGGTTTAATGGTCTCCTTTTGTGTTACCTGATGAACAGTATATTTGTCTTTAGCAGCCAGGACTAGTTGTTCACAATTTAAAATATTATTTTTACATTTTTGGGGCTGTAGTGGGGTGGATGTAGCATTGTAACATCAATAATAATTGTAATAATAATAATAATAATAATCACCTCATATGAAACCCCTTCCACTTTTACAGGTTGGTATATTTCATCTGTGTATTCATCAAAATCCAAAAATGTTCCTTTTGTTGGAGACGCTCTGTATATCTTATATCTATTATCTTATGTTATGCTATATTGTTTAGTTGTGTTGTAAATCATATGCTTTAAGGGAGCTTTTTTTACAATTCAAACTTAAAGGGATTATCCAGAGTAAAAATCAGTTCAGTTCATTTTTAGATGATGCCTTTGGTAAAAATGGACAGGTTTTAGGCGCATGGGAGACAAAAAGCACCGAGTTATTATTATTATTATCATCATCAAGTTGCTGTTTTTTCTCATGTGGCTCAGGGTCGCCCTCTGCAGGGCGTAAAGGGAACATCTATTACATGTCTTTATTTTAACACCAAAATGCACATGAAAGGAGCAGGCTGTTGTCATTTAAAAACTGAATATTAATTACAGAAAAGCATTGACGAACTACACAGCCACTGGGTGGACGAGGGCTGGAAAGGCCACTGGTGGAGTAGGAGGGCATAAAACCACACCATTTGGATGAACATTGACAAATTTCGATTTTGCCGTTTTGAGCCAAACTGTGTTAATATGGAAGTGATTAGTGATGAAATTAGCCAGACTTATTTTTACTCCAGATAATCGGCTTTCAGGTTCTTTTTCACAGTGTAGATGAAAACTGTTTTTATTTAAAGCGTTTTTTTGTGGTTATTTAACTTCACGTAATGGTTCCCTGAATTTTCAGAAAAGCCATAACTGTGGGGTGATTTAATATTTGTGACCCACCACCAGTAAACCAGGCATAAGAGTGTGTAAATCCAAACAGAGTTATGTGTGTATCTTGGTAGAGTGGAAACTAAGGTTTAAGATGGTGAAAAAATGATGTTTCTATCACAAGTAGAACCAAAGTTATGGTCATTTTAATATCCACATTTGGACATATTTTACAATTTGCATATTTTTAGATATTGTCCGTTAAAGTTTTGGACTGTTTTGGGGTAGGAAGTCCTTAGCAACTCATAATAATTTGTATCCGATTGACACAAATTGTTGACAGATGTTAAAGGACACTCTGATGGACATGTCACAGAAGTTTTATATATTATAATAATAGGACAGAAGTGTGACGTATTATAATCATTTGGCTTACACCATTGGACAGAACATTCAATATAAGCTTTTACCTCGTACCAAACACTTGGGTGTTTACCCACGGAACGGAGATCGTTTTGTTCGGCGAAAAGAGGTGGAAGTCGTCTTTGTCTTTGCTCAGCAATACCTGAACTTTTGTCGCCGCTTAAATAATTGACTCAATAAACACCTTTATTGATTGGATTTCAATGTAATGACCACAGGAAGTGAACATAGAGGTGTTAAGGTACCGTTTTTTGATAAGGTGTAAACACTAATAACAAATCACCTTCCAGCCTAAATTTGGTTATAGCTCTGAACGGCTCAGCGCCACTTATGTCTGGTTTGGTGGTGGTGGGTCACAAATGCACATAAAGTCTATGTTCATATGAAATGACATGTATGTTGTTCGTATCTCACAGCCTTATGGTGATCCATTAAACATGACTCAGTGGTAAAACTCTTCTTTATGTAAAATCTAACCTGCATTTGAGGGAGTAGATTTTCCCCACCAGTTTGACCAAGGGGGTGAGGGGGGGCTTGGGCAGCATGGCAGGGATGCTGCCAGACCGAGGTGTTTGCTGAGAATTAGATTCCTCCCGTGTGGGTGCAACATGTTTCTGATGAACTCCTAAAAATCACACAGAGACAAAAACAAACAAATGATGTTTTAATCACACAAATACCTGTGTTCCATAATCAGCTCATAGAACATCTCATTACTGAATACATCGTCTTAAAATGTCACCAGCTCCTTTTTCCCTCCGTTAACTCCACAGACTTCAGGTTCACCAGTCGATCCCAACTGTGTTTACAGATGTTTCACTGAATCGATTCTTATATATTCAATATCACTGCCTGGTTCAGTTCACTCACCCCAATATGCTTAAAAAATATTAAAAATCAGCAGTAAAGTTAGAAGTCTGGTTATTATTAGTTTATATATTATTAATCTCGCCCAACATTGTTTGGAAGAAATTATTGTAAACACCTTGTGTGTGTGTGTGTGTGTGTGTGTGTCCACAGAGACATATCATGTTATAACTCAATGAATACTTGATATCACCATAAATTACATGGTCATATACATATAGATAATGCGCATCAGATGTAATGATCAATTTGAGTAAAGGTCAAAGGTCATGGTCACAATTAACTAAAAGTTTAAATTACATTTTATGGGTTATAACTCCAGAACAGAGGGTCACAGAACTTTCAGATTGGTACCAAACGATGCAGAATGATTTATACAATTCTCATAATTGTCATCACCTTTTCGATTGAAACTTTTCGGAGCTGTCCCTGAACGCATCGTGAGAGTTGCAGCAGCTGAGACGCCGCGGCGTCGCGTCTGGTGAGTGTATTGTTTTCCTCTTTAATCTTCGCTAGCTTAGCTTCCCTTAGCATGGCTAGTTCTTCTTCTTCTCGTATTTTCTGCTCAGTGTGCTGTATGTACAGTGAGTCCCCTGCCTCCTTTACCGAGGATAGCAGTAGCTGTTGGAAGTGTAGCTTAGTGTCAGGGTTGGAGGCCAGGGTTTCTGAGTTAGAAGCACGGCTCTGCAGCTTGGAGGCTAATGCTAGGCCTAGCTATAGCGAGATAGCTGCAGGGACCGCAGGCCGTGCTAACAGCAACAGGAGTGTGGCTAGCCCCTCAGCAAGTCCCGTGCAGCCGGGAGAGTCGAGAGACGGATTTGTGACAGTACGGAGGAAGCGTGGTGCTAAACGCACAAACGTAGCGCACCAAGAGCATCACGTCTGTAGCAGACCCCATGGCAGAACACCGGCCAAACCAGACACTCTCCTCATTGGAAGTTCTATTCTTAGAGACGTGAAGCACCCAGCGGTGTCTGTCAGGTGTTATCCAGGGGCCAGAGTCGGTGACATCGAAGGAAACCTTAGGCTTTTACAGCAGAGCAGGGCTAGATTCCGCCGCATCGTGATCCACGCTGGTGGTAACGATGTCCGACGGAAACAATCAGAGGTTCTTAAACTGAACGTAGCATCGGTGTGTAAACTTGCTAAGTCGATGTGTAACACCGTAGCATTCTCTGGACCCCTGCCCAATTTGGCCAGTGATGAGATGTACTCTAGGTTCTCATCATTTAACCGCTGGTTGTCTAGGTGGTGCTCAGAAAACGATGTTGTTTTTATAGATAATTGGCGTGCATTCTGGGGAAAGCCTGGGCTCATTCGCAGAGATAGCATACATCCCACTTGGGAAGGTGCTTCTCTCTTAGCACAAAATGTGGCTTCCAAATTTAGCCTGTCAAAATGACAATCCAGAGTGCGGGCCCAGGCGCAGAGTCGTAGTGTAAAACACTTCTCTGTGCATCCACTTTACTCTGAGCTGTCACAAACCCACCATGTAGTAAATAACAGAAAGACTGCGTCTATTCCTTGTGTAGTTAATAATAAACCCCGTATAGTTAAAAATAAGCCTAATATTAAAAAACCTATAGGAGTGAGATCAAATAATTTAATAAAAATAGTTTTAAGTAATAATCAGATTAAAAGAACACCTAACAATTTTATCCAATGTGGACTGATCAAAGTATCAGTTTGAAAGTATGTGTGTATATGAATGTATATGTATATGTATGTATGTATGTATGTATGTATGTATATGTATGTATATGTGTGTGTATGTATATATATGTGTGTATGTATGGGCATGTATATGATATATAGGTATGTGTGTACATGTATATGTATATGTATATATGTATGTGTGTGTGTATGTGTATGTATGTGTATATATATATATATATGTATATATATATATATATATGTGTGTGTATATATATATATTGTCTTCTCTCTGGTTGACGTAGAGGCTTTGCCTATTCCTTGTTGTCTCTCTATGATGGAAGCTGAGAAACAAGCCGCTTTTCTTTTTCTTTTTTTGTAATATTTTGAAGATGGGGTGGGAGTACATAAGTGTTTCTTCTTCTCACTCCCTTTCAGGCAGAAGATTGCACATTGTTATTTGTTTATTTGTCTTAATGTTTAAGTTGGAAATTGTTTTTGTAAATTTTGTAAGGAGAGTATAAACTGTGAACTTGCCTGAAATAAACTAATCAATCAATCAATCAATCAATCAATATTAGGTCTATTTCTTCCAAATCTCTGTTAATAAACGATCTAATTAG
This sequence comes from Siphamia tubifer, assembly GCA_020466265.1. NCBI lineage: Eukaryota > Metazoa > Chordata > Actinopteri > Kurtiformes > Apogonidae > Siphamia > Siphamia tubifer. The sequence goes on from CM035783.1 coordinate 54,175,089, forward strand.
TGATCATAAAATTGATATTTTAGCTCTGACTGAAACCTGGCTGCAGCAGGATGAATATGTCGCATTAAATGAATCCACGCCACCAACTCATGTGAACTATCACACAGCTAGAACCAGTGGTGGTGTTGGAGGAGTGGCAATAATATCCCACTCCAGTTTAGGTCTTAGCCCTAAAATTAATCATAAAACTAATCCCACTTACCACTCCTTTGAAAGTCTAGTTTCATCCATTACTTTCCCCAACTGCAGAAACCAAAAACCAGTCCTTTTTGTCATAGTCTACCGCCCTCCTGGCCCTTATTCACAGTTTTTATTAGAAGTCTCTGACTTTCTATCCAGTGTAGTGTTGAACTGGGATAGGATTATAATAGTTGGTAATTTTAACATACATGTCGATAACAACACTGACTCTCTTAGTAATGCATTTAGTGACCTACTAGACGGATTAGACTTTATCCAAAATGTTCATAAACCAACCCACATTCACAGACATACTCTTGATCTGATCTTAACACTTGGTGTTGAAATTAATGACCTTGTCGTTTTTACCCATAATCCCATACTCTCAGATCACTTTTTAATGACCTTCCAGGTTTTGTTTGAGGATATTTCTACCTCAGTGATTAAAACGCAAATGAAAAGGATACTATGTGACCATGCTGTCTCAAAGTATAAAGAGTTAATTCAGTCACTATTTGTGCCTGTGTCATGTGATTATGTAAAGGACACATTTAGTCCCAGTATAAGTGATGAGTTAGTCGATAGTACCATGCTCACATTAAAAACTACGCTAGATATAGTTGCCCCCCTTAAGTTAAAAACTACTAAGATTAGATTAACCTCCCCATGGTACAACGCTGACACTCGCTCCATTAAACAAGCAACACGTAAATTAGAGGCAATGGAGGCGATCCAACTTAGAAGATTCTCTCAATGCCTGGAAAAATAGCTTAATAAAGTATAAGCAAGCTTTGCGTACAGCCAAAACTAGATATTACTCATCCATAATAGAAGAAAACCAGAATAATCCTAGATTCCTCTTCAGTACTGTAGCCAAACTGATAAACAGACACACCTCCGTGGAACCAGTTATTCCATCCACGCTCCATCCTGATGATTTCCTGCAGTTCTTTAACAATAAAATATCAACTATTAGAGACAAAATAGACACATTTCTCCCAAATATTAGATCAGAAAAAGTAGCGCTTTCAAACCTAGGCCTTTTTATAAATCCCTCTGTAACACTAAATAATTTCACCACTGTAGACCAAACTGATGTCATATCTATTATCATGTCTTCCAAATCAGCCACCTGCCTCTTAGATCCAATTACAACTAAACTCTTTAAAGAGATTCTGCCCCTAATTATTAGCACTGTCCTAAATATAATTAACACTTCATTAATTACTGGATATGTGCCACAGTCATTTAAATATGCTGTTATTAAACCAATTCTGAAAAAGCCTACCCTAGATCCTGACATTTTAGCCAATTATAGGCCTATATCCAATTTGCCCTTCCTGTCAAAGGTTTTAGAACGAGTAATAGTTAAACAGCTGTGCCAATTCCTGCAGGATAATAGTTTATTTGAACAGTTTCAGTCTGGCTTTCGTGCCCATCATAGTACTGAAACGGCGTTAGTTAAAGTTACTAATGACTTATTATTAGCCGCTGACATCGGACTAATATGGGTCCTGGTGTTATTAGACCTTAGTGCAGCCTTTGACACCATTGACCACAGTATCTTAGTGCACAGATTAGAATATGATATAGGTATTAGAGGAGCAGCCCTCTGCTGGTTTAAATCATATTTATCTAATCGCTACCAATTTGTTCACATCAACAAACAATCATCGCAGTCCTCCAGAGTTAATTATGGCATTCCTCAAGGGTCAGTCCTTGGGCCTATTTTGTTTACACTATATATGCTCCCTTTAGGTAACATCATTACAAATCATGGCATTAATTTTCATTGTTACGCGGATGACACACAGCTATATTTATCGATTAAACCTGACCAGACCAGACAAATAGATAAACTAAGTACATGTGTCCAAGACATAAAGACTTGGATGAGTGACAATTATCTTTTACTGAACCCTGAAAAACCTGAAGTCGTTATAATTGGTCCTAAAGATGCGAGAGACTCCCTAACTGACCAGATAGTTACTCTGGACAACTTAAGTGTAACACCCAGTGCCACAGTTAAAAATTTAGGAGTTTTATTTGATCCAGATCTTTCATTCAAAATGCATATCAAACAAACTTGTAGAACAGCCTTCTTTCACCTGCGCAACATAGCCAAAATTAGGAATATTCTGTCTAAAACGACTGCAGAAAAATTAATTCATGCATTTGTTACATCACGATTAGATTATTGTAACTCCTTACTTGCAGCATGTCCTAAATATTCCCTAAAAAGCTTGCAACTGGTTCAAAATGCAGCAGCAAGATTATTAACAGGATCAAATAGAAGAGAACACATCACCCCTGTGCTCCAAACCCTGACCCCTGACCCCTAACCCTATCACCCCTGTGCTCCAAACCCTTTACTGGCTTCCAGTTGAGTCTAGAATTAAATTTAAAATCCTCCTCCTTACATATAAAACCATTAATGGTATGGGCCCCTCTTATCTGTCTTATGGAATCAGCTTCCCTTTAATATTAAAGATGCCGACACAGTCTCTACATTTAAAATTAGGCTTAAAACATTCCTGTTTGAGAAAGCCTATGGTCAGGTTAGTTAAAAATTATGTGACTCATATATCATGTATACATGATGTATGAGTCACAGTTCAGTCTAGGCTGCCCTAGGAGTTAGAATGCTGGGGGAAGTACAGACACTGAGTTCTTTCTTCTCTTTCTCTTCCTCACATCTGTTTCTGTCATTTTTATAACCTATCTTTCATACCAAGTCTGTTCATGACTAGTCACCTGGTGTCCCCTTTCCCCCCTCCCCCCCTGGGGGGAGTGGTGGCTCTCCTGACAGTGTCTGCACGGGAGCCATGGACGACAGGATCTGGAGTATCTCGCCTGTGCTGACCTGTGACCCCGGACCACCGCCCCTGCCTGTCTGGACCAGCCCCCCTTCCTGCATTTATACATGGACGTTCATCTATAGCCTGTCCGTCCATGGGAGTGGATCTGTCCTTCAATGTGGTTCTCCTCAACATTTCTTCTTTTTCCCACTGGGTTTGGAAGTTTTTTCTTGCCGAGAAGGAGGGTCTAAGGACAGGGGATGCCTGGGACTTTTCATGTATTTCTGTAGTTGATTATGTTTTTGTAAAGCCCTCTGAGACGACTTTGTTGTGATTTAGGGCTTTATAAATAAAATTGAATTGAATTGAATTGAATCACCTACGACCAATAGGTTTTGAGATCTGTGGAGGTCAAAGGCGACATGTGGCAAAATGAACTTGTGCAACACTGTTTGTGTCAAACATAGACATATCATGCTATAACTTAATCAATACTGGATATATTATCATAATATTACACATACTGACGCATATATATATATATATATATATATATATATATATATATATATATATATATACACAAAACGAAATTATCAATATTGCAAAAGGTCAAAGGTCAACGTCGCATTTAGCAGAAAGGTCAAAATGACATTATTGGCTCAGGTCGTCATAGAAACTGCAGATTGGCACAAAATAGAGGCGATATTAGACATTCTAGTTTCAGCTACATTTTAGTCCATACTCATTTCACCACATGTGGCAGGAAACGTCCCAAGAACTGAGTAAACAGGAAATGATATTCCAGTTCATTTCCTGTTCACTGAATAGAATGTTATGGTTAAGACGATTTGACCAGTTCTGGTTCCGTTTTGGTCAAAGCCAAAGTAGTCCCGGCAGGTTTCCTGGGGTCAACAAAATAAAACCTGTTTCATCTCAAAACAGTATGTGTTGGAATGAGTGATTTATTTACATAACAAAACTGTCACTGAACAAAAACCCACACCTTGTAATTGCTTGTAGCTACTTTCTCTCAATAGTGATCAATGTGCTAGCGTTGTCACTGCTAACAGCTGTGTAGCATAGCAGCCGCTAACACTGACCAACAACTGATGAAAGTAGTTTGATAAGACGCACAGCTCTTAGCAGTGACAACGACCGTCGATCGCAATTGAGAGAAAGCAATTATGAGGTGTGAGTTTTTGTTCCGTGGCAGTTTTATTATGCAAAAAATATCACTAATTTGAAGAAACATGTTTTATTTTGTTGACCCCAGGAAACCTGTCGGAACTACTTTGGCTTTGACCAAAACCGGACCAGAACTGGGCTCACAGGACACTGTGGGGGGGGTAAGTCAGTGTGGGTGCACCAGAGTAAAGGGGCAGAGTCAGAAGAGAGGGGCGGAGTCAGTGTGGGTGCACCAGAGTAAAAGGGCGGAGTCAGTAGAGAGGGGCGGAGTCAGTGTGGGTGCACCAGAGTAAAGACACTGATGACAAACACATTCATCTGAAAAATACTGAACTGTCCCTTTAAACCGTTCTGATGCAGACCGTCTGTGCAGTGGTCTTTCCAGGTGCTCGTCACTTACCCCTCGGGGCTACTACAGGCCGAGCATGGCCTTGCAATTGCCTCATTGCGCTGGTAGCAGCTCCAGGGTCTTCTCTGCGGACCCTGTGCTCAGAATGTTGTCCCGTGAGCTTCAGGCTACTGGCGGGCACCGAGTCGGAATCCGTGGACAGCGAGGGGGACGACGTTCTCAGGGGCTGAACAGAAAATTATCAGATGGTCACAATTTTATATTATTTCTAGGGCTGTTACAATTAATTAAGTTCTGTCCTATTTTCACGGGATAAGTATTTCCTTTGGACCACTGGTAATTCAGAATAATTACAGAGAACGTCTGAGTTCTCTGAATGCACCATGTCTGTGTTTGCTCAGTAAGAATTCTACCACAAATAACCTACTATGTTTGGGTGAAAAACAAACGTCCAGTGATAATTCAAGTCCTGTGTGAATGTAGATGTCTGTGTTTGTGATTTCAACTACCCGCCTCTTGTCTTTTTCTGGAGTGAATAATGGAGGAAACGGCTGAAATTGTGTGTCAGCGTGTGGTAAAAGGAAGAAATGGTCAGGCCACGCCCACATGTCCACAGTAATATTTAGAACTGTATTATGTTGTCTCTATAGATTCAGTCAGCTGTTTGTGAGAGGGAAAGCCTCTGCTATAAACTGTCCATTCACTTCCATTTTAATCTGGAGACCGTTCTTATCTGCAATGACCACGCTCTTATTTTGAAGGCGTGGACTGCATCCCTATCAATGACATTTCCCCCCTTTATTCTTATGCATACTTTGTTTTCATACGAACAGGATGTTGTGAACTCATGACATAAGTGCTTATAATGTCTGGAATTTGTGTGAATTACAGACTTTAGTTTATCCTGTCTGAATGAACCACATAATAACAGAGATACAGGGGTAACTGAATTACTAGTGGTCAACAGATAATACTTATGCTATGCGAATAGGACATTAATTGCAATTAAATTCTTGCATGGCATGCATTTTTTATTTGTCTTGGCTATTTGGGGTGTTTGGGACATAGTGAGTTTAAAAACAAAGAATTATCAGGAGTGCCGATCTTTATCTACCTATCTATATCTATCTATAATAGCTAGTATTATACCCTTGTGACATCATATGCTGTCAGTATAACGTCCACATATGTGGACGCCAGGTCCTAGGAGGTTAATCGCTATTAATCATAATTAGGTTTCCTAAGTATTTTGTCATTTTACAAATACATTTTATTTTTACACCACAGTATCACTTTATGATAAAGAAGGCAAAGAAATCTTTAGTATCAGCCTATTTTCAGGGGTCGCTTTTGAGCCTTCATTATATATATATATATATATATATATATATATATATATATATATATATATATATTTTTTTTTTTACCATTTGTCAGATCTTATTATGACAGATGTTAATGTCTGAAACAGGACTGGTTTGATTTTAATTAAAAAAACAAAACAACATTTGTACAAAAACCAAGCCTGTTCATTTTTCTACATTGATAAGAGTATTACAATGAATTTCAATGACACAAAAATGTGCGATTAATCACAACTTCACTATTGTATTTATGCAATTAATCACAATTAAATATTTTAATTGATTGACAGCATTAATCATTTCATAAAGGGTTTGTACCCAGAGCAGAACAGATCTAAAAAGCACAGCCCACCTTCTTCATGTAAATACGAAAGCGTCGGGTGATCTCCGACACCTTCGCCGGCTCCTTCCGGATCAGCTCACTGAGGAGTTCTATGGGTGAAGTGGCCCCTTCTGCCTTCCACTCATACAAGCCCAGCTGACGGAGGTGGGCCCGAGCGTGACTGGCCAGAGCCTTACGGTTTTCAAAGTCAAAGCCGCAAAGTTCACATGACGTGTCTAATGCAAAGAGAGAGAGAGTGGGTCAGCAGAGACAGAGGAGACTGAAATACACTTCAACACATGCAGTGGAAACCATGGCAACAGAAAACAACAAGAATATGAACATGAATGTGAAAGAATATGTTCTAAGATCCTGGAGAAGAACTTCAACTGATAATAATAATAATAATAATAATAATAATAATAATAATAATTGTATTTTTTATAATTGTACACAGTTTTATTTTATTTATTTATTACCTCTGCCAAGGAGGTATTACATTTGGGTCAGTTTGTTTTAGGTGTTGACCCATCTGACGTCTGAAGGTCAAACCATGTGAATAAAAAAACCCACCAGGTTCTATCTTGTCTGAATCTTGAGATATTACCACTGATGCTGTTGACCTTTAGTGTGACCTTGACCTTTGACCTGCTCAAAATATAATGGGTTCTTCCTTGACCCATTATCCATCATTCCTGGAAGTTTCATCAAAATCTATTCAGAGGTTTTTGCATAATCCTGCTGACAGACAGACAGACAGACAGACAGAATTATTCTGCATGTGGAACCTGAATTAAAATGATTTTTACACCACTGATTGTTAATATCTTCATCGTTATTGATCCCTTGGGCCGGATTGGACCCTTTGGCTGGGCCGCATGTGGCCCCTGGGCCTTATGTTTGACATCTGTGGAAGATGACAGTGTTTCCACGGTAACTACGGAGCCTCCAAATGTCCAAACAAGTCATATTGGATGACCACCAAAAGAAGACAAACTGTGTTTTACAGCAATTATTTACATGTATTGATATAATGAGTGGTTCGACAAGTATTAAACAATAGTTCAGCTCAATAGATGATGCTGGTCGATAGTGGATGTTTGGGTATTTAGTGTTTAGTGAGTGAATAAATGACACTTTTAAATGCTGTATGTTTTTGGGGCATTTGTAAATGAGGCGTTTGTGAGCGGTAGAGAAGGAACAATCTAAGGCCTGTTCTAGAAAATGGTCTGAGCTCGAGTCGATGAACCCTGAAAGTGAAAGTACCTTCACTGTGAGCTCAGTACGTACCTACCTCCTAAACACAGGAAACCACTGTAAGAGGGGCTGCTTCACGAGTGAAAACCAAAAGACAGAAATGTATGTGCAAAAATAAATAGATGGAAAAACTAGCAACTGTGGGGAATAAAGAGAAGGGACAAAAATTAATAAGCAATATATTGATTTGACAAAAGTCATTTATTTATGGCTGACTGCTCATTTAGCTTTTTTTTTTTTTTTTTTAATCTCACTCAACATTGGTTGGGTGAGGTTATTGTAATCACCTTATGTGTGTGTGTGTGTGTCTGCAGAGACATATGCTATAGAGGTCATGCATTGACGTCAAACAATCCCATGGTTCCGTAGTTGTGCTGCCATATATGGACGTCAGGAAAAACATCTGTCATTGACACATTATTTATCATCATTATGTGAAAATCCAGACATTCCTGGTCCCACTGTGGGTAAATCATGTTGTGCCCTCGGTTGTACAAATCGCCAGGAGACAACAGTTGGAGTTTCCTTCAACAGTATCCATAGAGACGGTGGAAGTGTCTGGACACTTTACGCCATAACACACGGAAACCGAACGACGGCACACGACTTTTTATATCTGGTAGGTTGAATAACACACATTCTTAAGTGTGGAAAATAGTTCCCTTTCATTAATTTTACATGACAAAGCTACACCTGTCCTACGACACAGTACAATATACATGACTGAATAGACCTACATGTTAATGTTGTTTCATTTGTTTATGACGATGATCAGACGATGATGACATTTTGACGTGTAATTCATTGATCCAACCTGCAACCAAGTATCTATGTCCATCTAGGCTTTTATAATTTTGTGTATGCAGATGTTCTGTTGATCAAATTATTAGACATGTCCAGATACCCTAAAACAGGAAGTGTCGTCACTGTCGCTCACGCATCATCACTAGTTGTTGAGAAAAACGGCTTTAACGTGTGTTCTGGTCGAGTATAAGGGGTGAAACATCCTATCTGCTCAATATTCCATCGATAGTGATCATTATGAGTATCAGAGAACTTTGAAGCGTAGTCAGAAAGACGATAATCTCCAGCCATAACACTGTACAATGATAGAGCGCTGTGTTTTCCTGCCGTCCAATATGGCGGCACAACTATAGATTTGTGGACTCATGGGATTACATGACATTACCTCCATAACTCAATGAATACTGTAGATATCGCCATAAATTAAATGGGCATATACATATAACTAATGCGCATCAGATGTAATGATCAATTTGAGTAAAGGTCAAAGGTCAAGGTCACAATTACCTAAGAGGTTAAAATCACATTATCAGTTATAACTCCAGAACAGAGGGTCACAGAACTTTCAGATTGGTACCAAACGATGCAGAATGAAGATTTATACAATTCTCATAATTACCGTTATCACCTACGACCAATAGTTTTTGAGATCTCAAGAGGTCAAAGGTGACATGTGGCCAGATTAACTTGTATAACACTGTGTCAAACATAGACATATCACGCTATAACTTAATGAATACTGGATATATTATCATAATATTACACACACTGACGCATTTATACATATACATATAATGAAATTATCAATATTGCAAAAGGTCAAAGGTCAAGGTTGCATTTAGCAGAAAGGTTAAAATCACATTATTGTCTCAAATTCAAGAATAGGTTGTCATAGAAACTGGAGATTGGAACAAAATAGGGACGAGATTAGACATTCTGTGAATATTTGTGTCTTGTTGGTTTTGGGTGATTTTCTTTTGTTGGCAGCTCATTTCTCAGTCTTGTTAGCAGTGACTCAGCCTAAACCGTTTCAGAATGATTGTGATATGCTCAGTGTGTGTCAGGTTCTATTGACATTAGAAAATGTTGAGCTCATTCATCTCCAACATTAACAGGACCTGTCATGTGACTATTGCCAACACCGACAGTGTGAAGTCGACGCTCCAACAATATACTGTGTGGCTTTAGCTCTTACCCAACGGCGAGGTCCCCATCTTTCCAGGTGGAGATTTCTCTTTCGTAGAATAGTCCAGAGGTGAAGCGGAGGCTTTGGAGGAGGGTTCTCCAGACAAGACGTTGTCCACAGACCGTCTGGAACCCTGAGGCGTCCCTGCGGCTTTGGCCCCACCGCTCACTTTCATGCCTTCTTCACCTTGCATCATGACCTCTCTGAGCAGGTCGATTGGTGACGTTTTGATGGACCACGTGAGGCCGAGCTGGCGCAGATGGGAGCGGACATGACAGGACAGGGCTTTGCGGGTGTCGAACAGCTGACCGCAGAAATCACACAGGACTGTTGGTGGAGACTGGACATCTGGTGGGGACACTGAGACAAGGTGGAAACACTTTAAGGTACTGGTACACATACACAGAGGATGAGTAACTCAGTAAAAGTACTTCATTACTGTACTTAAGTAGACTTTTTATGTATCTGTACTATACTGGAGTAGTTATTTTTCTGGCAACTTTTTACTTTTACTCCCTATTAGAGCTGGGCAAAAAAATCGATTTAGATTTAAAATAGAGTTTTATGACAAAATCGATTCATATTTTAGGAAAATCGTGCAATCCGATTCCCCTCCACACGCACTTTTTTTCCTCGCAAAAAGAAAACCATGAACCAGGCTGCTTTCCGTAGTTGCACATCTGAAGCGTCCAATGGGGGGGCAGAACTCTTAGAAAAGCAGAGACTAGCGCTGCCAGTACTTCTTCAAAATGTTCAACAAACACTGACTGAAAGCTTTTCTCGTGGCACAATTTATGATAAACATGGAGCCAGAGTCCTGCACGGTTCTGATTTTGACATACCGCAACCACCCGTACCCGTCATGTTTAAACTCCGACCCGTTTTCCGACGGAAAAAAAAAATCCGCACCCGAACGACCCGCTATAAATGAACCCGTATCCGACACAGCACAATATTTTTCACCCGTTTTGTGAAAATTTGCGGTTCACCCACGGGTCACCCACGGGTACCCGAACCCGTGCAGGACTCTGCACCTTATGATAAACATGGAGCACGATGTGGAGCGATAACAGACGCAATAACATCATATATCCAAAATATTGGTAACATGTTCAGGTTTATTGAAGTAGTTTGATTGATAATAAGGTTTTGTTTTATTTTGTCCTTACAAAGTAAAAATGTTACTAGTTTTATTTTTATCTTACTTTTGCACTACTACGTTTTTTACAATGTTTTTCATATAATATGAGTATTAATGTATATTGTTTTAGTTGTTAAAATATTTTAAGTTTTCTTTTTTCCAACAAAATGTATCTTTTACACTATTTTTTTTGCACAGTTTTTCCTGTAACAGTGGTGGATATGTCTGGACTTACTACAGTTCATGTAGACAAAGTCTCAGGTTGCAGTTGCACCTTTTGCAACAACTGATTTATTATTTACACTTATTTGTAGAAGTATTTTTGTTTTACATGTTATTTAATAAAAAAGAAGACGAAAGAAACCACATTTCTAGTGTTTTCATTTTCATTTAGCCCATGTGGGAAAAAATCGTATTGTGAATCGAGTTTTTTGGGAAAAAAAAATCGGAGATTTTTTTAAAAAAGAAAATCGCCCAGCCCTACTCCCTATATTTGTTTATAAATATGTGTACTTTATAATCTTTACATTTGTATAAATATCTGTACTTTGTTGTTTGTTGTTATCACCTAGGACCAATAGTTTTTGAGATCCCTGGAGGTCAAAGGTGACATGTGGCTAAATTAACTAGTGTAACACTGTTTGTGTCAAACATAAACGTATCACGCTATAACTTAATCAATTAACCTTTTTTTGTGTTACTTTATTTTTCTGCATATTTTAGTGGAATTTATTTTATAAGGGTTTTTTGTTTGTTCGTGTATTTTGTGGGAAATTTGAGAAAAAGTAAAGAGAACAGTCAACTGACATAAAGAAGCGCTTTCAGTTTAAAACATTAACATGAAACAAACGTTAGTCAGGGATTCTGTTAGCCCTAAGGCTAAGGCGTTGTCTAGCTTGGCCAAACATGTTAAGTACATATTTATATATATATATATATATATATATATATATTCCCTTCTTTCTTGAGTGTGCTTACTCATGCAGAATTAAATGCAATTAATATTCAAAATGAATATTTAATCATGATTAATCAAACTTAATCCAAAGCAACCCTGTGATTAATCTGATTAAAACCTCCAACCGTTCGACAGCCCTATTTTCGGTATTTCTGAAATGTCCATTCAAATGTTTTCTTTTTTTCTTAGCTGTATTGTAAATGACGATGCTTCCTCAATATAAATAAAGGTTAATGGTAAAGGTAAATGAATGAATATGAACATGAGGAGTGAACAGGGTTCTGCGTTACCTGCATCAAAAGGCTTTGAAACCACCGTAGGACCGGCCGCTTTCTGAGTGGGGGGGCTGCTGCTGCTGCTGCCGGACCCACTCACTGGAACAGAAACCTCGGTTTCAATGAGCTCGGGCTTTGGCTTCCGGAGGAGGGGGTCCACTGCCAGCCGAAAGCCCTTCTTAGCCTTCGGAGCCCGGTGAGGAGACTGAGGACGCTTTGGGGAAAAGGTCTGGGACTGTCCCGGAGACGCAGACAGAGGCAGAGCTGGGGGCGAAGCTGGAGCTGGAGACTGTCCTGCAGAGGAGTTGGCTTTACTTTTGGGTTTCAGCGGATGGAGTCCTTTCAGCATCCCGCGGTTGACCAGTTCTTGGACCGTCTCGATGGCAGAACTTTTCCCCAGTAAGTCATTCACCCCGATGTGACGCAGGTGATAACGGGCGTGGATGGCAAGGCCTTTGCGATTCTCAAACATCTCCCCGCACAGAATACAGGTGAACTCCACCAGCCCTTTTGGCCGTTTACTGGGGGACGGAGACACGGGTGGAGGGGACAGATCGGCAGGACGTTTGGAGGAGGGTCTTGGGGGGCTGTTAGAGTCGATTGGCTCTGGTTCACTGCTCACGGGCTTAAAGTCTTCGTCCTCCATAATTTGGTAAAGATATTCAATAGGGCTGCCTTTGATGTCACTGTCGGCGATTCCGATTTGATGCAGATGGACTCGAGCGTGACTGGCTAAACCCTTTCGTGTCTCGTACCAGCAGCCACAGAGCTGGCACACATGGACCTCGTCACTGGTGTCTGGAGTCAAAGGTTGAGAAAAAAGATGAAAGATGGTGAATGAGTTGGAAGCAGAACGTTGTTACATCCTCCTGACACCCAGGAAAGTCAATGTTGGTTTTTTTTTTACATTAAATCATTGTCTTAATTGGAAAAACGCCTAGTGCAACAACTTCAGATACAACTTTTTACTTTTTATACAATGTCCTCTGCAGCGGACAAATACAGCTGTGAAACTGTCGTCCCCTAAAGAGGACAAAAATACATGGATGGGTTTCAGTTAAGACTCAAACTAACACTAGTGATGAAAAATATTTTTATATCTGAATGACAATACAGTCTTTGTTTTTTCTCAAGTGTAAGTATTTATTGAGAACAAGAATAAGATGGATTTTCTAAATACAGGCCTTTATAGAACATTCTGTAAAACAGCTTCAGAGTATTTGAGGGTTATTTTCTTTCATCTTACTTTATATTCTATCTATAAATCACAGCTTTGTTTAATACCATAAAACTTATCAATTCCTACAAAAATAAAATATAAATAAATATTTCAAAAATAGAAAATGCCAAGGCACTCATCTTCTATGAATTTAAAATGCCTTTATTTTATGGGCAAATCAACGCATTTCGGTTACAAGCCTTCGTCAGAAAGTCGTTTTGCCCAAAAAATAAAGGCATTTTAAATGTATAGAAGTTTATGGTATATTTATGAGGGCATTGGCATTTTGCTATTTTTTTAACTGGATTAAGCCGGTCACCAAAGAGCACCATTCCTACTAAAAGTAACCTCCAGTAGAACTCCAAACTATTCTCTATTACTAACACTACTGAGAAAAACAAAAATGGAAAGACTCATTTATGATAGAAACTGTAAGAAGTCTATAATTTAAAATAATTCAAATGTATATATGTGACCCGCCACCACCAAACCAGGCATAAGTGGCGCTGAGCCGTTCAGAGCTACAGCCAAATTTAGGCTGGAGGGTCGATTTCTTATTTGTGTTTACATTTGATCAAAAAACGGTACCTTAACACCTCTATGTTCACTTCCTGTGGTCATTACATTGAAATCCAATCAATAAAGGTGTTTATTGAGTCAATTATTTAAGCGGCGACAAAAGTTCAGGTATTGCTGAGCAAAGACAAAGACGACTTCCACCTCTTTTCGCCGAACAAAACGATCTCCGTTCCGTGGGTAAACACCCAAGTGTTTGGTACGAGGTAAAAGCTTATATTGAATGTTCTGTCCAATGGTGTAAGCCAAATGATTATAATACGTCACACTTCTGTCCTATTATTATAATATATAAAACTTCTGTGACATGTCCATCAGAGTGTCCTTTAACATCTGTCAACAATTTGTGTCAATCGGATACAAATTATTATGCGTTGCTAAGGACTTCCTACCCCAAAACAGTCCAAAACTTTAACGGACAATATCTAAAAATATGCAAATTGTAAAATATGTCCAAATGTGGATATTAAAATGACCATAACTTTGGTTCTACTTGTGATAGAAACATCATTTTTTTCACCATCTTAAACCTTAGTTTCCACTCTACCAAGATACACACATAACTCTGTTTGGATTTACACACACTTATGCCTGGTTTACTGGTGGTGGGTCACATATGTGCATCTACAGTTTTTAAACTTCAGGAAGAAATAGTTTTTGGCACCTCTTTATATTCAGACATACCTAAAGTGATGGGGGCATCAGTTTCCAGTGGCGCCCAGAGTGGCTTAGTTAAAGTTTCTAAGGAGGAAGAGGTGCCTTCACTTAATCTGGATTCAGCCATCCTGAGAGCAGATGGAGATAAGGGGAGGAGAGTGGATTCTTTTAATCTGACTGGAGATCCCTGGGGATCCAACTTCTGTGGGCTTTTGATAACTTTGTCCCCTGGTTTGAACGAGGGGTCTTCATCCTCCGACGCTAAACCGGACTCCTGCTGGTCTCCTGTCAGGTTCAGTCCAGTCACATAAGAACCTGATTTCAAGTCTGGGAGCGACCCGTCTCTCTCTTTGATCAGCTGATAAAGAAGTTCTATAGGAGCGCCGCTGGTTTCTGACAACGTGACGCCGAGCTGCCGTAGATGCAAGCGGGCGTGGCTGGAGAGCCCTCGGCGTGTCTCAAAGTACGTTCCGCAGACTTCACACATAACCGGTTGAGCAACTCCTGTAGAAAAAGGTCATAAAAGGTTATCAGAACACAGCTCAGTATTAATGACAGCCTCCATTTAAAAGTTTCCTTTATAATAAAACAGCCACACAAACATCTGTCACTTTCTGAACAGCATCAAAATTAAATATATATATATATATATATATATATATATATATATATATATATATACATACACAGCGGTACCTCAACTTACAAAAGACCCAGCTAACAAATAATCCAAGTTATGAAAAACCTTTATGTGAATTTTTCATTTCTGAATATGCAAGAAAATGCAATTTACAAAATGAAATGAAACTGAAATCCCTGAGACATAAATACGCACTGTACGTATCATCCCATTGGCTATGAGGGAGCTACCCATGATGCTTTTGGTGACCTTTGACCCTCATTCAACACAGAGTTACTGTTGTTTGGTGAGTTTTTCCCAGTGTATTCATTTAAACTTTATTACAGAATGTATTTATTATTCATCATGAGCCCAAAAAAAGTGATTCTGGTGCGAATGAAAAGAAGAAGTGACACATTTACCCAGTGGCACCAATAAATTATATCTAAAATCTACATTTTCTTTTACTTTAAACATATTTTTGATTCTAAATGTGTATACTTTTATAATTTTAAAGGATTAAGAGGATAGTATTTGGGTTCTTGGAACCAATCAGGTCTTTTACATGTAAAATGTGAGTATTTACGAAAAATTCACAGTACAAAAACACTCATGGAACGAATTCAACAAACACACATACACATGATGTCCAAAAAAGAATTATGTTATTTGACATGTCCACATCAGAGTGACTACATAGTCAAAAAGGACACTTAATAGGATTGATTTTTGGACAGAAAATGTTGTATTCTACAAATTTCAAAGAAAAACATCTGTGTGATGGTAATTTCATTGTATTCCAAAGTTATGTTGTTTTTATTATACTGTTACATTTGCCACAAAGAGGATAAGTTACAACTCAGTACATCCCATTATCATTAATATTATAGGTTGTACAGTTATCCTGTCATGTTTGCCTTGTCTTACGTCTATCTTGTCTCTGTCTACGTGCGAGATAATGAAAAATTAAATTTCAATTCCTTCCTTTTGATGACCATATATATATATATATATATATATATATATATATATAGACCATCTACCCAGTTACTATTATTTAAGTGGATAACTACAGCTACTCTTCTTTTTTCCCCACTGGGTATTGGAGTTTTTTTTTCTTGCCAAGAAGAATTGGTCTAAGGACAGTTGATACGTGAGATGACATTGTGGTGATTTGGGGTTCTATAAATAAAATGTAATTGAATTTCTTGTAACTATTATCAACCCGTTGCTGTCGACTCTAGTCAAATGTTTATTGTTTAATTATTATATATTAGGTCGCACACTGCTGGTCCTGTGTACAAATTTCATTTTCATGTATTCATGCAAATGATAATAAACCAAACCTTGAACCTTGAACCTTTATATTACGTCTATGTTTAATGTGTTTGGGTTTATGTTGAAATTTAAATATGTTTTTAAAAACATTTTGTATGTGTTCACTTGGCCAATAAATCTGATTCTGAATGTGACTTCAACAGTTTACTCCATGTAAAAGGTGAAGTTGATTGTGCTAGTAAGCATACATAAGGAACTTTAAGTAAAAACCTTCAGCTGTGTAACATCAGAAATTATACATTTAAAAAAATCATTAATTTCTGTGCAAACACTCACCAGGTGAATCCATGGCTGGTTATTATGTCGTGGGTTTAAACACAGGGATGAGACTTCTTTAAACTCCTGTGAATATAGGTTAAGAGGTTATAATAGAGATTATAGTTTCCTTAAGATAAAGTATTCCTTTATTAGTCCCATAAAGGGAAGTTACAGGATGAAAACAGCAAAGTACAGACGAGAAAAAGAAATGTAAAATCAAAATAAAGACAAACCAAGAAAGCTACATACACTATTTACAACTATGCACATAATGATCAATAAAACTGAAGAAATCAAACGTAAAGCTTTTCAAAAAAACATATTTGCATAATGGCCCAATAAGCCTAACACATTACATTACAGACTGCAGTTAGTCACACAAGCATCTTTTAAGTTGAAGCTATCAAAGCTAGCATAGCTACATCTCTGCTTCCCTTTGTTTTACTCTAGAGGTTCGATAACATGAGCTATAACCTTGTGCAGTTTCCGTTTTATTTTAGTAAAATACGCAATAACTCAAAGGCGTCATGGAATTCTATATATATCCACTATAAATACATTTTAATTTACCTAAAAGACTTAGCAGAAGGCTTCAGCATACAGGCTACGATGAACACACAGATGTAGCGGAAGTTTCTCTCCGCCCGCTACCGGTGGATTGTACTTTTCAAAATAAAAGTCTTAAAGATAATCGGAATCACCTGAACATGAAAGTGTCAAATAATTTTAATTAAATGAACTGGGAATCACATGAACCACACACAAATAAATAGTCTTCCCTCAGGTTTTACACATAGACCATTCACAATAAACTCACTGAGAATATAATAACAATTATTTATTATGGCTCGGCGACATCTCAATATTTTTTAAATATTTCGAGATTTTTTTCATATGCACTTTATTTAGAGACTATATAGTTTATTTTTAGATATAAATGCAGAGTTTTCTGAAAATTATTATGTCTGCATAGCAATCTGTATTTTGTATGTTGTAAAAGAACCACATATTTTGTTGTGGAACAATTTAATTTCATCTGGTCATCTGAACCCACTTCATCCTCACTAGGGTGAGTGGGGGCCTAATCCTGCTACACTGGGTCAAGGCAGGATACACCCCAGAGTACCTGGAGAAAACCCATGCAGACAAGGGGAGAACATGCAAACTCCACACAGAAAGATCTGGTGTGGGATTTGAACCAGAGTCCTTCTCGCTGTGAGGCACGAGTGCTAACCACTGCACCACTGTGCCGCACCAATTCATTCATATTATGCTGCTTTCTATTAGTAAAATTTGTTTATATGGCAGTTCAAACTTGTGAATTGGCTCTAGAACGTCTTGACAGACTGTCTAACTTGACAGAACATCGATATAACATCTGGCATTGGTTACCCAGCCACCTACAAAATACTAGTATGCATCCAGACTTTTGTCTGTATTAAAGTCAGCGCCTCTCTATGGTAATACGCCGTTTATGACATGATGGTAGAGGTCATGACGAGTGAAATGCGGCAGACTCATTGCTTTTGATAATTTGATGTCCAGAGGTAGTAGGTAAGGATCAGTCTGCAGTCAGATGTTCTGTCAAGTTATCCTACTTCGTCAAATCTTCCTACCAAGGCTACAGCACACGTGCGACATCCAGACGGTTGGAAAATTTAACAGACTAGTCTGTCAAGTCGTGCTGCTTTGTCAGAAAATCCTACCACATGCGTGCAGTGGTTCTGACGCTGTTTAAATACTGCTGCATGTGTTGACAACAGATTATTTGTGTTATTGGAATTGAGTCATTTTATTTTCCTTATGTTCACTATATTTAAGCTAACATTCAACCATGTTACATTGTGTGTTGATGACAGAGTCATTCTGTTACTGGAATTGAAATAGGCCTATAACAGCTATTATATTTAATGACTGTTTTTGGGGCATTATATTTCATTGGTGGAATGGTGGCTGCGTAATCTTGCCTCACTGCAAGAAGAACCAGGTACAATTCCCGGACCATGCCGGCCTTTCTGTGTGGACTTTACAGGTTTCTCTCCCCGTGTCTGGATAGGATTCCTCCAGGTGTTCTGGTTTCCCCCATCACCCAAAAACATCACTGTTAGCGTCAAATCCTCCAGCAGGTGATTCTGACCTTAACCCTGGATCTACTAACCTGACTCCTGTCATCTGCCCACATTTCTCTACGCTCACACAACCATCTGAGAATCATGAGGATCAGATTTACTTCAAAATGAAGGAGCCAATCAATGTCACAGGGTGGGACTACCCTGTGACTGGGCGGCGTTGTGGCTGGTGTGACATAAAGCAGAAGTGACATCAGTGTCGTCTTTTCACATACACAACAGCATGTGTTAGGTATCGCAGGGTCCAGATAGACTGGACTATTTCCAGTGTTTGGTCGACTCTACCACATGTTTATTCATTAACAGACTTTGGAAGAGTTTGTTAATAAATGATGTTTTCACTCTTTTTCTGAACAGGTTTGTCAACAGTTTGATCTATAAGATGGTTCCTCTGGTGGAAACCTAAATAGTACCAGTGCAGAAGCCCATGGTTACTGTGGTACCCCCCTGGTTGTGTTGGTGGGGGACCCAGTCAAAGAGGCTGATAGTAATGGAACTGCATCTGCAACATATGTTATCAGGTAGTGTTTTGTAGCCCTGAGTCATGACTGAAGGATAAATGTAGAACCATGCTTTACTACGACGTTTAGCAGAAGAACTTGGTGGGCATCGTAGTAGACGAGGTTCATGTCACATATAAATAGTAAGTTTAAACTCCTTCTGTTGATGTGTATGCACCTGATGAAGCGGTTTGACTTCAACGTGAGTGGATGAAGCAACGAGTCAGTCAAGATGACAGACTTATTTTTCATTTAATCACATACAAGGATTTTAGATCAGGCCCCTCCTTTGAAAACAGATCAGTTGTGGAAGAGTCCCAGATGGTATTGTGAGATAACATCTGGTGACAGTCAGGTTATGGATCTACAGCAGGAGATGGGTCCCAGGGCGCCGCCCATGGGTGCCCACTGTTCCTGACAGGTTACCCCAATGGCATGAAGGATGGGTTAAATGCAGAGGACAAATTTCGTTGTAGAATGAATATTGCCAAATAAAGTACTTTACCTTTACCTCGTTATTGTTTGCTCCTTTACCAGTTCCTACAGAAGAACATATGACAGTGGCTAAGCATTTAGTCTTAGTAGCCTGATAGTTAGCATGTGCTCGTCATGTTTATTGACATTAGCATATCAGTCAGTTCTATGATTTAACATAACTAATACTACACAAGACATGTTTAAATGCTACACTTTACAAATATTGAACAAAACGTGCTTAAAATGTGTGTAGCTTTGTGGGGATTATACAATAGCACAGATTTTCTATCAGCTCAGCTGATCATTAGGATGAAACTGAGACAATATGACGCAATGTCTTCTACGCATGCGCAGTTACCTTGGTAGATGAATCTGGATAGGATAAGGATAAGACAGGACAGAACAAAGGTTAAGGCCCACTTCTCCAAATACTGCTCTTTGTGGGTACAGACAAGATGTCCCACCTCATCACACACCATATTTAGCAACTCAAGCAAACTGAATAAATTAAATCTACGTCAATGTTAATTGACTTAATTGACACCAACTGTGGCTCAGTTGGTGGAGCGGGTCGTCCAGTGATCAAGGGGTTGGAAGTTCACGTCCCGCCTGTAGCTATCCATATGTCGAAGTGCCCTTGGGTAAGACACTGAACCCTCAGTGTCTCCCAGTAGGGTCAGAGGTCAGGGGTCAGGCAGCACCAGTGTAACAGCAGCAGCCGTCTGCTGGTGTGTGAATGGGTGAATGTAAAGGAATTGTAAAGTTGGGCACCAACTGGTAAATAAAATGCACTATATAAATACAGTCCATTTAAGCTCAGAATATTAATGTTTATTTTAAATTGCCGCTACTTTACTATCAATATTAGTTCACTAGTATGAGCTTACTTCTGCGGCGTCATCAACTCACATGTCTGCAAATGGTCGCGTCAGTCATTCCTTGGCAAAGTAATAATTTAAGTTAACAGACTGAGCATGGAGTAAAAAGAAACCATTGGTTCTAACAAAGTCAGTCACTGTAATAATTATCACTTTGCAGAGTAAAATCATTAAG